>JBBBDQ010001863.1:0-476824 GCA_037127315.1 Ascarosepion bandense | reverse complement strand
ACAATTTAAAAAATTTTTTGGATAATAATTTCATTAATAAAACAGAAATAAATATATAAATATCAAACCTAAGAAAAACATCAGCAACAACAATAACAACATTTACTTACTTTCGTTTAAGAGACATTAAATTACATCACTTAGCATTTACCATAGTTTACCTTGACTTTCAGAGTTAGCCGTAAGATGGTTCGATTTTTTTTTGTTTTTTTGTTTTTGTTTTATGGCTTATCAACCTCAATGGTTTATTTAGAACAGACAAGATTTTTCAAGTAGATTCATATGAATAGAATATGTATTGTTTGTAAAATGGTTTTCGTTGACAGTCAGATGAATTGCTGGTATGTATTTTTTTAAATGTGTTACTGGTAATATTTTTTCTTCAAAATTCCTATAAATTTTATTTTTTTAAGTATATTTTTATCTTTTCATAGTATGGGGGTTAATTAATAGCTAGGAGCTTAACAGGTACTACTACTCCAGGTCAGGGTGGACCTGGGAACAACAGAAAATAAGAGGTGGTTCCATGCTCCTCAAAACTTCTAAATTAAAGGCCTTGCTTCCGGGTACAGTTTATTATCATCCCCAGGAACCTTAGCTGTAGAAAATATTTTAAACCACATATGACGTAGAACGGTGCATAGCCTACATTGACTTATACAGTTAGCTGCAAGCATATTTTGAAGGTTTTTGAATTTAAACATTTTCAAAATGAAACGATATTATTTACTTCTTTGATAAATGCACGTCGCAAAATAAAACCCGCGCACTATTCACTTTATAAAGTCCACCAGAGAACGCAAAGCTTTGTTTTTCTATTGTCATTATAGATAGATAGATAGATAGATAGATAGATAGATAGATAGATAGATAGATAGATAGATAGATAGATAGATCTTACTATTGTTATGATAATAGCAGACTGAAATCCAAAAGCTATCAAGTTTCGGTGCTCAATGTATCATCATCAGGCAGAAAAACATGGTTCAGTTGCAGGATCACATATATATATATTGATAAGTAAATGTAAAAAATAAGGAAATAATAAAAAATAAATAAAAATGAAAAATGCTATTATATTAGTTGAATAAAGTGGTGTGGGGGTTATTACAGCTTAAAAGATTTGTTGGTGTGATCTTTCAATGAATATTGACACATTAAAATGCAACTTTCTAACTATATGACAGGAAGTGTCAATCTGTGTTAGTTGAGATAAGTATTGCACAAATATGTAGTCAATATATTGTTTAAATGCGATGAGATTGAAATTAAAACAATAAAGGAATTGTCTTAAATATGGAAAGAAAATATTAATGTAAAAAGTAGACGAAAAATCATAAATTAGTTGTTGAAGGCGTAATTACTCGATTTTTGAGTTAATGGATAGTGAAACTAAGCGAAAACAGTTATGATGGTGAATTAAGCAACAAAAGGTGATAGCTTTTGAGTTACAGTATACTTTTATTATAACAATAACAACAACTATATAGCTATAAATGCTCTACTTCTGCATTGAGCACTTTATAAAAAGTAAAAATTAAACTGAGGAATATATACCTATGATTTAAACCACTTATATATATATATATATATATATATATATATATATATATATTGAATAATATAGACAAGTTTTGTCTATTAATTTTGTGTAGGATCCGTTCATACCGTCTGATATACTTGATGGTGATGTCGTTAAAAGACAACAAAAAATCACAGTATTTGTTGAATTTTTTATCAGGTCTAAGCTTTCGGCTCACATAAGCCATTATCAAAGAGTAAATAATAACACACAGTAAACATAGAACATTTAAGCTATTAACAATAAAGATAATTGAATTGAAAATATAAGTCCATCCCTACCGTGGCGGATGGCCGAAGACAGTGACAAAATAGTGGTGTTGTGGTCCCTGGTCTGATTACAGACATTTGAGTACGTTGTTGGAAATATCGAAATTGATTGTATTCAAACCAGGTTTAAACTGTTTAATGTAGAGTGCTTCGAGAATTTTTAGTTTCTGCTTATTATTTTCTTGTTTGAGTATGTACGTGTTATCAACAAGCGTTTTTCTCAGAAGTGTGCGTTGATAACCGTGTTGTTCTAAATGACGGAATATATTTGAATTTTTATTTAAGTGCAACGTCAGACGCCGTGAGAGCGAATTTGTGGTGTGGCCGATGTAGATATTATTGAGGTTGTTAGAGATACATTCTCTAAATGGACATATGAATTTATATACTACATTGGTCTTTTGCAAATCACTAACGGTGGGGGAAGAGTCGTTGCGGACAAATGAATTAGATGTAGTGGATTTAGTGTAATATATAATGAACTTAATTCTTTTGTTAGCGTCTGTCGGAGAAATATTAGTATTTATGAGTTTTTTTAGGATGTTTTCATCTAGTTGGTAGTTGGAGTGCATCTGGCTACGGTACAAGAGAGTGATATGTTTAGGATTGGTTGGGTTAGTATCATGTGTTGTTTTTTCCATGTTAAGCTTTTTAAGAAAGTAATGTATTTGTTCATCAACTATGTAGTTGGGAAAATTATTATTGATGAGTGTCTGTTTTATGTTTTTTAGTTCACTGTAGAAGATCTGATTTGTAGATGAATTGACTTTTGCACGGTATAATAGATTTTTTATAATGGCTATTTTGTAATAGTGGGGGCATTCACTAATATAATTGAGTGTGGAGGGATTTTTATTAGTAGGTTTTTGATACGGTGAGATAGTAAATTTATTGTTGTCAGTGTTAATTAATATATCAAGAAAAGGAATTTTGTTATCTTTGCTAAGTTCATAAGTAAATTTTAAAACTGAGTTATTTTGAAACTGTTTTTGAAGTTGTAAGATTTCATTAGTATTTTTAATTGATAGTAGGATATCATCAACATATCTTAGATATATTGATGGTTTTGTAAATTTTGCAAAGGTAGTATTTTCAAGGTTAGACATGTAGAAATTACTAAAAATCGGACCAAGCACTGAACCCATGGAGACTCCGTCACGTTGTATATATATAGTGTTGTTTGGATCAACAAAAGGCACTTCAGTAGTACAAGCTAGTAGAATTTTTCTTAGGATGTTGGGATTAATTTTGAGTGGGGGTAATGAAGGATTACTGTAAACATTTCTTATAATTATATCAATAGTTTCACTGACGGGTACATTAGTAAAAAGGTTTTCCACATCAAGTGAAGCTATGATTTCATTATTAGGTTTTTCACTCTTGAGGATTTGGATTGCCTCTAGGGTTGACTTTATGCTGTATTTACTCGGAAGGTAGGGTGTGATAAGCTGGTTAATATGTTTAGTTAACTGGTATACAGGAGTAGGAATTTGGGATATGATAGGGCGGAGAGGATAGTTAGGTTTATGAGTTTTTATGGTTCCGTATATGTAACCAGGTTTATAGTCACCAATAATTTTAGGGAGTTTTAAGGAATTCTGATCAGCGTTGTTGGCACTAATGAGTTTATTAAGTTTAGATTTTAGTTGGTGAAAACATCCTAAAAAAACTCATAAATACTAATATTTCTCCGACAGACGCTAACAAAAGAATTAAGTTCATTATATATTACACTAAATCCACTACATCTAATTCATTTGTCCGCAACGACTCTTCCCCCACCGTTAGTGATTTGCAAAAGACCAATGTAGTATATAAATTCATATGTCCATTTAGAGAATGTATCTCTAACAACCTCAATAATATCTACATCGGCCACACCACAAATTCGCTCTCACGGCGTCTGACGTTGCACTTAAATAAAAATTCAAATATATTCCGTCATTTAGAACAACACGGTTATCAACGCACACTTCTGAGAAAAACGCTTGTTGATAACACGTACATACTCAAACAAGAAAATAATAAGCAGAAACTAAAAATTCTCGAAGCACTCTACATTAAACAGTTTAAACCTGGTTTGAATACAATCAATTTCGATATTTCCAACAACGTACTCAAATGTCTGTAATCAGACCAGGGACCACAACACCACTATTTTGTCACTGTCTTCGGCCATCCGCCACGGTAGGGATGGACTTATATTTTCAATTCAATTATCTTTATTGTTAATAGCTTAAATGTTCTATGTTTACTGTGTGTTATTATTTACTCTTTGATAATGGCTTATGTGAGCCGAAAGCTTAGACCTGATAAAAAATTCAACAAATACTGTGATTTTTTGTTGTCTTTTAACGACATCACCATCAAGTATATCAGACGGTATGAACGGATCCTACACAAAATTAATAGACAAAACTTGTCTATATTATTTAATGAAACCTGCATTAATATATATATATATATATATATATATATTTTAATCATATCACCCCAAGCAAGGCGGTGACGCCACTGATGCGCATGGGGCTACTTAAGAGTAGAATGATAGGAAAAAAAGAAAGCCGGGAACCACGTCCTAAACAGGAAACAAGGGATGAGCCTCTTCACCTATTCAAAAGACGTGGGTGGAGTGTGAACCGGGCGATAGTTAAGTCTATCTACTCCAATTAAAGTTAAGTCTATCTACTCCAATACTCTCATCTCGTCGCTCTTTCGCTCTCTCTCTCTTTCTTTCTCTCTCTCTCTCTCTCTCTCTCTCTGTACATATATATATATATATATATATATGTATATATATATATATATATATATATATATATATATATAGACATCCGCATACAAGCCTATTTTATTTCAATAGAAAAGTTTGTGACTATATAATGGATATGTGCACTCTTTTTCCGAGCCCAGCCGTCTGTTTGGGTGGTTAAACAATTCCAGTCGCTAATTCTTCTATTGAATTATCAGTCATTATGTCCTGCGCCTCTACACGTTATGTGTTACTGCTATGGTTTCCGTACTAAGTCAGATTTCAGTGTGTGGAGTCGCTAACCAAATGTTGAGTTGGGTTTTAATTAAGAGTAGTTTCACTAAGGACTAGTTTGCAAGCTAAACTCGAGACCCCATCCTGTCTTATTGAATGAGGCTGGGCCAGAGGAGATGGCTTCATATGGTATATGGGTGAAAGCAAACATAACATTTTCGACTGGAATTGGAATTGGACAAGCGCATAGTCTATAGAGGGTGGTCGAAAAGTAACTCCCTATTTTATGTGCAAGTGGCCAGCCAAGTGTACTGGCATAACACCATGTGATTTTTTTGTGGGGGACGATCTCCAGGAGCTACAATCTCCAGGAGCTACAATCTCCAGGAGTTTAAATGTAAGGTCAATAGACACCCCCTAACGCACTAACTCGCATCCATTCTCTCAAACACACTTCCCATGTACATCCTTACCCGTCTATCACCCTCCTTCTAACATTTTCTATATCTAACCACTCTCTCATCACCTTCCCCTGTGTAACTCCCGCGCAATAGTGACAGTGGAATGCCTTGCTTGGGGTGAAATGGTTAAAAAAAAACTTAAAGGGCGAATACAAAAAATTATGTCTTCAATTCTACAAAACTTACTGATAAAATTAGTTGACGCGATTTCAGGGCGGCTGGTTGCAAAATCTCGTGCCCAGAAGAAATTTTAAATAAAACCTCATGCTAAGCGCTTTCTTTTCATATCGATTTCTTGTAAAAATTATAGTTAATAAATAAATTATAAGCATTTTAATATAGGAAGTTTCTTTCAATTATCCTGCATATAGCTTTATATCTTATTTTTGTCTATAAAATACCTGAAAATATTTGCCCTGTATACATTTTATTATTCTACATTATTGAAAGTGTGGACTGGTCTTTTTTGATTTTATGCAACGCAAAACATTCTAAAAACTAGGGTAAATTCTCGTCGAGGATCGCTTGAGAGGACGGCTTAGGACGGAGGTTTCTTCTGTGAAAATATACGTGTTTACTGAGTGTCCATTAATGATAATTTCGACATTTCATTTCTGAACAGGCAACATTAGTCGTATCTACCGAGCGGCATTCATAAGAGAAGCCATTTTATAGCGAAACGTATATTCGTCGGTGTTCTTTTGTTGATATAACGAATAAAATTGGCAAAATGTTTCCCTCGTCTATAATGTGTAATCCTCAACATCTGGATTTTGATTCGAATACACAACTATTCACATTTTGCAAGAATAAACACACTAGAGGTCGTGAGAGAAAGTGAGAGAGAAAAAAAAGAGACGGCCGACTTGGCTAGAACTTTGTTAACAGAGATGTTTTGAAGCCGATCAAAAACAGCAGATGCTGTTAAGAATCAAGGGTCTGGTTTCAATAGTAGCACAGCCCTTCTCAAGGGAATGGTCGTATGGAATCTTACAAAAGACCCGGCTCAACGCCAGCTGAACCTATAAAGATCAGCCAATGTATACTCCACAGTGCTTACACTCCAAAGTGACTGTACATTTATTCAGATCATACACATACGTTACATTAAATGTGAACAATTTTATACACAGCCGCGTTATTCGCGTCGTTCGCTGCATAAAACACGATACGCTGGTAGTATCACCGCCATTATCATCATCGTTGGTAACTACACCCTTGACTCTCTTATTTTTCTCATTCTCTTCTTCATCAGACTCTTTACTTCTTTCTAGTCATTTCTCATCCTTCTTGATTTATTGCTAACATGACTTTAAGCTGACAAACACATCACACTAAAACATTGGTTCCCTTACGATCACTGAAATAAAGAAACGTCTAACCTGGTCAGTACCTCGATGGGTGACGCCTTGGGAATACTATGTGCTGTAAAATTGAATGTGCGGAAGGTGTAATGGATAATGTCTCGGAATTGTTAATCGATGACCCGAGTTCCAATTTTCGTGAATTCGTTACATTCACATCCGCGCAAATTTATGTAGAAAAACTATGAATCACCGACATCTGGCAAGTAAGACTTGTCTAAAATATTATCTTCAAAAAACAATTCTTACTATCTAAAAATATATTTTAGCTTTAAATAACCTGAAAAGGGTGGAAAACCCGTAGAAAATGAATAGATCAATTGATCTAACAAAAATATAATATCTCGATAATTTCTAGAGAAATATTTTAACGAATATTTATTTATATATAACAACTAGCAGTATAGCCCGGCGTTGCTCGAGTGTAATGAAGCTTCAAAACTAATCCATGGTCCTGGAGCTCAGACTCTTTGGACGTTGGCACGAAAGACTAAAAAGCAAATAGCAATAGTTGTTTCCAGTCAAAGCGAACCCGTAGATTGAAAGAAAAATGAATGGATGTAAGTCAAATTTTGATTTCCGGTATCGATGTCAAACACGTTTTCCGTCGCAAACTGAATTTTGAAGGCTAAGTAAGTTCTCTGAGTAAATGGTATCTAAGACTAAGAACTACAATTATATCTACTTAGAGCAAAACTCAAAGCAAAAACCAAAATAAAATTGCTGAAAACCTGATTTTGATCAGACCCGATAGGATATTGGGGCACTGATTGCCAATATCGGGGAAAAACCGAAAAAAATAGGTAGCCCGTGACCTGACCGAAAGCCTAAAAAATATTTGTGTGAAGTTTGGTGAGAATCGAATAAGAATTGTGGATTTGTATAAAGGACATACATACAGACAGACAGACAGACAGACGCACGCACACACACACACACACACACACACACACACACAAATATCTTGCCTTTTATATATATAGATTACGAATGAAATTCTAATCATTTCAGTTTTTATCTATAGCAGTAAAAGTGGTATGTCTATTATGTCTGTTCTTTCTCTAGGTCCGCCTTGATAATTATTACTATACGTTTTTATTCTACGATGAAACTTTTCATAACTATTAGTATTAACATTCTAATTTTTACTATATTTTCATCAAATTCAGAACCCAAGAGATACTCAAGACTGTGGTTTAATGAATGAATGTGTTTTATAAATGCAAGATGAGGAAGTAAGAAAATTTGATTAAGAGGCTATTTAGGAAAGATAACGGTTGATGCGATCAAGGACTGTCTAAGCCAAAGATTCTTTTACGATTCGAGTGTTACATATAAAATAATCTATATAAACTCTATACTTCTAACTTCCCTGCCTGAACTCTGAAATATTTACTCAGTAATTATGTATTTATTTTTGCTTCTCTCCCAATAGACAGATTCATCTATTGTCCAGTTCACACTCCTTCCGTTTTTGTTTTTTTTAACAAGAGCAGCGGTATATCCATTTTTCCTGTTTAGGATTGTGTTTTCTGTTCCTTCTAAAGTCTGTTCAATCGTTCATATTTTCCCAATAACAACAACCTTGATTCTTCAATTTTGAGTGTTAGCAATCATTCCTGCATAGCTCCAAGAACTTCACTTTTTGTACTTTCTTTAGCTTATATATCACCACAAAGTAACCCACTAGCTTGAGTGGCCGTTGCGCCTAGTATAGGCGGACATTAAAAAATATAAACGTTTACCATTTATAGGATACAAATCTTATATAGTCTAACAATTTAAACACAAAAAGTAAATTTGCACAGCCGCAAAAATGATCAGAATGACTGAAAACATTTTGGAAAAACCCAGACTAAGGTCAATTTCACAAGTCCGTGAAAAAATTAAGATTCTGGATTCTGATTGGATAGGAAATAGCAAATGGATATATGGCCCCGGTCAAATTTTCTTAACTCCTAGAAAATGGGTATGCTGTTCGAACCTTTCACTTAACTAAATTCCACTACTTAACCACGTCCCTTGACTGGCAAAACACAGTCAGAAGGGCGCAGAGATCAGACAGGCCAGAGAACCGACAGACAGGTTCAGCGATTACCCAAATGGACACGAAAGAAAAAAAGAAACAAAGGAAAAACAACAACAAGAAGACATCTTCAACTGACTCCTAAAAACTAACGTCCGATAACTACAATTTCCTTTATTGCTTCACCTTCATTTTTCTTCCGTTCCCAACCTTTAAAAAAAGGAAAAGGAACACAAACTTTATTAGTAGCCTGATTAATCTTTTTACATACACGCATTCTGCTACTTACTACTATTTCTATTTGAACCTTTTCCCTCTTATATGTTATTTGTCACTCTCACTTTTTCACCTTAAATTGATCGCCCCTTTTCTTTTCCACCTACTCAGCGGTGAACACAAAAAAGAAAAAGAAACAGACATTACTTTATTACTCTGATGAATTAAAGACAGCGAAACAGAGACACTTTTTTGTTCAAACTACATTTGCTTAAATCTAAAATACATTTTTCTATAAAACAAGATATAAGAAATATACACATTCTTTGTTCTGCATGTATGTTATAAAATATACGGTTTTTCTAATTTTTTTTAATTTTGTGGACAGAATATCCCGCATTAAATTCTCCCCTTGTAATCCGGGTGTTCTGTACCCCACACATCACAGGAGATAAATTAGGGTCAGCTCTGTTTTGTTAAAGTTATTATTAGCTTCCTTTTGGAGTTATTAAAAGATTCGTTGTTCATTGAGGTGTGCAATATGGGTTAGGACATAGATCAAACTTTAGATTTTCGGTAATCCACCTATAAATTGTGCTATTATCTGCATATACATTGAATAAGGATTGGAGAATGTTCTTAGGCAGATTGTTAATAGAAAACAAGAAAATAGAGTAGAACTGGCAATATTATTATTAAAAAGAAATTTTTTTTTTTTTTCATCATATCACCCCGAGCAAGGCGGTATCGCCACTGATGTGCAGGGGGCTACATAGGAGTGTAAAGATTGGAAAAGAGAAAGCCGGAAACCACATCCTAAACAGGGAACAAGGGATGAGCTTCTTCTCCTGTTCAATAGACGTGGGTGGAGTGTGAACCGGGCGATAATTTAGTCTATCTACTCCAATTGAAAAAAAAAAAGTGAGAAGATTGGAAAAGAGAAAACCGGAAACCGCATCTTAAACAGGAAACAAGGGATGAGCCTCTTCACCTGTTCAATAGTTATTGGTGTTATCATGTTTCAGCTGTTGTACCTTCTGGCCTTCACCAGATGTATGTCAATCTAGATAATCTACAGGAAATTCTGGAATAATAACCTAATGGATTAAAGTGTTGATTAGTGAATGACATAGTAATTTCAAGTTTGAGTTTTGTTTAACGGTATATCAACCACTGTGAGTTATTTCATGTAAAAAGAAAAAAAAAATGTGAGGTTTTAGGGTTTTTTTTTTTATAGAAAACTCAAGATGGTTTTGTATTTTTGAAAAAGTCCTTTAAGTTGCTTGTTTGATAGTGTTTTAACCGAGTTTGTCTGCAACTGTTACAGTTCAAGAAATTGTGTTTGACTCTAAGGGGTACCTTGTCAGGAGTGCATTTTTTGTGGGGGGGAGCTTTGTCTGCGCTTTCATTTCTGTATATATCAATATGGCTTGATATCCAGGTGAGTATGATACTATTATTTTTGGAAAGAATGTTCATTTTGTTTAGGAGTTTTGAGATGAGAATGTTTGATGTATCTTTGTCCTGTAGTGCTAAGAGGGCTGCTTTGGAATCTGAATAGATAATAAATTTAAATAGGTTGGTTTCCTTCTGCTTGATCTGCTACTTTAAGTTGAGAGTCGATTATTTACAAGACTAGTCAGTAGCCATGGCTTTTGAAACCAGAAACGCTGTTAACCGTTAGATCACTCGCATTTCAACCACTAGTCATGAGTGATGCGGAAACTCTTTGAGCAGAAAAATAACACAAGTATCAACGGTTGCTTCAGACTGATGCTAAGTTTAAATAAAAACACCTTTCAACTCAGAGAGATTACAATCGACCCTGACAGCATCAACCGGATATTTTCTTTGACACATTATCAAATTTCATTTTGTTTATATCGCTTTTTACTTAAACAATCTCACTAACCCCCCCCCTCTCTCTCTCTTATTTCACATACATCCTCTTTTCATCTTTTCTGCTTTTTAATGCTATGTCACTTTATAGGCATCCCTGACTCCCCACGGCTTCCTTTGTGTATTTGAATTGCAATGACAACATGAGAAATACTGGTTTCCGTTTATTTTCTCCGATGTTTCAAATTAAGAGTTTTCCCAATTTAGACTGCTTGTAACCCATCTCTTTCTTTCTCTCTTACTGTTTCGCTCTCTCTTTCACTTTCTTTATCTAACTATTTATCGTATCATTTCTCTTTTATCTAATCCAGGGCTTCTTCATGATGTAGGTGTTTGTGACTCTCAACAGCTTCCTTTTGTTTAAGAAATTAAAATGCAATTGCTAAATGGGAAAGATATCGGACTTGACTTCTCTATAAAGATTTTCCTTTTTTAGAATGATTGCCACTCAAGGCTGGAGAGCTCAGTTTGCTCTCCTATTTAACCCATAGCTGTTACGGATAAAAGTGTATTCATGTCATTCGCATTTTCTTCGTTATTATTCTGAATCCTATCATACCACAAACGATAAAGTCACAGTCATTTTTCCCAACCCCTCCTTATTGTTCTTCACCGCTTCTTCTTCTTTTACGCTAAGATATTTCTTTTCTTTTTATTAACCGACACCGTCACTCCAACTTATAACACCACCGCGGGACTCCTATGGGAGGGTTGGAACTGCATCCTTCCATTGATAGTTTTTCTTAATATATCAATCAGCTTATGGTTAAGTGATTGAAAATAAAGTCTAACCTGGCAGGAGTGTACGATTCTTGATGTTTATGTATAACTTTCCGACTGCCTCGCTGTGAATTCCTCAGTCAGACACGCGTAAATTTCCTTTTTATCGTAAATAGTTACTTTCTTTAGTCGACTAGTTTATAACTATAATTCTGATATTGACTGTAAGATCCGCGTTAAATCTTCCGAAAGGACATTGCTTAAAATACAAATGTTCCTTGAAAAGTTCTCGGGCTGACCAAAAACAATGACCTTCATCCATTGTTACACATATTCGCTTAGAAATTATTTTCCTAAGATTATTAACTCTTCCCAAATTCCTGATATTTGTTCATTTAAAATAATTATGCGATTGGGTCGGATCGAAAAACAATACGTACTTGACATCAGAATCAATTCTTCGTCATAAGCTATTAAAATTTTACTGTTACTACACCATACTATACCCCTTCGTGGAATGTCTTAGGAGTTGCATTGAATCGATCCATATATTGGTCCTAGCCATTGATTTGATTGATTTGGTTGTTTAATGGCGTATCAACTCTTTATGGGTCATTTATCTTAGAAAGTAAGTATCTGGTTCTACAGAAGGATGCTGCCAATATCATGGATCGAGCATGTGAGCAATGCTTAGGTCTTTAAAATGATGGAAACGAAAAGAAAATTAATTCTGAGCATCAGAAAAAGACAGCTGAAGTTCCTGGGACATGCAATGAGGAAGGAGGGCTTGGAAAACCTGATACTAACTGGCCAAATTGAAGGGAAAAGAGACAGGGGAAAGCAACGAATAACGTATTTGAAGGACCTAATCAGGTGGATGATGGAACGAGGGTTGAATGGTGTAACAGGAGACGGCGTGCTCAGAGCCACCAGGGATAGGGAAACGTGGAAAGCCATGATCGCCTACGTCCTGAAGGGACATAGCACATAGAAGAAGAAAAAGAGGGGCGGAGATTGAGAGAGATATCAAGAGGAAAAATATTGAGAGCGACAAGAGACAGTGCCAAGTGGAAGTCCACGATCGACTACGTCGTGAAGGGACATAGTACAAAAAAAAGAAGAAGTATGAAAAATTAACAGCTTGTCGACATCATTATTTTCTCTTCTAATTCCACGTGTTAAACGCTGTTCAAGTTCTGTTATTTGGTAAAGAGCTTTGTAATTTTTAACTCAATGTATAGTACCTGATGAAATATCATCTGCGTTATTATGTAGAGAACTTATCCATTAGAGACCGTATTTACTCATAAGTCTCTGAAAACGGTACTAGTATAGATGTAATTTTTCACCGATATCCCCATAAAATAAACTAATGAAATTTATATATATATATATATATATATATATATATATATATATATATATAATTAGTTTTTGATCACAATTAAATTAGACCAGTTCTCGTAGTGAAAGTGCTTAAAATATTTATATAGTAGGACTTTTAAATATTTTTCACTTAGAAATGAGTTATTTCCGCAACGTAGGTTTCAAACATTCGGTATCTTTAGACGATTTATAATAATTGATATTACAACGCTCTTCAAGCGTACAAACAGGGATTTTTACGAAAGCGTGACTGGAATTTTTAAACAACCGAAATATTTTAAAATTAGAGAGGGGTTACTTAAGGATCTTAAAACACTTTATTCCAGGTTTGCATGATCCTAAGATGTATTTATAGGTATGATTGCATCTGGATATTATTTCTGATGTGTCATTCAGTTTTGTATTATTTTTTTGTTGTGAAAACAACATAAAACAATTCATAGATTATGTTGTTTCTGGAACAAAATAAATTAATGAATTAAAGAATAATTAATACATATTAGGATCATACAAAAACGGGTGAAAGTGTTTTAAGATCCTTAAGTCACTCCTCCCTAATTTTGAAGATTTTCGGTTGTTTAAAAATTCCAATCGCGCGTTCGTAAAATCCCTGTTTTAAAAACGTTAGAATATCAATTATTATAAATCGCCTGAATATACCGAAAAGTTGCAGAAATAATTCATTTACAAAGGAAAAAATATACATATAAATAGATAGAACACACACACACACACACACACACACATATATATATATATATATATATATATATATATATATATATATATTCAAGAGAAAGGTTATATTATAAACATTGTAACGTATATATATATTCATGAATGAGGCAGAATCTCATTGAGTAGACTAAACGGCTCGTTCTAACTGACGCGAAATTCAAATAAAACACCCCAGCACAGAGCGATTACCATCAAACCTTAGAGCATCAACGAGATATTTTCTTTTACACATTATCAACTTTCACTTTGTTTATATCACATTTTAAACCTCGGCAGGTTTACATTTACACAATCTTCTTTCTTTTGATATGTGTGAATAGCAATGGCAACATGAGTAAGATATTGGTGTGCTTTCCTATATATATATATATATATATATGGTTTTATTTTATACTTACACTAGCAGTATAGCCCGGCGTTGCTCGGGTGTAATGAAGCTTCAAAACTAATCCATGGTCCTGGAGCTCAGACTCTTTGGACGTTGGCACGAAAGACTAAAATGCAATAGTTGTTCCAATTAGACAGAAACCGTAGACTGAAAGAAAAATGAATGGATGTAAGTCAAATTTTGATTTCCTGTTATCGATATCAAAGTTTTCGCCGTAAACTGAATTTTGAAGGCTAAATAAGTCCTCTGATTAAATGATATCATGTCTGAGATTAAGAACTACAATTATACCTACTTAGAGCCAAACCCGAAGCAAAAACTAAAATAAAAGTTCTGAAAAAAATACAGACATACAGGCAGATGAACACACACACACACACACACACACACACACACACACACACACACACACACACACATCTTGCCTTTTATATATATAATCGATTTTCTGCACTATTGTAAGAACTGCAACCTTGAAACTTCCGAATACCGTTTCTTATGTCTTTGTCTATGAGTGTATCAAATTTGTTTTAAAATCGGACCACTCCTTCCATAAACCGATTTTTTCGATTATCGATTTTCAATATTCATCGGGAGTACCTCGGCACAAAACCGATCTAAGAACAGTCGCAGACGCTTATAGTACTACTGTGTAATTTTCAAGAAAATTGGTTCAGCCATTTCGGAGTCTATAGGTAACGGACATACACACATGCAAACAGACACACTCACACAGACAAAGTTCCATTTATAAATACGTTTAGATTAAATACTTTTTATCCCTTAGACTGAACATTTTAAGCCATAATTATAGCATTCCCTAAAATTATATTTTTATCACACACACACACACACACACACACACATATATATATATATATATATATATATATATATATATATATATATATATTAACATTTCACCTAAGCTAAGGCAATTTTACTGCCACAAGAGCATGATAGAAAGAATGCGAGTCAGAGAGATAGGAGATGACTATTGACTTTACATTTAAATTTTTGGGGAGTATAGCTGTCAAGGAAGCAAGTATACAGAAGGGAATTCCACAGACGGGAAGTGCAAGAAAAGAAGCTGATGAATTAGAATGTGCGGTTACATTTTATTGGTTTCGCTGTAAGACGGTGGAACCTAGTTGCTAGTATATATGTGGCTTCCCTGTGCCTCTTCTATAAGTACTTTCACGGCTTCTGCTCGGATGAACTTAAATCACTGGTGCCCAGTAGGTGTGAATTTGCACGAGATACTAGATTGGCAACTAGGTCCCACCCCTTTACAGTGAAACCGACGAAATGTAACCGCAATTTCTATTCCAACAGCTTCTTTTCCCCCACTTCCCTTCCGCATGATTGCTTCCCCGACGGCTACAACCTCCAGAAGTTTAAATGTAAGGTCAATAGACACCTCCTAACACACTAACTCGCACCCATTCCCCCAACACTCTCCCTACATACCTCCTAACTCGGCTATCACCCTCCCTCTGACATTTCCTATACCCAATCGCTCTATGTAACCCCCTACGCTATAGTGGTAGTGGACTGCCTTGCTTGGGGTGATATGATATATATATATATATATATATATATATATATATATATATATATATATAATGTTAAATTTTTATGATGTTAGTGCCAGACGTTTAGGTGAGGTTTTATTGTCATAAAGTTCTCGTGGTATATTATATGTTCCTGTTATCTGTGTGCAACTTTTGTGCAGAATCCTTTGTAGAAGGTTCTGCACAAGACTTCACTACTAAAATCAAAGTCATATATAGCCTGATTGTTCAATTCTAGGAGCTAACTTGTTGGATATTTATGAATTATTTGAAGAAGCCAGTACAGCCTACACACACACACGCACATATATATATATATATATGTGTGTGTGTGGGTGTGTTTATATAGGATTAATGCTGAGCAGTTTGTCACTTATATTAACCGAGAGGATTAATACCCTGATGACAAGAACAAACCAACAAAGTAATTAAGAGTACATCCAATCACTAAAATACATTAAAAGGTAATATAAAAAATCAAACCCCTACACAAATAATACAATTTTGAAAAGAAATCAATACAACAAAAGTAAAAGCCACTGACCACTCACAGAAAAAAATAAAATTAAACCAAATCCCATATATATAAAAGAAAAAAACAGGCTAGACCAGCAGAGAAAATCTTAGTGTCCTGACTAGTGACGACATCATAATGGTGTCCTTATTTAACTTTGATGTTAGTATGAAACTTTTGTATTAAGAAACAAACTTCTCAACATTAATCCTATCAACGCTCCATCTCTACCTAAAAATCGAGCACTTTTCAGCAGAAAACTGTTTGCCAAAATACGTTTTTTATCAGTAAAAGTATTGATAAAAACAACCTTGCCTCTAAACATTATCACAGCTCAACACTATATATATAGATATATATTCATATAGATAGGTTTGAGTTTATAACCCTGGGTTTCACGCTCTTGCGATCATCAGACAAAGTTTATCTGACGATCGCAAGAGCGTGAAACCCAAGATTACAAACTCACACCTATCTATATGAATAAGTCAGCTTTATAACTGATATTGAGCGCTTCAAATAAGTACCACGCATATATAAGATATAAATAATATAATATATATAACAAATTGCATATATATTGATATTTATAATTATATGCATACACTTTTCACACACACACACACACACACACACACACACACACACATATATATATATATATATATATATATATATATATATCATTACTAAATTCAGGAAAAGATTTGTTAATTAATGCCAGTGGATCCAAGTAATATTAAACAAAATATTAAAATTGATCCAACAGAGATCCCGAAGTAAGTTAATTTATGGAGCAGATATTTATTTAATATCTTAATTTAAAGTTTTACATTTGGAAAATAGCCATTTCTACAAACTGTAAGATGCGCGATTCATCAATTACAAGTATAATCTATCATATTATACTTCTTGGGCTGATGTAGCGGGCTTTAAGAGCTCGTAGAACTAGCTATTCCCCAAGTGTAAACCATTGAATTTACATACGAAATATATATATATATATATATATATATATATATATATAGAGAGAGAGAGAGAGAGAGAGAGCGAGAGAACGTAATATTAAAAAAAATAGTAATATCATAGTAAGGAATTTTAGGTAATTACAGACTATTAAGTATAAGTAGTTTCCTTGGTAATAAGCATTCGAAATCCTGAAATGTAAATGGAATCCAAATTATAACCGTTATTTCTAACTAGGTATAACCACTGTAACAAACCCTTTAACATTTGAAAATGTAGTAAAATGATTTTGCAGAAAATTTTATTGTATAAATGATTATTATTTTCCTGCATGTTTGGATCAATGTACATAATTTATTTCATTCAACTTGTTCCACTCAAGTTCATGTTTGAAAAATAGCAGAACCTTCATTCTGACATAAACAGGATATAGGATGACTGGACAGTAATTATATGTGTTCTGTCTATTAATTATCCATTCTCTTCTACGTCAACCATCGTGGCACATAGGATCAAGGCATATACATCAAAATATATGTCAATGTTACAATGCAAAGATCTGGCTTTATATCTTGTCGAATAATCTTCCTCCATGTGCCATGAATAGACAGGGTGTGAATAATCATGACCCTTCTCAACCTCCTATCTTAGTAATGTTTGATTTGTTATCATTATTCTAACTGCATGGGCATAAGTTCGTCATATAGATGACCTGCAGCTTCCATGCTCTTATTTGTGATCGATATGCCTACTGTCTCGATATAAGTTAGTCAGTAAAGTGCCATACGTGATACACACTTGGGTGATCATGTCTCAAAATGATATGACTGACTGAGAAGAAGGTTTTCCCGCAGTAGGTTGCCATTATTTTCTGCAATAGACTGGTTGCCAACCAAGATTATAGAACCCACTCTGTCCTGCTTTTAAACCTATAGCTGGAGAGAGAATAGACGGATAAATATCTTTACCAAGGGTAGTTGCGCGATGAATGCAACGAATTCAACTGGAATTCAAACTCGGCTCACCACAACGTATTGTCTCGATAAACCGTCTGTTAAATTCTCCAATCCTAAATTCCTTATTGTATGTTCAAGAATTTTCAGCTCTTTGTGATTCTGAATATAGGAGTTTTTTCTTTTTTGTGGTTTCAATGTTTCTTAATGCTTTCTCTTTGTTTAAACTCTCCGTCTAATGATTTCCTCAGCACCGTTGTGTAAAGCAACATTTTTTGTACGAGGAAAGGGGTATAGGAAAGATGAGAAACCAGAAGAAGGAATAAAAAAAGAAAAAGAAAGAGGAAAACGAGATAGAAAGAACTAAAGAGACACGAAGAAAGAACCAATGAAAAACGGTTCAAGGAGAAACAAACCCCAGGTTTAGGTAGGAAGTAAAGTATAGGCATATACAAACAACGATGATACGGCATCTAGGCTTAACAAAGAGGAAGAAGTAAGCAAATGCACAGAGGAGAAAAAAGGCGAGAAAAAGTGGGAAAGTGTACAGGGAAAGAAGAGGTGGAGGGAAACATAAGTGGCAAGAGATAGGAATTTTAAATCTTTGGCCTGGAATTGATTGTAGATAGAAATATTGGTTGTAACGAAGTATAACGCTAAAACGTTTGGCATTTTTGGGGAAAAATAGTGAAATCACATACACAGACGTAGAAATTATTCAGAAGTGTAGATTTGAGGATGCTTAAAAATGCAAGACGCAGATATGGATTCATTAGTACAAATAAAAAAGAAAAGAATTATTAAAATTTAATTAAAAGAAAATTTATGTTAAATAGAATTTATATTTTAATTTTAAAAGCATTAATTAGATCTCAATTTAATAGAAAATAAAGATAAAACTAGAGATGAAATAACATAAGAAGAACGATCACATAATTAAAATTAAATATCAAGACACTCTGATTAATACGATAAAAAGTTTATAATTGCTGGTGATTCGAATTTTAGATTTTATAATTTTAGCAGGATTGTAAGTTCTTTAATCTGTTTACAATTTACTGTAGTTTCATGCCTCTGATTCAGTAATATGTCATTATTGATGTATTTGATAATTTCCATTTTTTCTTGTAGACAAAGGAAACATGGTTAATCTAGACGTTCTAGCCTGTTTGAGAATTTTCCATTTAATTTTAGGTGTTTTATTTTCTTTTTTTCAATTTCCAAAAATATTTAGAAAGTGATGTCATATGTTTTTTTGTTCTTATTAGTAAAAGACGAGAGATGATTGTAAAAACGCTTTTTAAAAAAGTTCATTGTATTTCCAAAATAAACTTTAGTAACCTTAGGATTCTCTACAGATGAAATTAAACACAAATAGACCAGGGATTTAGATAAATGCTTATTAGCTGGAGGGCATTGATTTGGATTTCTACAATTACAAAAGTTATATTATGGGCAAATTAAAATGAGTAGTAAAATTGTTTTTGTTGTATAATTTCAATATTTCTTGTGATGTAATTTAATTAATTTTTCTAAATTGTTGGCGCAGCTATAACTGAGGAAGTGTATTCCAATTGAAAATTTTGTTTAAGGTGTTATTTTTGGGAAAATGTTTATCAATTAACTTAAGAAATTTATGTCACAATATTGAAATTAACTAACTAATTAATTGAAGGATTATACCGTATGATTTTCCGTTTCTACTTTTCTTTTAGAGCTACTGATCTCAGAATATTAATAACTGCTATCTTTAAGAATTTTATTATAAATTGTTTTATGTTTTCCGAATATTTCTTTGCTGAAGGAGTGTGTGTTAATGCGACATTCAACCGATGATTGAATGTTTGATAACGGATGGTGGATGATTAGAGGGTTATATAAATTGGGTTAGCATTATTTTTCATGTAAGGTAGAAAATTAAGAGAAATTAGGTCTACCGTTATGTCTGAGAAGTCAACTTGTTTCATATTATGATTAACCCTCTAGGACCATTCGTATCATATTTGATACAGTATTTCCCTATAAGGAAACATTTGGTATTTCCCTATAAGGAAACATTTGGTATTCATTGACCGAGCAGTCAGTACTGCTTTCATTTGAAATTTATAAAATATTTCTCTTAAAAAATTTTTCAGGAAAATATTTCTTTCAAGGCTTGTTTTCATACTGTATCAAATATGATACGAATGGCCCTAGAGGGTTAATCACTACGCTAAGACCAAAAGATTTAAAAACTATGAATTAATTTTCTAAGTCTATCAATCTTACCTCCAGTGGATTTATTTATTATCATAAGCCCGTCATCTCTATAAAGTCCTATATTATTTAAATAGATTTCTTTGAACGCCGTGAGGTTTTACAGAAGAAATAAATCCGAAGACTTTGCAGAATCCAGAGCTCCCATAGATAAATCAAAAGTATCAGTTGAAGTTTTAGTCTATTCTTCGTTGTCGTGGATAAGAACAGATTTTCTGCAGTTCAAAATTATGTTAATTTCCTCCTTAAAATTCAGCGAATTAAAGTGCAAGTTGTTTTTATCTTCAAATTTTTTGAACCAGTCGATTACCTCCAAAGTACCACTCCATTGTATTAATTTGTATTGATTTTTTATTTGCTGGTTTACTAGTTCTAACATTACTAATTCTACCCATCTATGACTTAGTTGGGTTGATAATCATGGTGGGTAATTTTCTGTGAAATTCTGATTTCTGATCTTTTAATAGTATATAAGCTTCTCGTAGTAATTTTTGGGACTCGGTTACTGAGTTTTAGTTATCAGTTATTTGTTTGTCCGAATGGTTAATTTTATCAATGTAATTAGAGTGCTCCATGTTGATTTTTGTAGATATTCGTTAATTTTTTTCTTTATTAGAGCTTTGTCTCCCTGGGGTCCATTTTATAAAAATTTGAAGTTTTATCTGATTTCACAAAAATCTGGTCAGATTCATTTATACTAAATGTCTTTGAAATTTATTCTTACGTTTGTGGAAGATGATGTAGTTTATAATATCGAATAAATCGTTCTCAAAGTTTAGGAGTTTGTCAATGAGAGGTGCAGTCTTTAGATTTTTAAATCTACATGTATCTTTAGTATTGGAAACACCATGGCCCTTAATGAAAATATACGCCTTCCATCTCATCTTTCGTATTAGATCTTCAAACTTTAGGACCACCTTTTGAAATTACTCCTGTTTGCTTGGAATAGGAATATTTTTCAGCGAAATGTCTAAATTCACTTTATCCATGTTCAAATTTATATTAATGGCAAAAGTGCTCAACTTTATATAGGAGTAGATTATCTAAATAAATAAGAAACGAAGAAAATATTTACAACGTTCAAAACATTAATTTAAAACAGTGCTCAGTATAGAAATAGAGCAGCAAATATTACTATAAAGGATATTTAGAACATGTCCAAACCAGAATATACTACAAAAGTCTACATTTCGTTTCGACATTGAAAGTACAATGTCACATCAGGTTGTAAATGCTATTATATATATATATATATATATATATATATATATATATATATATATATATATATATATATATATATATATATAATAGCGTTTACAACCTGATATGACATTGTTCTTTATATATATATATATATAGTCTGCATATTTTTATATTTCTTTATATATATATATATATATATATATATATATATATATTGTCTGCATATTTTGAATAAAATCCGTTAGTACTCACGGACAATCTTTCGCGTAATATAATTGAAAAAAGTAAGAAATGCGCTGTAACTTTGACAGTTGATTTTATTATCCATTTCGTGATGTTCAAAGTACTTTCAATCTCCTTCCGATATCATCTTCAAGGGTGTAAGGTGTTGTAATAAAAACTAACCGCGAGATGGTTTTGTTAAAAATTACCGTAAATTTTCTTCTTGCTTCAAATATAGCGGTTGACAAATTGCTTAGCATTCATTAGAATGTGAAAATTATCCGCAATTGAATTTTTTCGTTGTAATGTCATGGTCATGCACGTATTAAAGCATGAAAAAACAGTCCTTTTTATAACATTACGACAGTATTCATAGCTCATTCTATAAATTGACGACTTAAGTTTTTAATGAATGTTCATTAAACATCTTATTTAATTTGCTCAATCAGTTTGTCCATATCTATCTATTTATCTATGTAAGGCTGTTGTTATCTAATTATCTCCCTATTTATCTATAAATGTTCTTATTTATCATTGTTAGATATGAACAAACTGAGATAGAGAGGTAAATATATACCTACCATAATATTATAGAATTTTTTATTTTCATTATTGCTTTCTAGTGTACTAAATTATTGTCCTCGTTAAACACTAGTTAATCATTAGCGTTGATTGAAGCACATATGACAATATTGTATCATTGGGTGAAGCCACTGAAACCGAAATAATCTTGGCCAAAATGCAATCACTTAAGCATCCCTGTATTCATGTTTTCCTAAGATATTTTCCCATATAGTTAAGGTGCCATAAATGGATGCGATGCCACAGGAGCGAATTTTAACATTTTTATCCTCAGACATATGAGAACATTAACGTGACAGCTTCCGAACTGATACATGAAATAAAAGTGTCCCTAGCTTGCAACCACAATATCGGAAATAGAAGTCTTCTTTGAAGTAGTCAGGTTAGCTGGATAAACGCCAGTTAGCGCTACATGCACCCCACAGCTGTATCCAGGATAATTCACGCCAGGTTCCCGTCGCTTGTTACACTTGCATTTATTGTGATCAACAATGCTCTTGTCATACCACCTTGAATTCTTGCAGGATCTCCGGGTCAGCTCCACCGGTATATCAAGGCGGAAGATGTATTAGTCAAACGCTGGAATAGCCGGGCACATTCTACTTGCTCTGCTCCTTCCCACACGAAAAATATAATCAGAGTGTGACGAGCCGTAAATTATCACTAACACATGTCACTCACAATGTGTTTTCTTTCTTGATATTTTTTAATTGTATTTATGGCTAGCAAGGATGTAAAGCCACTAATGCTTAATGATTTATGAGTGTGAAAAAATAAGAGAACAGAAACATTATTAAATAGCCAAGACAATAAAAAGTAATAAGAAAGACAGTAGACAATGACTAATATTGATTTAATTTTTTGAAGATCAATATTGGCTAAACTAAATCAACTGTAAATTAACGAGACGTTGTTGCTAACCCAGTATTGCGTTTGAATTCATAAAATCTAAATATTATAGTGAACAACTCTTCCGAACAAATACTATGAAATTCTTTATAGAAGAGTCACAGGTCAACACCTTTACGGGGGGGGGGGTAGAAAATAAGTTAATTCGAGTCGCTAGGTCAAGGATAATAATATTAATTCTAAATTTTCTAAGTTTAGGCCAACGTTCGATAGTAAGACTAACCAGGCTTCCCTCGATAACTATAACGTAAAAAAAAGCAACCGTGGACGTGATGTCCACGGTTGCTGTTCGCAAACGAAATTTCAAATTATACGAACTTCATCTAAGACGAGGTTAATTATAGGGAATAGTTTTTCTTATTTTCTCAACTGAAAATATTTACATTTTTTTCATACTTGCTTGTTCAATTAAATAACGTTGATTTGCTTCATATTAATTGCCTGACGCACGCAGTGTTGAAGTTTATTTTTATTTTTCTAATGTAATGAACGTCAACAGAACACATAGCCATTGATTAATATAAACAAAATCGAATTGGTATTATTATACCAGTGATAGTAGAATATATATATATATATATATATATATATATAGAGAGAGAGAGAGAGAGAGAGAGAGAGAGAGAGTGAGAGAAATACGCTGAGAAAGGTAGAGTCAAACGGACTGAGATATACATAGACAGATATAGACAGATAATTAACATATAGTGACAGAGAGAAATGAGGGAGATAAAAGAATTAAAAAGCGGAATATACTGAGTTCTGTGCTTTATATATTTGTGGTTAGCTAATAACTTTGAGAAACCGGTTTGTCTGCGAATATTTTCCTCTCACCTTTCGTACAATATGGCATGTATTTCAGGATAACTTTTCCGACGTAAATTATCGCACACGCACTGAGAAAGAGACAGAGAGACTGAGTAAGAAGTAAGAACGAAAAAATGGCGACCAGTTTGTTCACTCTCTCGTCTGTTCATCTCTCAGCACAATTAGAACGATTGTAAGCTAAGAGCGAGTAAAAGCGACAGGGATGGCGTTTATGACAAGTGCCATTAAAATTGGTGTCTGCTCCAGTGCAGTGCGACGGGAAGCGACTTCATGAGTCATAAATCATCAGGTCCGGCATGTTTGAGTGGTCGAGAGTTCAAGGAGTCAACACCTCCATATTACATCAACACATAAAAGCAACGATTTTATTGAGGGATATTCATTCAGACAGGGCCATTAGATGATGTACAAGCGATGGTTCGAACAGTAACAAATATTTACGCTACACACTCTCGTAAATATACATGCAGTCATAGGTAGATATTTACCTACAAAAGCATTGATTCATATATATATATATATATATATATATATATATATATGTGTGTGTGTGTGTGTGTGTGTGTGTGTGAGAAAGAGAGAGAGTGTGTTAACATGTGGAAATATATACACATATAAATATGCTAAAGCATAAAATATATGCTAACAGAAGCATATGTGTCAGGTACTGCTCAAATGCTTTCTGAATATAAAAATATCGGATGTAGTACAAACTTTAACTCCATCCATTGTTAGCAATACACATTTTGAGTTAGTGAGAAAATTTCATGCTGAAGATAAATGGTATTAACGAGGCTATCGGTTAATGAATTAAAGTCAATTCATATCCATCTCCTATTTCACAGAAAATCACCTGAAAACGACCGCAGAATTCAAGGTCGAAGCCGTGTGCTTATAATAATATCTATACGAATAAAAACTTAGATTAGTTTTTACGCTCTCACATACTGATTGAACTCTCTGGAAAAATGGTAGACTTTAAAAAAAGCAGTAAAATAAAAAAGCTATTCTAGCATCTACGCATCGTTCATTCAGTAATGAATTAGAACACTCTAACTACTAGAGTATGTTTACATAGAATATCACACGCTAAACGTCTGCCTCCTCTACCGAGCGCCCATAGCTCAGAGGTAGAACCGCCGACTGACGCCAATCCCGTTGGGTTTCAATCCTGGGTAAAAGCAATCGGGTGTCTAACCGCACTGATGAGCTGTGATAGAACGAAACAGATCTGTCTGCGGATGACAATATATATATATATATATATATATATATATATATATGTGTGTGTGTGTGTGTGTGTGTGTGTGTGTGTGTGTGTGTGTGTGCGCGCGCGCGAGCGCGTTTGAAAGAACGAAATGTTCACCACTTACTTGATACACAGCTTTCAACCATACTGGTCTCATCAAATATTAAGCCTCTTACTGCCTGATGGGACTGGTTTGATTTAAACCTAGGTAGCATTAAGTTGTGAACATTTCGTTCTTTGACGTATATACATATATATATATATATATATATATATATATATATATATATATATGTCAAAGGACGAAATGTTTACAACTTACTATTGTAAGTTTTTTTATTCGTATAGATATTATTATAGGCTCTGTATATATCCAGTACTTCTTGATTTTGCATATTCAGTACTTTTGTTTGTACATTGAGCACTTTTTTTAAACAACCGTTTGCTGGTTCAACCTGTATCTCATTTACTGCTATAATGTGCTTAACAACAACAAACTTCGATCCTTTCACTACTTAATAATTTTGATGTCCTCATATCTACAGCGAACAAAGTTAAATGCTTTGGTCACAAATTCTCTTCCAACTCCGCACCTGACACATCTGGAATACTCACACTCGACTTCTCTCCTAGAAATGAGACTTAACTGAGTGATGTATACATAACCCCGTCCGTCTCTGGTCTCTAACATTATTTCTAAGCTTGACTCATATAAATAACTGGATGCAATGGAATTTCAGTCATCGTTCATAAGTAATGTGCTCCCGAACTTTCTCCCGTCCTCTTCAATCTCTATAAATGTTGCCTCGTTGCTTCTTGTTTCCTTGCTTGTTGGAAGTCCCTCACTGTATATCACGCCCTTGACAAGAAGAACTAAGCTCGGGCTGTTGCCATGGATATCGCGAAAGCGTTTGACAGGTCTTCTGCGCAAGGCAACGATATTACTGGAAGATTTTTCGATTTAATTCAATCGATCCTGTCAAATCATAAATGACGGTTGTTCTAAATGGGCATGCCTCCCAATTATTTCATGTGAACGTTCTAAGCTTTTTCTAACATTCTTCAATGATCTTTCTGATGTAATCAGTTCCCAAATAGGCATCTATGCAGATGACGCCACCATTTAATTCCATCTCAATCTGCTAAACCTCGCTTTTGCCCCTGAAGAGGACCGCAATCAGTGATGGATTGAAGTTAGAATTGGCTCGTAAATTTGAATTAAAAAAAAACGAAACTGATCTTCTATAACCACCATAGGGAAGCTATCCTACCTTCTGTCAGTATGGATCACGTTAGTTTCCTTGAAAGCATCGGATCGGTAGCTGAGCCTGGGAGTTTTTCTCTTCAGAATCCATCTTGCAGATTTATAAAACTTTTCATTCAACACTGTTGCTATATCTGGTCGTGTGCTCCTACTATTCATCTCGAGGATTTCGACAAAATCTAAAAGCGTTTCTTCAATATAATCCCTCCCGATTTGGTGACCCTCCTTCGGTCCTTCGGTCACTTTCTCATCGACGGGATGTGGCTTCTCTTTTCTACAAGCATTTTCACGGATTCTGCTCTGACGAGCTTCATTCCCTGGAGCCCCGCCCTTATGAATTTATGCGTGTAACTAAATTATCGACTAGGTCATACACTTTTACCGTCAAAATAGGCCAATGTTTCCGACACTTCTACTCAACATTTTCTTTTCTCGCACTGTTTGTTGTTTCTCTGATAGCTACAATCTCTAATGTTTTAAGTGCAACGTCATTTGCCATCTTCTATCTCCTTGACTCGCACCTCTCCCACACTATCTTCGACATCCCCTGTACCTTTTTTCTCTTTTCTTTTTTCCCTATTCTCTTTCTGTAACCCCCTGCGCACTAGTGGCAGTACTGCTTAGCTGGAGGCTAAATTAGAACACACTGGCTATTGGGCGCGTATAATGATAATATACACGCTAAAAAGTCTGCCTTCTTCTACAGAACACCCATGGCGCAGAGGTAGAATCGCCGACTGACGCCAATTCGGTTGGGTTTCAATCCTGGGTTAAAAAGCAATCTGAGTCTAACCGTACTGATGAGCTGTGATACAGCGAAACAAATCTGTCTGCGGATATATATATATATATTCTCTGAATTACTTATCTTCTGATGCCTTTACCGTTTCAGTTAAGCATGTTAACAGGGTTTATACTGGGTAGGGCTCAGTTAAAGTCCAATTGAAATATAGGAAGCTTCCTCTATCTTTGGTGTTGGTGAATTAAGTAATATGTAGAAACAATTTTGAAAGAGGCAAAATTATTATATAGTTTTAACTCTCTTCACTTTATAGGTGAAAGCTAAAATTGATAAAGTATTCTTTTCTGTACTGGAAAAAATGACTTGCTTTCCTGCCTGCTGGAAGTCATCCTCCGTGGTTCCAATATATAAAAACCCTGGCGAACACTCTGACCCCTCTAATTATTGCTCTATCAGCCTCTTACCGATTTCTTTGCAAAGTGTTCGAAGCCATCATCAACGTCGAGTTGTTTCAACATCTCACAGCCCACAAACTCTTTTCTGACAAACAGTATGGTGTCCGCTTCACCAGGTCTACTGCTGAGATGCTCATGAGCATCACTGAATATATACACCAGGCTCTCGACAAGCACGGCAAAGCCCCAAAACTGTTGTCCTAGATATCTCCAAAGCGTTTGACAGAGTTTGGCATGCTGGCCTTCTACGCAAGCTTCGAGGCTATGGTATGATTGGACAGTTGTTTGACCTTATCCAGTCATTCCTTTCAAATTGTACAATGAAGGTAGTACTGAACGGACATACCTCCCTATAATATCATACAAACGCTGGTGTCCCTCAAGGCTCTATTCTAGGTCCTATGCTTTTCCTTATGTACATTAACGATCTCCTCGATGTAATAAGACCCCAAGTTGATCCCGGTTTGCTTTCCCCTTGATCAAAAATCTGCCTAGCACACCTCGTTGCCGAACTTGAAAAGGACCTATAATCCATAGCGGACTGGGGTAAGAAATGGCTCGTGAATTTTAATACTTCCAAAACAAAACTACTATCTATTAACCATCAAAGACAATTGCTTCTAATCCACCCCATTAGCATCAGGCTAGTCTCACTGAAAGCGAAACACTGCGCCTCATCGAGTTTACTCTCACAACAGACCTCAAGTGGAATGACTATACAGAATCCTCTGCTAAGAAGCTAAAACCTCAGCTAAGAAGCTAAAACCTCTGCTAAGAAGGTCGGTTCTCTGTGTCGCGCAGTAAGTTTTTTCCGTCTGAAAAAAATCCTGCACATATAAAAATCTACCATCCGCCCGTGCATTGAATACTGCTGCTATATCTGGACGGGTGTTCTTGTTATCTACCTAGGGGTCCTTGACAAAGTCCAACAGAGAATCTGCAATGTGATTGATCCCGACTTGGCAGCTCAGATACAGTCACTTTTTCACCGGACCAATGTGGCTTCCCTGTGTCTCTTCATGGCTTTTGCTTCAATGAACTTAGCTCCCTGGTGCCCCTATATATAAATTAACTCGAGCCAGAAGATTAGCAACTATGTCCCACCCTTTTACTGTGAAACTAATGAAATGTAAACGGAAATTCTACTCCAGCAGCTTCTTTTCTCGCACTTTCCACCTGTGGAATTCCCTTCCGTTTACTTGCATCCCCGACAGCTACAAACTCCAAGAATTTAAATATAAAATCAATAGTCATCTCCTATCTCACTAAACTGCATCCACTCACTCATGCTCTTTTCTCCGTGCACTCCACTATCATCAGTATTCTCACCCTTCTCTTACCAACTTTCTGACAACCCCTATAACCAGTCACTCCTTCTCATAACTTTCCTTCTTTGTAATCCCCTGCATAACAGTGGCAGTAAAATGCCTTTTTAGGGGCGATATGATATATATATATATATATATATATATATATATATATATATATATATATATAGGACTGTGCCTGGCTTGGTGATAGTAGTCGTAGCTCTGAGAGGCCCAGTCCTATGAGTAAAAGGAGCTCAGCAGAGTTCCATCACGGAATATGTGAATGAGCGGCGCTATATCGAGTTTAATTCGTGACAATATCATCACCGGGGCCTGTGGTACAGTTGGTATGACGTTCGCTTAATAACGATACTGTCTGGTGTTCGATACTTGGCAGTGGATGCGCACTGCTGATGAGTCCCGATTATTGGACGAAACGGCCTTTCAGTACTTTCTGCGTTCTATTGCTGTCGAATAAAACTCGATGAATTACTTACTTAATAAATATATAGTGATTCCCATAATCTTTTTAGTAATGCGTTTCTTACAGAGTCGTGTTCGGGCTAATAATGGTATTACTGATCGAATCAGCTTCGTACATACTATTACGGAAAATGGTGGTTGAAACACAAACCCGTGTCCTCATCCTTGTGTTTGGATTTTCTTTTTGTCGGTTTAAACAAAAACTATGAAAGATCTGGTGTATATTCACAAGACAAATCCAGTTTTCACCATAGTTGGTGATTGATATTATACACTTAATTCAGTAACTCGCCACTTAGCGTAGCTCTTGAGCCATCTATTTCTTGAGCAAAATTTAATAAATGAAATTTTCAGAAAATGTTCAGGGGAGTTATGAGGTACATTATAATTATAAGACAAAAAATAAGATGATAGAGCCCTCTGAAGCCTAACGTATATAATCATCAGTTACTATGAACGTTTTTTTCTTTTCTTGTTTTAAACGTATTTTCAATATTTATGAATAATTACAATATGTGCTAAACTGCTGACTGCCACTTGGTTGTTCCGGCTTATTGGTACTTCTATAATGCAACAAAGCGGAAACACGTTTGCTCAGTGCAATTTTAATACATGACGAACCAACACACGCGAAATATACGTTAGAAAAAAATAATTATCATAAACCTATATTTCAGTCTAGTAGTATTTTCAATTTTACGTGGACAGGGCACCAGGGGAAAAGCTTATCAGAGCAGTTGCCATGCAAATATTTGTAGAAAAGACAGAGAGACGCCACATCACGTCGGTGCGAAAGTGAGACGTCAAGACTGGACTGATTACGTTGATTATTTTGAGTTTGGACCACCCGATCAGATATGACAATAGTATTATTCCCCAGTCCACACTTACGTGTTTTGATAGAATAGACAAAATTTCTACGTAAACTTATAGACGTTTGATGATTCTCCACCCTACAACCCTATTTTCTTCAGAGGCGAAATGTCACGAGCCTCTCGCTGCTCTATGGCTATTTAGATGGCATGTGTTCAGACATGTTATATTTCTTAGTGCCATCACTCTTGACCTTTAGAACTGAGACCCTCCATACCAAAAGTGGAAATAATCCGCAGTCTCTTTGTATTACATTAACAAGAAGATATTATCACCCAGAAAATCTCTTTTCAAGAACTTCTGATTTGAAGAAGAGACTGAAATAATGCTAAAAATTCAAGAATAGTGTTAATAATCATCTTTCCTATATAATCCATTGGAATTTTATTCTTACCTTTTTCTGACGCTCAGGGAAGGCCGCACATTAATGCTCTATCTAGAGTAACACTTGGACATTTTATGTGCCACAGATTTGTAAACTTAGGCTAAGCTTGGTAAACAACGAAAATTGCTCATGCAATGTCTGCTTTTGGACCAAGAAATTATGTGTATCTTTTTCAGGATAATTATAATTAACTTTAGGTTTCATAGAGCAGAATAAACGCAACAATCAGACCTGATCTTAACTCCATGCGTCTTCTAAATATATACGTAGGTTTTTTGTTATTATCTTTACTCATGTTACGTGTTGTTAATGTTGATTGATTGTGCTATCCAGTAAAAAAAATAATAGTGGAATGCAGGAAAAAAACGGCAAATGTTATACTCTATAATTCTAATATATTTCTGGTTACGTCTTCCTGGTCAAACTACTCAAGCTGCTATCCCGAAACAACGGAAACTGGGGCCATGTTAATGGAAATCAAGACAGGAAATCAACATCCGAGAGCTCGCGACTGGCTGGTGGCAAATAGTAACTATTTTTACAAAACATCCTTTAATCACATGTACATGTCTATGCCACGAGGCTCATCCTTGAACCTATTTAACTTTCCTCACACTGACTGTATATATATATATCTATATATATATATATATATATATATATATATATATATATATAGATAGATAGATAGATAGATAGATAGATAGACAGAGATGTGGAAACATGCACACATCTTTTTATATATTTCTGATGGAATCGAATCCCTTACCATTTTATTTGTTCCGAAAACCAACATGCCCGAAGAAAAGATCATGTAAAGAATTTAAAAGTATTTCAACGTATGCCCATCTCCTTTTTATGCATATCCATTTATCTGTCTTCACATATATAGATACTGATATATGTGAGCGAATATGTGTGGGGCAGTCTACATCAGTAACAAACTAGTTTTGTATTTTAAATCATGTATACGTATATTTAGGCAGCAAGAACTCTTTGAAAAAATACAATAAATGTAACAGACAAAAATTTTTAGTTGAATTTAATAAAACTTATTTTAATGCATGGAGATAGATAGATAGATAGATAGATAGATAAATAGATAGATAGATAGATAGATAGATAGATAGATAGATAGATAGATAGATAGATAGATGTGAATTAAATGATCTAGTTAGATCTGTGAGTCGAATCTATGTATCAGTCTGTGAGTTAAATGCCATGTCTGATACACGCTTGGTTGATCATGTCTCGTAAGTGTATTTGCACGTATGTGAAAGCAACGTATTCAGATGGAATTGAAACTCGGCTCTCCGATTCCTTGTTCGGATGTGATATCCACTCCAATACAACACATATCTTCGGTCTACGTATACTCTACCCATATATATCCACGTATTTGTAATGAGTACATATATATTTACATGTATCTCAATATTTTAATATAGATACTTATATATCAAATGTATGTATGTACATGTACACACACACATACATTCATATATATATATATATATATATATATATATATATATATATGAGCGTCTGTGTCTGGAAACTAATGCAGAAGGGAATGCTTATTTACATGAGGGTGCGTTGAGCATTTTTGAAAATTGATTTTAAAATTCCTGATGTGTGCTCATTTGAACTGATTTGGGGAACTGATAACATATCAGCACCTCCATGTATACATATCTGGCGACAGACTTCTGTTTATAAATATGTATATATTCCTCTGTACACATACTTATTTGGATAGGTGGTAATAAGAAACTAAATATCGCTGTACATGGATGGATAGATAGATAGATAGATAGATAGATAGATAGATAGATAGATAGATAGATAGATAGATAAATAGAATTAGAATGGGATAGAGAGAAAAGTACAAATTATCAAGCGGAGACGAAAGTCAGATTTGTGCCTTCTATAATAGGCATGAACTAGTAGTGATGTGAAACCGGTGCAACTCCATAGTGATTTTTGTACCTCTCATCAATCGTAAAATTGACAATAACAACATCATATTGTAATGTTCCCTACGAGTTCCGTAACGGTGTCATAAAATACGAACCTTAGTAAAAGTCCATATATATATATATATATATATATATATATATATATATATATATATATATATATAACACGCTAAAATTTCCGCGTTTCATTCCATGCACCTATGTATTAGAGACTCCGATTGACACCAAATCGGTCGAGTTTCTATCCCAGCTGGAGGTAAGTAGATGGCTAGTCATACTGACGAGCTGTGATACAGCAAAACAGGGCTGTATGTGGATGAATAATATATTTATATAAATTATTCGCGTTCTGTATATATATATATATATATATATATATATATATATATATATATATATGCATGTATACAGCCGGTCTGGTAGACGGGTATAATCAAATACGCGTGACCAGCCATTATATATATATATATATATATATATGTGTGTGTGTGTGTGTGTGTGTGTGTGTGTGTGTGTGTGTGTGTGGAGAGAGAGAGAGAGAGAAAGAGACAGAGAGTGGGCGACACGAAGAAAAACAGATCGAAACAAGACAGCATGTGAGTGAAAGAGGTAACGTGCGGACTCTGCATGGTGAAATATGTACGCTTTAATGTGATTATATATATATATATGTATGTGTGTGTGTGTGTGTGTGTGTGTGTGTGTGTGTGTGTGTGTGTGTGTGTGTGTGATATAAATACGTATACGTGATTTTGTTAATATGTAGGGTTATATGGACGTATCCATGTGCTTGTGAATGGGCGTGTAATGAGTTCAGGATCTCTATCCAAGAATTATGACCCCTTTTCGACCGGCCTAGGGATCCCCAACTGAGATAACGCTATGGTCTCTGTTTTAAAATTTGTTATTTATTTTCAATTTTATTTTAAAGAAATTTTTTTTCCGGGGAAAATATTTATACTGATTGGAACGAACATAGCGTGGTCTGAAATTTCATATTTCCATTGAACTCGCTATACACATATAACACTTAATATTTTATATTAAGTAGATCTTGTTGGATTGTCCTCCCCATTCACGGACTTCATATATATATTGTTGCTATTTTTACCACTGAACACTGAGGTCGACATCGAGTGGCTTTCTAACTGAAAGCAATGTTCCTGGCACGTGTTGTGTGGTAGCTTGACTATTTATATATAGAAGGTGCGATGGTTATATTGTCTCTGTAATAGTTATTAGATATTTGTAACGTCTTTATATCTCCCCACTTCAATCAGTTTGAAGTGTACACATTACCTGCTAATTTGTTCCAGTAAATACATTCCTGACTCATCTGGAGTATTCCACCCTAATTTTCCACTTAGAACTGAATCTTTCTCGAGTGTTATATATATATAACCCCTTCCATGGTTTCTGCTATCATCCCTAATCAAGATCCTCACAAAGCATATTTACCAAATGGAATAGTCATTAAAGTGTGCTTCCGAACTGGTTCTTGTTCTCTCTTAACTGTATATTACCTTCCTCGCGGCCTCTTTCTATCCTGCTTGCTAGAAATAACCATCTGTTGTCACAGTTTTTGAAAACCTTCCGACCCTTTGAACATTTGCCCTATAAGCCTTCTGCCACCTTTCGGCAAACTTCTAGAATCGCTAATCAATGCCAGATTAGTTCATAATCTGTCATCGCAAGGCTTTTTTCAGACAAGCAATATGACTTCCGTTTCTCCAAGTTAACTCTTAATACACTGAAGATAATTGCAGAAAGAGTCTATCGTATTCAAGATTAAAACGGTAAAGCCCAGGCTGCAGCATTGGATATCTCGAAGGTCTTTGATAGGGATCGGCATACAGGTCTTTTTCACAACCTGAGAAGTTATGGTGTCTCCGGTTACATTCTTAAACTGATCCACTCTTTTCGATCAAATCGTGAAATAAACGTCATCCTGAACAGCCACTTTCGTACTAATGCGGCTGTCCTCCATCTTGTTTTTTTTTAATTTCATTAATGAACTTACCGATAATATCAACTCTCAACTTGGCATCTACGCTGATGATACTACCTCGATTGTAAGGCTGATCAGTACGACAAGGTCAAAATGGCAATCGATGACCAAAATAACCTCATTCTGACGTTAACTGCAGAAAAAACTACTCTCTTCCTTCTAACAGCAAAGCTGATGCTAACCACCATGTAAGTTAATCGTTTCCCTTTCTCGGGCTAATGTTTTCAGCTGACATGAATTGGAATAACTGTATTGAATCTATTGCTTGGTCAGCTGCTAAGAGATTTGGTTCACTGTTTCATGCTAAACAATCTTTCACTCCAGAATCTATCTATATGACTACATTTCATCCATGTTTTGAATATTGCTGCCACATATGGTCCGGTACCACTGCTATTTATCTTGAGCTTCTCGATAAAATCCATACAAAAATCAGAATTATCTCGATCTAATGGCTTGGTTTCAGTCACTTTTCCAACTCATGATCGTATTATTTATCGTATTCAAACCACCTACATTAAACAACTTAAACCTGGTTTGAATACGATAAATTTTGATATTTCAACTAACATACTCAAATGCCTGTAATCGGATCAGGGACCACAACGCCACCATTTTGTCATTGTTTTCGGCCATCCGCCACGGTAGGGATGGACCTGTATCTTCAACTTAATTCTCTTTATTGTTAATAACTTAAGTGTTTTATGTTTATTGTGTGTTAATATTTAATCTTTGATAATGGCTTATGCGACCCGAACGCTTAGAACTGATAAAAAAATCAACAATTACTGTGATTTTTTGTTGTCTTTCAACGATATCACCATCAAGTATATCAGACGATACGAACGGATCCTACACAAAATTAATAGACAAAACTTGTCTATATTATTCAATGAAACCTGTACTAATGAAAAAATACTGCCAAAATACACACAATATATAAAGATTGTAAGGTTAGTTCTTTAATGTGTTTGCCGTTTACTGTGGTTTCATGCCTCTGATTTAATAGTATGTTGCTATTCATGTATCTAATGATTTAAAAGAAAATATATATATATATGCGTGTGTGAATTTGCGTAGATGTAAGTATATATATAAATACGTATATATTATATTAATTATCTATAAGATTATATAAATGCATCAGTCAGTCAGTTAAGGTGCCATACGTGATACACGCTTGGGCGATCATGTCTCGAAAGAGACATGACTGACTGGGCAGAAGATTATCCCGCAGTAGGTTGCCATTGCTTTCTGCGGTAGACTGGTTGCCGACCAAGGCTATAGAACCCAATCTGTCCTGTTATTTAACACATAACTGGAAGGAAGAGACGGATTAATGCCTTTCCCAAGGGTATTTGCGCGTAAGTGAATACAATGGATTCAGCTGGAATTTGAACTCGGCTCCCCGACTTCTCGTTCCGAGCCGATATCCACTGTACCACAACGCACCTCAGTACATCATATAAATATACATATATACATATATATATCTAGAGAGAGAGAGAGAGAGAGGAGGAGATAGGGAAGGAGAAAAGAGCGCGTCGGTTCTCTGTGTTTATATATATATATATATATATATATATATATATATATATATATATATATATATATAAACGTAAAATGTATTTCTAGAAACAAAGAATTACACATAAATCTGAAAGTAAAAGTGCAATCAATAAAATGCTAAAACACATTAGAAAGCAAAAATTAAAGACTTGTAGCAAAAGAGAAGATAGACAAGCCAACATCTCTTGCAATGGAACTGAATTGAAATTTTACTAATATTTCGGGTGCCCAGGGGACTCGGAAGAAGAGTGCTTCGATAAGTAGGGATGCTCTTACGGGCTGGAAGGCTAGGAATAGATTTCACCAGACGGAGATCGCTAAAAGACAAAGAAGAAACGTAGAAATATGCAAATGTTTGCTTATTTATGTAATGGGTTTTAGGTGACAGTGGTATCTTTACATATTTTTACGTTGTTCTTGTGTTTTGTCTAAGTGCAAACGTCAATATTTCCTTTTCAGCGTAATGGGCCTACTTCGTGGATGAGATCGTTGTGTATTTTCTCCTGACTCCTGTAATTAGGGATGGAGCTCTGCGAAAGGCCTAAATTTCAAATACTGTTGTCCAAAGCAAACATACCCGACCACAATGATTTTCGCAATACAATCATCTTAGTTTTCACTGCCATTATTTTTCATGGATTTGTATGAAGTTACGATGATTTATCTTCTGATTTCTGTGACCCCATATATACATACAAGCACAGGTAAGTACATAAACACAGTCACACTTATATATATATATATATATATATATATATATATATATATATATATTCTCAGCATATATTGTTAAATATAAGAGACAATGAAAGTCTATTATGTTTAATCATGAGCCGTGTTCTAAACATCGTATTTTGGCTTTAGTTTTAGGTGAAAATAAAGACAAAAATTATTCAACATTTGGATATTTCTTTTAAGCTTTCGGCTTACATGAGCCATCTTCAGAGTGGTTACAGGGATGTTAGCATAAAAACATCCACCATCAAAGAAGTTTTTATCTTGTGTTGACATAAAACTTTGCTAAGCAACGATAACAGTTACCAAATAGCAAACGCAGTTCGGAAATTTGTAATGTGTTTCTATGACGTCACACCGCGTGAGAGATCGAAATGTTAACAGAACCATATATTTAAATGCAATTAATGTGTTATGAGCCAATTTAAACGTGATTTTATTAAGTGTGGGTTGTTGTGATTTAATGTATTTGGCCTCCAATATCTGAAGGTTCTTTTTACTGTGTGTATGAGTGAGTATTATTGTATCGTTGACTAAAATATGCCTAATATTACCTAGATGGCTATGTTTTTCTAAGAAATGTTGTTTCATCAGGGCAATTTGCCGTTAGGTCCCGGTTTTTTCTTGTTTATATAGGAGATGGTATGATTTTTGTGTGAGTAGTCTTGTTTGTGATTAGTTGATTCTTCTTTTTCGTTCTGTTTATCATTCATTGATTTTTCTTAATAGTAAAAATAAAAATGTTAAAAAGGTAAAAATAAATACGAATATACAATTACTCAATTACGATAATAAACAAAACAAATTATAGAAATAATGTAAATATGAAAAATAAACTATATACAAACTCTCAATCACAATAACACAGAAAATAACACAACAAACACCAAATGACAAATAAAACACAAAAATAAAGCCCACAACAATTCTTCCAAAACGAAGCTGCTGTCAATTAACCACCACAGACAACCGCATCTCCCTCCCATTAGCATGGAACAGGCATGCCTCCCAGAGAGTAAAACAATACGCCTGCTTGGCCTGACACTCTCAGCGGACCTCAAGTGGAATTACTACGTCGAATCCATTGCTACATCCGCTGCCATGAAAGTTGGCTCTCTGTGCAGGGACCGGAAATTCTTTCCGCCTGGATCTATCCTGCACTTATACAAATCTACCAACCGCACGTGTTTTGAATACTGTTGCTACATCTGGTCGGGTTCCCCTGCTATTCTTCTCAGGCTTCTTGACAAAATACAGCGAATAATCTGTAATGTGATTGATACCGACTTAGCTGACCGCCTGACTACTCTCTCACCGGCGTGACGTGGCTTCCCTGTGCCTCTTCTATAAATACTTTCATGGCTTCTGCTCTGATGAAATTAAATCACTGGTGCCCCCTAGGTGTGAGTTCGCACGAGATACTAGATTGGCAACTATGTCCCACCCTTTTACAGTGAAACCGATGAAATGTAGCCGCAATTTCTACTCCAACAGCTTCTTTTCTCGCACTTCCCTCATGTGGAATTCCCTTACGCATGATTGCTTCCCCGACGGCTATAACCTCCAGGAATTTAAATGTAAGGTCAATAGACACCTTCTAACACACTAACCCTCCCATTCTCGCCAACTCTCCACCTATGTACATCCTAACACGTCTATCACCCTATGTAACGCCTTGCGCTATAGTGGCAGTGGAATGCCTTGCTTGGGGTGACATGATTAAAAAAAAACAAATATACACAAAAAGCCAAATATGACCCAGAAATAATAAGCCGCCACTTGGAAAAAAATAGTAACACATTAAAAGAAAATTCAAACTAATAAAAAAGATGTCAGTACAACAAAAGAACACAACCCAATATAAAACATTTAAACACCATTCACGCGTACAATAAAAAGCAATAAAACATTAAAATAAATCAAACAATAGCGCAATAAAAATAAAAATGAAAAATAAACGAAAAGGAAAATAAATATTAACCAATCAAAAACAAAATTACTCCCACAAAAACCACACATACAAAGAAGAAAAAACTGGGATCTAACAGCCAATAATACTGACGAGATAGATCATCGTAACGATGCCCTCAAATACTGGTAAGTCTGCTCAGTTATTAACGCTTTATCTCTAACTTGATACCGTGTACTTTACGATAAAAAAACCTGCTTGTTAAAATACATTTTATCAATAAAACCGCTGAAGAAAAAACAACAACCTTAGAGCTAAACATTATCAAAACAATTAAACACGATATATATATATATATATATATAGCACTCTGGAAGAATGGTAGACTTTGAAAAACAGTAGCTACTCTGGCGTGTACGCATCGGTCATTCAGTAAAATGAATTAGAGCACTCTGGCTATTGGGCGCGTATAATGATAATATATGCGCTAAAAAGTCTGCCTTCTTCCACCGAACGCCCATAGCCCAGAAAAAATATCGCCGACTGACGCCAATTCGGTCGGGTTTCAATCCTGGGTTAAAAAGCAATCGGAGTCTAACCGTACTTATGAGCTGTGATACAGCGAAACAGATCTGTCCGCGGATGATATATATATATATATATATATATATATATATATATATATATATATATATCAATAACAACAGTATCAACAAATTTTGATTTACATCAATGAAATGTCCACCACAACAAAATGATCTCATTGCTTTTGAAATTTTTATATAACAGTTAGTAATTTGGAAATAAGAAAATTCAATAATCATTAAAAGAAAGACTTTAAAATGAACAGATAATTATAGACGGCTAAAAAAAAAAGAAAACTATTCATAAAATTATATAAATCCAGGATAATCTACAAAATGGAAACCAATAATTAAAATAAACTAGTTGGCAAAGAAGTTACAAAATTTTACAAAACCACTAATAATAAAACAAAAGTGATTTTAACAATAAAGCTACAAACTTATCTACTAAACTAAAATTAGACACTAGAATAAAAGAGCTACCAAAAGTAGAATAATTTATTTAATTAAAAGACCGTAAGTGCAATTTCACGACCAAACCAACACGCAAATTATTAAACCAAACAAAGATAATACTGGGAAAATAAGCAAGCAATTACTAGAAAAATATGGTCAGACCTAAGACACATATTAAAGAGAAACCAATGGAAAAACACAAAAGCAACAATTAATTGGTTTAATAACATTAGAAACAATGAAAACTTTTCTTTCTCACAATTAGATATAAAGACATTTACCAATCTATTAATGAGAATACACTAAACAATGCACTAAACTTAGTAAGGCAGTGACTGCCCCAATAAAGACATAAAAATAATTAAACATTACTGAAAATCAATATTATAGCACAATAAAAAATATACTCAAAATGGCAATAATAATGATAATTTTCATATAGCAATAGGTAGCTGCGAGGGTGAAGTAGCATACAAACTCATAGAACTATGCGAGCTCCTAATCAATAAATTAACAAATATAATTAACAGCAAATATACATATCTATAGAGGAAAGATGATCTATTAACTCAAATAATTGCAGGAAAAGAAATAATAAATACAAAATTTAAAATCCTAGAAATTATAAGCGATATAAAATCCAGGCCAAAGTAGTAATTTCTTAGATATAACATTCAACCTAATCAACAAAGTATAAAAACCAAATACAGAAATCCATAAAACAACTCAAGAAAAATGAAGGATAATTACAAACTCCCTTTAACTATTAAAAAACGCGCAAATATAAAAATTAAAGAATTTCAACATATTCTAGTAGCATAAAAATATTAAATGAAAACAAAAACACACACGAATCAGACCTGACAAACAACGGATATTGAAACAAACTAGAATACAAAGACAAAAACAATAAATTAAAAACCAACAGAAAAAAATCATGGTTTGGTTCACAGGGTGAGGATGAACCAAATTAAGTTTTTTTTACTGTTGTACAACAATACAATAAAACAAAACTAGAGAAGATATTATTCGAAACAATTTAAAAAATTTCTCAAAATCAGCAAATTATCAATAAAATTCAAAATTAGCTATAGCTTTATAGATAACGTGTGGAAAATAAAAAAATAAGCACAATATAAAACATTAAACAAAACCAATAACAATCACAATAACAATAAAACAGCAAAGTAACAGAAAGTAATATAATTGTAGAAACAAAAAACATCCTACTTAACAATAATTGATTGACGAATAACTTAATATCCAAAACTATCGTAACTACTACCATTAACACAGACGAAGAAATTTACCTTAGCGCCCCACACCAAAAAAAATTTAAAAGAAAGATATGGCTACAAGAGGCCTTTCGAAAGAAAATTACGCAAACAATACAACACTATCGAAATTCATATGGAGCCAAGAAAGCAAACAATATCTCAACCAAAATCAAATGGGAATTTACAAAAAGAAGGGCCCTAACATTTTTAACAGTAAAAATTGTAACATATGCTTAGAGAAAAATTTGACAATAATTTGTTTTAAAAACCAAAACAAACACTTAAATAAGAAAACTGAAATAACTGGTAAATGTAGGCATACAAATAATTATTTACTTTGTTACCTAGTCGCTCATGAAGAATTATCAAATAAATAAAATAATATAACCGTTAAAATAGGTATAATATAAAATCTAAAAAATGTAATATTAATAAACAAATGAACAAACAAATGTTAAATATACTCACCTATACGTGTCAGTGTGTACGTGTACATATAAATACACACAAGTGCACACAAACAACTACAAACGAACAAAGGCCTCTATATATTAACAAGGTAAAATAAATAAACTACTAATCATTAAATAAAATGAAGCTTTAGATAAACGGTAACATGAGAAAAATAATACACATACACTGTTTAAAGCAGTGTACGTAAATATGTAAGCAAGAAAAGAAAACACTCTATAAACACAACCAACCAATACTCTAAAAATACGAAAAATAACTTTACCATTTACGCACTAGTTTATTAAAAACGGTGCACAAACAAAGCGTATACTTGCCTTTGTAAGCGTGTTTGTATGTGTATATATATGTGAGTATACCTTTATACGTACATGCAAGAATATGTGTGTTTACAAAAGAGTATATTGACAGGCATATGCACATAAATTCAAACAATACTAAAAATAATTTAATTATAAACTTAACACCCTTCAATTTATAATTTAAATACTACCAAATGAAATGAGAAAACAAATAATGGACAACTGAAAACATAAAAATATTTCTTATTTATGTATTAATATAAATTATTTACGTAAAAGTACGACTTTCCTAGCTCGAAAAACACTAGAACACTTAAGAATTCAAAACGATAACATGTCTACAGAAAAAACACAAATAAACCGCTAAAAATGGCTACAAATAAAAAAAGTAAGTAAAACAGTAAAACACGATGAAAATAATCACGGCACCCTATTTGTACGCACATCTGGGCAAAAGAAAAAGAAACGGGCACATACGTTCGACTACACACCCACACAGATGAGCGCACGGCCTAAACGCACAAATGAATACAAACAATACGGAAAAATTACAACAATAAGTAAATATAAAAAACGAGAAATTAAGGAAATAATTGCTGATACGCCTTAAAGAGTCTACGAAATTCTGGATGGTAATAGCATATATATATATATATATATATATATATATATATATATATATATATATCACCGTTATGACGTTCTAAAATTTATACTTATCAACACGCTTTCCCCATATCTAGCACTTTACGATAAAAAACCTTGCTAAAATGCATTATATCAGTAAAACCACTGAAAGAACAACCACCATGGCGCTAAACATTATAACATTTAAGTATTAATCGTGTGTGTGTGTGTGTGTGTGTGTGTGTGTGTGTGTGTGTGTGTGTGTGTGTGTGTGTGTGTGTGTGATCGCAGTAATATGTACATATTTGTATGTATCTTTTACATGTATAGATTTGGTCTGGAGATTGAGGTGAAGGGTGAAATAGACAGTCGTCATAAAATGTTGAATCATTTGGCCGTATTGCTTGTATCAAAAAGAAATATCTGTCACTGAAATTGAGCACTTTTAAACTATATATATTTCTGTTTGGTATAAACAATACGGCCAGATGATTCAACATTATATATATATATATATATATTCAGGCAGTCTAGAAATAAGATTTTATTTCAGTGTTTTTACAAAAATTTATTTATTTGAAGATTGTTTATAAATATTTTTTGTTAATTACTAACTGCCTATAAATAGTTTACATGTATATCTTCCATTGGTCTAACAATTATATTTAAGTAACTGACAATGATTGCCAAGGCACATTTGAAATTTTGAAAATTAGGACTGATCAACTAATATATCTATTATAAGGAATGCTTATCCGTCGTTTTGAGATGCTTTTTTTTATTTCAAGGTTCGTAAATATAAGCAAACATTAAGATTTTATTTACTCTTAAAAGCGCTGCCAATTTGCCAACGACGAAAAGAAGAGAAAACTTGTGTTTCTTATTTGGCAGACATACTGCTGGGCTCAAGAATATAAGGTTTCTTAAAAAACAGAACGCGAATAATATATATATATATATATATATATATATATATATATATATATATGCCTTAGTTTATCACAGGCTTATTAGAGACATATAGACTTTTGTCTTGTTTACGTATGTAGCTATATATCTACAAATGCCTATTTCTAAAATTAATCTTCAAAAAATCAATTGCTATTATTTTGTCTGTTCATCTTGTTATATACAATCTTTCTTTATTTATGCTACTCTATCTCATGTACTTGGTTCTAACGCAAACAAAGACTAGTTCATATATATATATATATATATATAAATATATATATATATATATGTTCGTGTGTGTGTGTGTGTGTGTGTGTGTGTGTGTGTGTGTGTGTGTAAAGTTGTGGGAAGTTAATTCCCAGAACGACATAAATAAAAGGTTTAATAAATAGTATTAGGATAAACAACATTTGGTCAATCTCTATCTTTTCCTCACGATATATATATATATATATATATATATACTCCCGTTCAAAAATTTAAGACCACTTAAAAAACAATCTTTAAAAAGAAATTATTTTTTACACATAGATTTTAAACTTCTCCCACTTAAGGTTACCAATACTACAATATAAAAGGTTATGGAAACAAAAAGCTACATTCCAAAAATTTTATTTAGAAATTTAAATTTTTATATAATAAGGCGATTTACACATGATCAAAATTATAAGACCAGAGACAAAAATTCTACGAAATTGTACAAAAAATGTATGAAAATATTTAACAACCGAATTTAATAATGAAATCTACCTCCACTGCTTTTGATTACTTCAAAAATTCTGTCGGGCATGCTAGAAATACGCGTTTCCATTAAGGTGCTGGGGATGTTGCTCCAGCTTCTGAAGATGGCTAAACAAAGTTCATTTTTTATTGAATATTGTTTGCCATTTCGATAAACATCTCTTGTCATCCATCCCCAAACATATTCAATTGGGTTCAAGTCCGGTGAGCATGGAGGATGTCCCAAGAGATGGACCCCCTTTTCTTGTAGAAAGGTCAAGGTCCGTCTTGCAGCATGGATTGCAGCATTATCCTGTTGGAATAACCATCCATCCCCACACAAACGATGGCTTTTTGTAGCATGTTAACACAACCAGCCGCCCTCTGACAACTCTGCATCACCTGGAGCTCCATCGTCCCTCTGTATGAAAAGGCACCCCATGCCATTAGGGACCCTCCACCACTATGACGTGCGGAGAAAATTTCAGGAGTCATGTTTTTGTTATGCCAATGTCGTTGGAAGCCATCAGGACCATCGAGATTGAATTTTTTCTCATCAGAAAACAGGACTTTCTTCCACTTTTCAACGTCCCATATGTGGTATTCACGACCAAACTTTAAGCGGTCCAAATTGTAACGTGGAAGCAGCCGAGGAATTTGTTTACGCTTTTTATTTACCATGCCTTTTTGTCTTAAGTGTCGTCTGATGGTTACGGGACTGCAATCAGCATCTGTGACTGCATTAATTTCACTAGAAGTAAGTCCCCCGTCTTTCATAACAACCCGTCTTATTCTCTTACTCAATGCAGGAGAAATTTTTGGGGGCCTACCAGAGGATTTTGCTTTTCCATAATTCTCACTGTTCTTTAGAAAATTGCAAATCACAGTTTTACTGCGATTTACCTTAGCTGCGATCGCCCGCTGTGACAAATGTTGCTTATGGAATTCGAGAATTCGAGAACGCTCAACTTTGGTAAGTTTGCTTGCTTTAGGCATGGTAACACATTTAAGCAGTGATTGCTAATCTCTAACTGAACTAAAAGCATTGGAATTGCCATAGATCTAACAATTTATACCCCTGGTCTTATAATTTTGATCATGTGTAAATCGCCTCATTTTATAAAAATGTAAATTTCTAAATAAAATGTTTGGAATGTAGCTTTTTGTTTCCATAACCTTTTAGATTGTAGTATTAGTAACCTTAAGTGGGAGGAGTTTAAAATCTATCCATAAAAAAACATTTCTTTTTAAAGATTTTTAAGTGGTCTTAAATTTTTAATCAGAAGTGTAGATAGATAGATAGATAGATAGATAGATAGATAGATAGATAGATAGATGAACATATATGCATACATATAATATATGTATATGTATATATGTGTATATATAGATACATAAATTGAGAGACAAATATATATATAAATGGATAGAGGAAAATCGAGCACCGTGGAAGAATGGTAGACTTTGAAAAACAGTAGCTACTCTGGTATGTACGCATCGCTCATTCAGTAATAAATTAGAGCATTCTGGCTACTGGACGTGTATAATGATAATATACACGCTAAAAATCTGCCTTCTTCTACCGAACGCCCATAGCCCAGAGGTAGTATCGCCGACTGACGCCAATTCGGTCAAGTTTCAATCCTGGGTTAAAAGCAATCGGAGTCTCGCCGTACTGATGAGCTGTGATTCAGTGAAACAGATCTGTCTGCGGATGATTATATATATATATATATATATATATATATAACTTGAGAGACGAAGATCGATAGATAGATAGATAGATAGATAGATAGATAGACTGAGAAATGAAGATATATATATATATATATATCTTCATTTCTCAGTCTATCTGTCTATCTTCGTCTCTCAATTTATATATATATATATATATATATATATATATATATATATATATATATATAAATCCAGAGACGAAAATAGGTAGATAGACTGAGAAATGAAGATATATATATATATATATATATATAAACCTTTTGTGAATACTCGTATTTCTGTACATGCTCCGTTTATTTATGAAATTGTGCATTTATTTACATTTGCACAACGGTCTGAATACTTATTAAGTACCATCAAAGAATAAAATGCGCTTTTCCTATTATATCGGACGTGATTTGAGCTCTCGGGTACAGAGTGCGCCAATGAAAAAAGAAAATTGAATTGTTTCTTAAAATGCACATTTTTCTCTGACACATTAAATTGACTTATGTGCTCAGTTTAGTATCTTTACTTAAACAAAATAATTTGTAACGAAAAGAAACGTACTTCTAATTTAACTTTTATTGCTGAAACGTTTTTTATAGGATATTCATATTTCAGTAGACGCCCCGTTAATTTATTAAACATTATGTTTATTTAGTTTTGTCTAGCTAAGGGAACGCAGGTTTTAGTCCTGCCAAAGAGTGCATATTTTTATCTAATAATAGTTTTCAAATATTCAGACCAGTGTCAATCTATCCATGCATCTCTTAATGAATGAAAGATTGAATGAACCGCGTAAATGCATCCATCACTGAAAACTATAGTAATCACTCTATCTTCAAATGGCCCTCAGGTGTACCACTGTGATGACCGTGTTGGGAAATAGGTAGAATTCTTGAGGTAGTTGTATAGAAGAAAACGAATCCCAATGGTCAACTAATTTTCCGCTGTTTTCTCATAACAGCTTTATTTTCACCCGAGACGCCAATCTTTCAATAAATTCCAACCTATCTTGCCAGAGCTTTGTAGTAGATCACTGTTCATAACTTGTTCAGGGATATTCATTTCCACCAACATTTTCAGTACAACATATGCATCCTACCTAATACATTTTTAATGTCATTTAGGCATCTTTCATTACAAGAGGTGTTGACCTATGATGCAATATCGCCCTAAATGATGCCAAAATAAGTTTTAAACACGGGATTGTATTAGATAATCAAAAGGGATACGGGTCTCAAGGTGTGGGCATAGAAACTTAACGTTATCGAGAGCTATAAGAACATTAAAAAAGGTCCAAAAGAGACATATTACTAACATTCTAGTATTTTAAAAATTCCCATAGAAAATTTCAGGTAGGTAAATACCTTACTTAAAAGAAAAGTACAGATGAAATAATATTTCGATAGGATACTTTTATATTAATAACACATCGTCTTTTGAGAAACATTTCCAGTGTTGGATAAACATAGAAATGAGATAGAACATTTAAAACAAGAAAAATGATCTGAAAAAATAGAATTTCTATTACAAAAGAAAGTGTCCGTTTATTGACAGATAGAGTAAAAATAAAAATGCACAAATGAAATGCGCAAATATCATATCATTACCAAGTGGCATATCTGAATGAGTCGCCATCTTTCCGGTTGAGGCAGGTGACTCTTTCCCCTAAAGATAAGTCACCGCTATTGGGTTTACTTAATCTGTGAATAACGCAGCATTCATTCGTAACGAATTCAACACGTTTTAAAAGTGGCTACGGAATAGAAATGTCTGATTCGTTACTGAAAATCGATGAATAATGCCACTTAAGTTACTCATCAGAGTCTAACAATGGCGAAACAGTGTATCGTTTTAAAAGGCCGACGGTCTGTGAACTTCAATGTTTTTCCAAACATTAAGCCAGCCAGACATTTTAAATGTACAAGAACCGTTAACTGCATTCTTTCTTTTTATTCATCTTCTTTTCCATGCAAACACCGACGGTGCATACCATTAGGAACATTTACGACACTGAGCCCCCAATGAAAGCCAATGATAAATGGGGATAAAATGCAAATGGCTGACTCTGTACGATTGGATCTTTTGTAGCTGCGTAATACGTATCGATAGATTTCAAAGTTCGAACGCGGAGTTTCCGTTCTGTACTTTTGAAAGAGTATCGAGTTTTTATAGGATGGAAACAGCTCTCTTCTTCGTTGATAAGCAGGATAATCTGAGTTATATGTTTATTTATAACTCTGACAGGAATCATTATTTTTTAAGTTTTCGGAAACTGAATTCTTTCTTCGTGTTTCTGATGCTGTTACTACACCGTTTCTGTCATTTCGTTCTTTGACTTTTTATGCATTATACATGAGACGTTAGCTTAAAATAAGAGCTTGAAATGTTGATATAACAACAAATTTACGAAATTTCAAATGTCTGAATTTTTGAATAGCTTAAATAAATTTTCGGATTTTCCAATTACATTAACCTTAACTGAAACTCGCGAACACTTTTGAAATTTTTTTGTACTGAAATTTTACTTATATGAAATGTGTTTGTGAGATGATTTATCTACAAAGAGTTTGTATGACTGAAAGCAAATGTTTTCTACAATTATTCCTCTCCCTTCTTGCTGCGACAAAAATATTTGTGAAAAAGAATGTAGAATGTAGAGAGAAAAAAAGTTCGAACAAAATTTCAACTTATATACCAGATCGTCCACATCGAAGAAAAGATTGCATCTTAATTTTTAAATTAATTTTTCGCATAAAAAGAAATGGCTACTAAAATATTACCCCGGTAAAATTCATTCCAGCACCTGAGGACATTTCATTAGTCACCAGATTCCGTGGAGGGTATTAAGTCACGTGATTCCGCGTAAAGTATAAAGTCACGTTGACTCAATCGGTCGAGCGTCTTCCATTAACTCTGTCAGTTTACTGAATATGAGAGACTTGTCCTTTGATCACGTCAGCCCTGACCCATTTTGGTCACGCTTCGTTGATAAGTGTATTACGCTAAAGACATCTAATGATATTTTCCTATTTCCCGTCAGAATATACTCGTAGATAAACAGGTTAGTTCTTGTCTGAAACTCATAGATAAGTCGTTATCATCTTTGCACGTGTTGTTGCGGTTAATAATCTAATCGCTGCTGGTTTTATCATTACATTGCAGTCAAAGACCGCCAAAGACAAAACATTGCATTAAAGCTAATGAAGTGGCGAATATAAATTCGAAAAACGAGAGAAACAATGACGTCGCCTATGACATCATTATTCGGAAGGTTTTTTTTCTGTCTTTGTTTTCTTTCTAGTCAGTTTTACTCCTTTGAGTAAAAGAGAAGGTTCGGAGTCGAAAATATTGCCAGCCAAAGATTCAATGGCGGTTGGAGAGGAAAGCTTCCTGCGTTCAATTTCATGAAAAAGATGTTAAAAATAGTAAAGATTTTGCAAACAAAATTTAGCAATTTTCAATTAAATTGAATTTTTTAAATTTTTATTTAATGCATCAATATGAAATAGCTGCTTTCATAAATTATAGAAGAAAGTATTTTAGAAACTTTTCTATATAGTAGATATCGAACGTTCATGATACTGCATATTAAATTATTTTCCGGGAGAAGAAACTAAGGGGAAATTACTTAAAATTGACTGAAGCTGTTTTATGATTTTATTTTTTGTACAAAATATGTAATGATAATAATAATAATAATTTACAGTATAATAAATAAAATGTATAACGGAGATTATATACCGAAAGACCTAAGTAGATCTACTTTCAGAGAACTGTCTAAGAAGCCACATACATGTGAACTACACCGGGCAATCAGCGAAATGAGTCATAAAGAAACATATCATCCGATGTCTGATAAATAGAGCGTGCAGTAGAATCAGAATGGGAATAGTACAAGATCAGAAAAACTTTGACATATTAGGGAATTTTTATTAGAAATTTTCCAGAACCTTTTCTTTCGGCAAACCGCCTGCATAAGGATAGGAAATGAGTTTAATAACTATACAAAAATAAAAGTGTGTAACAAGAAGGTGTGTAATACAGTAAACAGTGAGATGATTGTGAGTTAATTAAAATACCTACCAACAATTCATTATTGGCGGCAGCAATTCTGACAACATAAAATAAGCAGATAACACAGTTTTGATAACAAACTAAAGAAACTCTTACAGACAAGGAAAGTCAGAAGATAGGACTAAACATCAATTAGAAGACGGAATGCATAGTTGTTATGAAAAGGGAATTGACCAACATGCAAATTCTAAATTGGAGACACCAAAATCAAGTAAGTACAACAATTTAAATATCTGGGTAGTGTTTGAACAAATGCCAGAAAATTCAATACTGAAGAAGGCGCATTGAGATAGCGAAAGATGCCTTCTAAAAGCTAAGTAGAGAAACAAAGAAAAGAATACTGGACTGTTAAGCATAATTAGCCCTTCCCTATGAGTGTGAATGCTGGACAATCTTCTCATAGATGCAGAAGAAACATGAAGCAACATAAATAGAATGCATGTGAGCAATGACAAAATATTTGAGAAAATGGAAAGAAAAAGAACACTTACATTTAACATCAGTAAGAGATAGTAGAATTTTTTATGTACGTCATGAGGAAAATTTGATATTCACAGGACAGATTAAAGGCAAGAAAGACAAAAGTAAACAGCGCATAATGTACTTAGAGACCTTGTGTAATCTGATGGCGAAGCAAGGTCTAGAAATGTTGTAACTGTTATGGTGCTCTTCTACGAGGAATGGACTCTTCCGCTTACTATATTATGACCTGCATGACGCTGTTAGAAACGCAGTTAAGGATGTAGTTAAGAAGTCAGTTTCAATTTGTCGCAAACCTCGCCTCTTGTTCTTTTAGAGGAATTTGCGAGGTAGAGCAAGTAATACACCCTGCTCGAAAGTTGATGTTCGTGTTGTGTTTCCAAAGTTTGTGTTGTGTTCTAGTGTTCGTGAGTTTCAGGTACCCGTTGGAATCGAAGTTCGGTCGAAGAGTATTTCAGGAAATACTGCCAGGTGAGATAGACCCAATTGACAGGAGGACCATGTCTTCAAAAAAGCCAGAGTCGCTGGTCCCCTCCACATCGAAGGAAAATAAAGCCTCGAAAAGCCCGGTATCGCCAGCTCTCTCTACGTCGGGTGGAGCAAAGGAAAGAGAAGACTCCGTCGTTAGGAAGACAGTGATCTCCAAAGCGCCTGGATGACCTGTTTCCTCCACCTCGATGTGGATTGGAGGAAACACACAGGAATTGGAAGTACCCAGCACGGAAGCCTCGCAAAGGTTGGGATCGCCAGTTCCCTCCACCTCGGCGTGGAGTGGAGGGAAGCCAAGGAAGAACGAGGCGTACTACGAAGACTCCTGCACCCAGTACGCCGAGTACATCTCGGGAACGGAACTCCTATCCGTCTTAGAAACCCCAATGGAGATCTAACCCCGGATCATTTCCCTGCTGATGAAGGATCCAAAGATCCAACAGTTTGTGGGTGTCAGCATGGAAACTGTGGAGGAAGCAATAAAAACCCTCCAGATCAAAGCCAAAACCGTAGCACGTAGAAACCATGCCATGTGGGACGTCCTGCTTGCCACACGCGGAGAAGCGAAAGAATTAGCAGGATCAACGCTGGCCACGAAGACGCTTCGTCTTCAAACTGAATACATGGGCACTCGGAAGACCCTTGTTACCTTGCACGGGTAGCACATTGACATCTCCGAAGACCACGTCAGGTCTTTCATTGCCCAATATGGAAAGGTGACGGAGGTAACGACAGTTACTTTCAAGTCTGGTTTCAGAACAGGAGACATCACTCTGCAGGTGACGGTCTCACGCAAGCAGTTTGGAGAGGTCCACAACATCTTCACCTGCAGAGGCCGCTCTATCTTCGTCGTAGTGGAAGGGAGGAGATCGTTTTGTCGGAGAATCGGACCATGTTGCCAAAGCATGTCCGACCAAGAATCCGGCTCCGGAGACCCCACCGTCGCAACCAAAGACCAAACCGTCGCAACCGACAGTGTTCGACAAAACACGAGAAGTCGCGTCGGAACTAAAGGAGTAGTCAGTACTCACAGAGGAAGAGTGGCAGACAGCCGGAAAGAAAAAGGCTAAGATGGCTCAACCACTAAAGAAGTCTCCTCTACTGCAAGAGAAACCTTCCCCACCACGTAGGAAGTCTTCCTCACCAAAGTCTCCTCAACCAAAGACTCCCCTCCCCACCAAAGTTGCCTTCCAAGCAGGATATCCCACTAAGGAGGTCAAAATTCCCTAAAAAGCAACTAGCCCAGAAAGAGTCAACCAACATGGAAGTTGATATATCAACACCCAGATCATCGTCGCTGAAAGGAAGCAGAAACGAGGACGAAGAGAGCAACAACCAGAAGGTGCTTCGTAAGAGCAGGAGTGTAGGAAAAAGGAGATCAAAAGAGTAGCGTCTTCATTACCAGTCTCATCGGAGAGACCTATGAAAACTAACCGTACATTACGCAGAGAAGCGAGAATCCTTTCACCTTCACCCAAAAAAATCCCACAATTCCCAACCTTTCAGCTGATCCCTCTTACACAAATCAAATCTTCTACCCCTACTCCTTCTCCCACTCCCACTCACCCCAAGAAAAAGAAGTCGTCTCTTCCCCAGGGGGAAGCACAAATGCATGTAGAGAAAAAAAAGAACATACCAAAGGACAAGTCTGAGCTTTAATTCCCCTCCCCAAACTGGCCTTGTGCCACAACAATGCAAATCATTTTAAATAAAGTTAAGGATGTAGTTAAGTGCGCAGTTAAAGCCAGCTACGATTCCGGCAATAAGCAGCGTAGCTGTACCGTTCGAACTTACTTATTTCTATTTACTGATTATTAACACTTTGTACATATGTTCTTTTTATACTAATACACTGTTTTGAACCCACCTTATGTGCTACGTGTCTTACTTCCGGTCAAACCGGTCATTACAACTTTGCAGCAAAATTTTGCCACAACAAAGATCCACAACAGTAAACCTAAAAGGTTACTGCGTGAGTAATCACAAAACGGAGGTTGGGAATAATGATATATACAAGATGCTCACGCTGCGTGAAGTAGATACACTGCTAGTGAACAGATAGTCAGTATAATTACTCCACTCTACCCCAAATAATTTTCACGTATTTAATAGGTAAAGAACATAACATTCCTGTATATAGGTAGGTATACAACAAGATAATAAAACGAGAAAGTTTATTAAAAGCGACATAAGACAAAAAATTGTGGAGAGTCATGACGACGACAACGACGACGACGACGACAAAGAAGAAGAAGAAGAAGAAGAAGAAGAAGAATGCAATATATTGGTTGTATAAAAATAAATGAATCCATTTATTTTATATATGAAATATATAATAGATTTTTCGGGATATATAATAGATTTCCTCTATAAGATATATAATAGATTATTTTATATATGAGGTATATAAGGTTTATAATAGGTTTCCTATGTAAGTTATGTAATAAATTTTTTTTCATATGACATATGTAATGAATTTTATCCTGGATTTATTATAGATTTTCCGTAGGATATATGTATTAATTTTTTTAGAATAATAATATTTCTTTTCCAGTAAAGATAGATTTTATGCCTTAAACTCTAAAATTCTGAGTAAGAAAATTTGATATAAAATTATTGATTTATTTAATTTTTGGTTTTGATCAGGATCCTATCATCATTTATGTACGGTGACTCTTTAAAACACGGATGATCATATCTCTCCACCACATCCTGTTGCTTAAATACAATTGATACTCATTAATTATTTTTGCTTCTTACGCAAAGACATCAAATAAATAGTTTAATAAAAATAAGATAACGACCAGAAAATAGAAATAATCATAAACATCTTCTTTCTACGAAGCTGAGTAATGAAGAGATAGAAATTAAGAAAGATAAGAAAAGAAATAAAGAAAGAAAAGTGAGAACAAAAGAGGGAACTATGAAGAAAAAACTAATAAAGAATATGAAAACAAAGAAACAAACAAAGAAGGAAAAAAGGCATGAAATATACGTGAAAAATTCTTCTAAGGCAAAAACAAAAATTGTAAGAACAATGAAGAAAAACTAAAAAGAAAATAAAATAAAATATGCAGTAAAGGAAGATGCTTATATGAAGGAAAGAAAACATACAGGGAAAATAAAGAAATTATGAAGAAATATCGGAATGAAGTGGGGATAAACGAAGATAACGACAAAAGAAACAACCGACCCAGGCCAAAATGGAATTGGCAAAAGAAATCACTCAATAACAGGAAGAAAATTTCAAGAGTGAAAATTAAAGAGCTACTATATAGAATGGCTTACTCATTTGTGTCAAAGGTGAAATCACCAGATAGACAACACAAAGAATCTCGTGAACGATGTGTGAATCTAAATGATTCAGGAAAAGCTCAAAATGTCAGATGAATCGTAACTGAAGTAAATCCAAAAGAGGAGACAATTTGGGCATCCGTCAAGCCGAAAGAAATGCAATTGTGTAAACTTGATACAACTCAGCGAATCCGTTCTTTCTGGGTCGTGGACAGATTAAATAGTTGAAGTCGGTCAAAAATTAATGGACAGTTCCATACTGAGTGTAGAATATGAGCACAAAAAGGATAAGTTAGTACGAAAGACTGATGACTGGTAGGAAAGCAAAATGCGAGAAGAGATAAGTCACGTTAGGTTGGTCAAATTTGGGAAACGAAAAGTAAAACAGTAAAAAATGTAACATAAGTAAATGATAAACAAACGATAAAGAGAAAGGATAAAGAAAGAAGGAAATAGGAAACTAAAGATAACAAAAAGGATGTATGCAAAATACAAGAAAGAAAGAAAGAAAGAAAGAAAGAAAGAAAGAATGGAAACAGTGAAAAGTTTCAAATGAGAAAAGAAAGCAAGAAAGCGGAAATGATATAAAATACGTGAAGACGACAATATGAAAGAAGAAAGAAGCAAACCAGAAATAAATACAAGATGGAAAAGAAAGAAAGAAAGAAAGAAAGAAAGAGTGTCATCAATATTAAATGAGAAAGAAAAATATAACAAAATGGAGATAAAATGAAAGTCGTAAAGACGAAAAGATAAAAGTAAAAATACAAACAAAAGCAAAAAATTCACCTAAAAAGGAAGAAAGAAAAGGAAATAAAAATACAAAAGAAAAAAAAACAATTAAATTGAATTAAATAGGAAGCGTAAAAAAATGTTGTAGTTTGCATAAAAAAAAATATCCCGAAATAGATTAAAACATTCTGATGAATCTCCACTGGAAGCAAACAGTCTGCATATGGACAGAGAACGATTTCAGTGAATATCTTTATTCCATCTGCCAGGGGTCTTCAGAAGAAGAATGATCATCACTCTCCAAAACTTCTTATTCTTTGGGACCCATAGAAATGTTTTCTTTTCCCTTTGCCAATACCCCACCGTCACTTCAGCCATCGATGCAATCATCAGGAAAAGGCTCACTGTCTTCCCTACCACGCTCTCTCTTTCTCTTTCTCTCTCTCTCTCTCTCTCTCTCTCTCTCTCTTTTTTTTCTCGCAACATCTTTGTTTTGCCTTCGATATATCCTGTGATGGTTAACGTTTTGCAAGCTCTCATAATGAATTCAAGGCAATTGGAGTAGATAGACTAAACTATCGCCTGGTTCACACTCCACCCACGTCTATTGAACAGGTGAAGAGGCCCATCCCTTGTTCCTTGTTTAGGATGTGGTTTCCGGATTTCTCTTTTTTTTTTTTCAATTGGAGTAGATAGACTAAGCTATCGCCCGGTTCGCACTCCACCCACGTCTATTGAACAGGTGAAGAGGCTCATCCCTTGTTCCTTGTTTAGAATGTGGTTTCCGGCTTTCTCTTTTCCAATCTATTCATTCCTACGTAGCCCCCTGCGCTTCAGTGGCGTTACCGCCTTGCTCGGGATGATATGATTAAAAAAAAAAAAAGTAATATCAGCTACCCCTTTCCGATTCTGGGTATGCGTTCTTTTTTGTCATTTTCATCCAGGCTTTCTCGTTGCTTACACGTCCATAGACTTCTCAGTTCCATTCTCTGAAACCACATTTCTCTTATCTTCAGTTTTCAGAGGATATCACACAGTAATTCAGCAATATTTACTTTCTTTCTAAGAATCTTTTAGTTTCGTAGCAATTTGTTTAGCTGCTGGAATGTCTCTTTCGCTAATTCAATGCGCTTTCGAAGGATAAATGAGACATCGATTTTGTGTTTATCTTGAAACAATTAGTTAACGTACATACCAAAAATATTTCAAATAACTCAATCGAAATGATTGCCCTTTTATATTTTATCGCTTTATACTACGAATGTGTGTTGTGGTGCAGTGGATATCGGTTTCAAACAAGAATTCAGAGAGCCGAGTTCGAATTACCATTGAACTCATTGCATTCATTTACGTGCAAATAATCTTGGGAAAAGTATTAATCCGTCGCTTTTCCATGAAGCTCTCGGTTAAATAGCAAAACAAATTGAGTTCTATAGCCTTGGTTGGCAACCAGTCTATCGCAGAAAGTAATGAAACTTACTGCAGGAATTTTTTTCCCAATGAGTCATGTTTCTTTCGAAACATGATCGCCCAAGCATGTATCACGTATGACACTAAACTAACTTAGTTATAAACAGAAAAGTAGGGCCTTTCAATACAAATTAAATGGTTGTTTTAGTGACCATTTCTACTGAGGTTCTCACACTGTCGCCCACAATGTTTTTTTTTTCATCATACTGAACTTAATTAATATTTTGTGACTCGTAGTGTCTAAAAAAGCATTTCAAAATAAAGCCTGTACATAAACGTAAGTATCTGGTAAGTGTTATAACTGACAATGGAAAATGTGATACCGAAATCTGAAGGCGCATTGGAGTTGCCAAATAAAATTCTAAAAGCTAAATAAAGTTTTATAGACAAAAAAAAAACGCCGTTGAAAATAGGGAAATAATGTTGAAAATAATGCAATATCAGTCCTCCTTTCTGGCATTGATTGCTCGACAATTTTGTCACTGATAAAATAGAGACTAGAATCAACAGAGATATGCTTCTTCGAAAATATTCCACGGACAGAACCTGTATACCAATAATGAAATCTCATGTAGCATGAGAATGAAAATGGCATTTGTACTTAGCATCAAAAGGAATCAATTATAATTTCACAGACACATGATGAGGAATGAAAACTTAGAGAATTTTTCTATGACAGGCGTAATCAGAAAGTAACTGATCGAACAAGTTTCTATATCTGGATGGCAGAATATAAACAAGAAAGGATAATAAATTTTCATCCATTTCTTAAAGTCTCGGACGATGAGAGGTTGTGCAGATCCCATGACTGCCCACGACTTTAAGGTATACAACACCTTGATAGAGATCAAAGGTGTCTCCGAGATCTTGCTTGATGAATTATTTTCCACCTTCTAACATCTCTATCACAGGCAGGAAGTAACGAGTCTCTCACTGCTCTATCGCTAATTCCATAGAAATTACACGGAAGAACTACATTCCTTGATTCCATCAGGTGTGACCTTCACAGATAGAACCTCCGTATTCCATGGGCGTGAAATAAGTTCAGTTCTATCAGCTTCTTTACGGTAACCACTATTCTGTGGAACAGACTCCCAAGAGGATGTTTTCTCGATCACCACAATCTTAACCTGTTAAAATCTGGAGCTGATTACTATCTTTCCCTCCTGTCCGTATAAACTACTACTTTATATAATCCTCTATCCCGAGTGGCCTCCGGGTATTGTGCAGGGAGAACATTACTGAAAAAGAAATGCCCATTACAAGATGAGGATACTAAAATCGAACAGGTTCAGAAATTTAAATACTTGGGAAGTGTTTTAACAGAAGACGAAAAGTGCGATACGGAGATCCGAATGCGTATTGGCATGGCGAATGATGCATTCCAGAAGCTAAGTAGAGTATTAAGAAACAAGAAAATTTCGCTAGAAACAAAGAAGAGAGTACTAGATTGTTATGTGATGTCTGTTTTTCAATATGGCAGCAAAAGCTGAACAATCTCAATGGAGGAAAATCTTGAAGCAACCGAAATGTTGTTCTACAGAAGGATGCTGAAGACACCATGGACGGAACACGTGAGTGAGAACAAGGTTTTGGAGAGGATGGACACAAGAAAGAAACTGATACTTAAAATCAGAAAATGACAGTTAATGTTCATGGGACATGTAATGAGGAAGGAGGGCTTGGAGAACCTGATACTCATGGGACAGATAGAGCGGAAGAGAGAAAAGGAAAGCAACGCATGGATCACTTGAAGAACTTGAGCAGATGGATGGTGGAGAGGGAACAGGAGAAGGGGTATTAAGAGCGCCAAGAGATAGGGAAATGTGGAAAGTTATGATCGTCTACGTCCTGAAAGGACACGGCACATAGAAACAATTTTGCAAAACCAGCAGTACTGTGAAAATAAAGAGAAAAGACTGTTTTGTAATATCGATAATCTGACTGAGAGAGACAAGTTTTAACGTAATGTATTCTGTTCTCAATTGCCTAATATATTCTTTCTCGAATTATCGTATGTTATCATCTGTAAAGAGATATCTTGACAACAGCCTTAGTGTGTACATATTCATTCTTCTCTTGCTAAGAAGATACTAAATACAAATAACATGTTCTGGAAATTTAAATCTTTTTAGCCAATTTTATTGTCTATGTCAGTAGCCATGAGTCTACTTTGTATTTCCAACAGTGTATATCATTCATCTTTAGAAATGAAATATATTTTCGAGTTAAAATGTTTTAATATATACCTGTGTGGACAGTAAATTGAATTTAATTTCTTTAATTAAAAAAATAATGGCCTTATATCTTCCGAACACACCTTCAGTTTCGTGACAAAGTCAAATTCTTTCATGATTTTGTTTCGTACTTAATTATAATTATTTTTCATCGTTTTTCATTTTCTTTGACTTCGTCTGACGTTTCTGTCGTTGAATGAGAATAAAATGAAATAAATGCCTGAAGCCTTCCCAAAAGTGTAGATTCGGGTGAAGTTAGGTTGGGACGTTGTATCAAAAGCGAAGCTGTCCTCCTTTGAGGTTTAATGGTGTAGATTTTAGAGTTTGAGGTTAGGCTCACGACAAGGCAAACGAAGGTTTGGGGAAGCATTTGAATTAACTAGAATTAGAACATAAAACCAGCGTCGCACGGTAACAGTGTTGGTTTGACTAATGTTATAAAATGTTCAGTTCGAGACCTGATGTGATAAAGACTACTAGTATAAGGAGAGGGAAATCATTAAGATCGTATGGAAGCGAGAAGCGGTGTGTTATTGGTTGGGGCTGGAGATGGCTACTAGAAACGTTCCGAAAGGCATATGTTTGGCATTTTATCATTTTCTTGATAGCTTCTTTTTTTATTCAATGTATCATTAGTTGCTCGGACACTTTTTCTCGATTGCTTTTTTGGCCTTTCATGGAGAAATTCAGAAAATTCGAAATTTCCTTACACTACACAATCTTCCGCTTCTGGTATTAATTTTTGTTCAGTTAGTATTATTTTTTATGTTAGTGTTTCTAAGTGAACTTAAGGAGAGCATTTTACTCAAATTCTCTTGTTCTTTTTTCTGTTTCTTTACGTTAATTTATTTTAATAATGCTTATCTTTAACATTTTTGTTGCCCTTTACTATTGACGCAATGTTCCTCTTCATTTTTTATTCATAAAGAAATGAAGATAAAAAATTGAGCATTTTTTAAATATAGCATTTTTTATAATTTCAACCCAAGCAAGAAGATAACACTTCAAAGGTACAAAGGATTACTGAGAGTAAAGGGAGAAAAAAACACAATAAAAAGGAAAGGATTCGAGGTGACAGAAGATGACCTTGGACATTCCATTTTATTTTTTTTTAAGATCGGACTTGATAAGAAAGCAGGAAGAGAGTTTCACAAGCAAGAAGTGTGAGAGAGGATGAAATTGGTATCAAATATATGGTTGTAACTAACACTAACATTATGATAACTACCTACCAGTCTATCACTAGGCTGAAGTCGGGGTATCAACGATAAAAGCTCTTCAGAATAATGGCCGTGAAAATATTTATAAATGACAGAAGCTCCGTTACGGCGATGGAAAAATGACTAAAGCCAAGATATGTCATGACCATTTCTCGTGTCGATTCTCATTTGAATTTTGTCAAAAGCCTTGAAATATATGGTGGAATCACTAGACCAGATGTGGCAGTAATATTCGATACATGAAGAATATTAGATTTATAAATATACATGGTAGATTCTGACGAGAAGAATTGTTTAACACGATATAGTAGACAGAGGTTTTTTTCTTTTTTATCCTCTTCCTTTTCGTTCTTTTTCTTTTTTTCTCATTATTATTATTATTATTATTATTTGATTTTGTATCCTCTCCGACTTTTAACTGCTTCAATCGAGTGATTATGCGCATAACTCAACTGCGAAGTGCAGTTTAGAGATACTTTTAGAATAAGGACGTTCACTTGTGGAAGTCTACAAACTTGGTCTCAATTACAATTTTCCCGGTTTTGCTTTAGGTTTCTTAGTGTTGTTCTAACTACAACAATTACTACAGGAGTAACTTCAACAGTCATGTTCCATAGAGTCTTCAAGTCTTTTGTCAGATGCTGACATTTTCAGGATTTTTTTTTTTTGGCAGTCCACTCTTGTATCGTATGGGATAGAAAAGTAAATTATTTGAAAATTGCTAGTTTTCTTTATCTACCACAATAAAGTCAGAACTTCAAACTCCAGTGAGATTATCAATTTGAACTACAGCATCCTCTAGCTGATATTCATGCCATTTTCCTTTCCATAATCCAATCTTTCTTAAATAACCGCAAAATGAAGGTCGTTTCGAATGGGCGTGTCTCTTCGTCCTACAGCACGAATGCTAGTGTCCCACAGGGCTCTATCCTGGGCCCGACGTTCTTCCTTATTTTCATCAACGACCTCACAGATGAGATCAAGTCCCAAGTAGGCATCTACGCAGATGACACTACAATACACTCCCGCACCAGTAAGAAACCTGTCGTGGCGGACAGACATAATCACGCTGCTGACCTTGAATGGGATCTACACTCTGTGGTGAACTGGAGCAAGAAGTGACTTGTCAACTTCAATTCATCTAAGACGAAGCTGTTGTCTGTCAACCATTACAGGCAACCTCTTCTGCCTCCCATAAGCATGGACCAAGCGATTCTCCCGGAGAGCAATACACTACGCCTCCTCGGACTTACCCTGTCCTCAGACCTCAAATGGAACCACTATATTGAATCCATAGCAAAATCTACTGCTAAGAAGATTGGGTCACTATGTCGATCCAGGATGTTTTTCCGCCTGAATCCATCCTGCATATATACAAGTCAACCATCCGCCCGTGCTTGGAGTACTGCTGCCATTTATGGTCAGGTGTCCCTGCCGTTCTCCTCAGTGTTCTTGACAGGCTCCAAAGGAGAGTCTGTAATGTGATAGGTACTGATCTGGTGGCTCGACTGCAGCCACTTCCCCATCGTCGAAATGTGGCCTCCCTTTGTCTGTTCTATAAATACTTTCATGGCCTCTGCTCGGACGAACTTAAGTCACTGATGCCTTCTCAACAGGTGGTTACTCGTGCAACCAGACTGGCAACTGGGTCCCACCCATTCACAGTCAGGTTAGCCAAATGCAGACGACAATTCTACTCCTGCAGCTTCTTCTCTCGCACTTACCACCTGTGGAACTCGCTCCCGTATTCTTGCTTTCCTGACGGCTACAACCTCCAGAAATTTAAATGCAAAGTCAATACTCATCTACTAACCACAAGACTCTAGCTCTCTCCCCACCCCCGTATAACCTTCCCTTTCTCTCCACCTATGTAGCTGTCATTGCACCTGCTTTCTCAGCTTTCTACTACTCCTTTCTAACTAGTTTGTACTCCTCACTAATTAATCTTTTTACAGTTATGTAGCCCCCTGCACATCAGTGGCATTTCCGCCTTGCTCGGGGTGAAATAATTAAAAAAAAATATTGGAACCAAATTTACGGTAAAGTTCTCAATGGATTCTCTTGCCAATTTATTCATGTTATAATCTTTGTGTAACATTCACAGAGTATATATTTAACTGTTTCATAAAATGTTATATTTGAATAACAAACTCTCTTTTATGCAGATTTCATTAAAAATGACTGACACTGCACTGTATTATGTTATGCTTTTTTATGTAATATTTCATGTGATATCTTGCTTCTTTTTCTTTCGAGGACATAAATTATATAAAAAGTGTCCAAATGTTTTGTTTATCCGAGAGCTTTCAGCTATACTTTTAGCCATTTTCGAGAATTAATATTATTTTACATATAACAGAATATATTTAGTGTTCTGCATGTTATAGAGAATGGGTATGTGTTTCTTCTAATCGTATCACCCCGAACAAGGCGGTAACGCCACTGACGTGCAGGGGGCTACATAAGAGTAAAAAGTATATTAAGTAGAAGAAAAAGGCGAACCAGTTAGAAAGAAGCAAGACAAGGATGGGAGTAGAGGTGTGATGACAGTTGCAAAGGTAGAGAGAAAGGAAAGGATATACTGGCTGGTGTCGAAAGAACTAGAGTCAAGTGGTTAAGAGATGAGTATTGACATTGCATTTAAATTCCTGGGAGTTGTAGCCGTCAGGAAATCAAGAATATGGAGGTGACTTCCACAGAAAAAAGCTATATATATATATATATATATATAAGTTTTGTGTGCGTATATAAGTGTACAAGCTTTCTATATTTACCATACCGTGTAATTTAATATGCATAAAAATATGTTTATTCTTATTGATATTCTTAGTTATTTAACTAAGAATAGCTGCTCACGGATAAAATGTTAAATGTAAATATACATCCATCCATGTGTGTGTGCTTGTAAATAAACTTCTGCATGGGAAGTTTGTAGTAAAACAAATGAAACAGTGGATATAAAGAGAAACGTAGCAGCAGAAATGAGTAAAACGAAAAATAAAAATGCAAGAAAAATGGTAAAAAATAGAAAAGTATAAAAAATTGAAAGAAAATTTATGTCAAAACAATTGAAATTAAAAACTACAGAAAATAAAAATCACGAATTAAATTAATTAATTTAGCAATGAATAATAAAATTTAAAACGAAGGAAATGTAAAAATTGAAAGAATGAAAAATGAATTAATGATAGAAAATTTAAAATATAAAACCGATAAGGAAATACGTGAAAGAACTGAAACAAAGAAAGCAAAAAAAGTCTTTTAAATCTTCATGAAAGAAAGACAGAAAGAAAGAAATTGCAATTTTTTAAAGAACAAAGTCTTTCATTCATGTACAGTAGTGTGAAGAGGCATTAGTGAGTCTTGCCTTTCTAACCGCCTCTAAATTATTAATCGTCTAACGATGATGTTTTAACACTAATTGCTACTTGAAGACCAGGGCGGCCGAGCAGACAGCTGGCCGATTATTCACCAGACGGCAATGTTACAATTGCTTCGCTTCCTCCTGTCGGCCAATTTACTGAAAGCGGAAGAAACAATCGCTTACATTTTCTCCTTTGACTTACATTCACTATACCAGCTTGCACTTATTTTTACAAAAAAATTATGCATCGTCATTGCAATCATTCCTTCCTTTTCTCACTTTAAGAGGAACTGTAAATGTAAAGTTCCCTCTCAAAGCGAAGAAAAAGAAAGCTGTTTTTTTTTATAATTGTACCCATTTTGAACATGTAGTTTATTAAATTTAAGTGCCATACGTGAAATATGTTTGGCTAATCATCCGTCTTTCGGGACATGACTGACTAGGCAGAAAATTTTTCTGCAATAGGTTAGCATTTCTTTCTTCAAAAGACTGGTTGCCAACGAAAGCTACAAAACCCAATATGTCCTGCTATTTAACCCATAGCTGGAAGAAGGAAAGATGGATTCATACTTTTCCCAAGGGTATTTGCGCTCAAGTGAATGCAACGAATTCAACTGCAATTCGAACCCGGTTCTCGGATTTTTCATTCCGATCCGATATCCATATTAGTATATTCAGGCAAAGCAGCTTTTTTACTTTAATGAAGTGTTCCGTTTCATCCTCCGGGTATGATAATATTCTCTCTACCTTTCTAGTTTTTTTTTAATTATTTTTTTAATCGTTTCACTCCGAGCAAGGCATTCCACTGCCACTATTGCGCAGGGGGTTACATAGGGTCGTGGAAGTGATGGGAAAAGGATGGTTAGATATAGGAAATGTCAGAAGGAGGGTGACAGACGGGTAAGGGTACCGAGAATGAGGGTTGGTTAGATGGTGAGAGTGTTTGAGAGAATAGATGCAAGTTAGTGTGTTAGGAGGTGTCTATTGACCTTACATTTAAACTCCTGGAGATCGTAGCTGTCAGCTTATTTGTTTCATGCATCATATTTCTGTGAGATTAGTTCACATTGTCTACCAGAAGAGTTATCTTAACACTACTATGTGCTGTGGAAAACAGCGATTTAAAATAAAATCACTGACTCTCCTTTCTGGATGTCAGGTGTAATTTCGCACTTTCAGTAAATGCCAGTGACGTGTAAACAGTCAACAAAACTGCATCTAGTATGTGTACATGTAGAAGAGTTAATTTCAGTTGAAAATGCACGCATCACTAGTCAAGATGAAGAGAAACTCTTACAATTATAACAAGAATACAGAATCCATTTTTGGAGATAATCACAAAACCAAAGATCCACAGTAATTGACCAAGTCCGGAGTTGATATAGTAATTTTATGTGTAGGAGACTTAGTCTTGTGTTAATATTAGTCTATACAAAGTTGACATTAGAGAAGTCTTAGAAACTAAATTCGATTGTTTTAATTCTTCTAGTTATATATTCCATGTTCTTTCAGGACATTAGCGATCATAGCTCTTCATAACTTCCTGTCCTGTGTCACTCTTAGTATTTTTTTCGTTTTTTCTATCTCTCCTAAACACTATTCTGCCAACCATTTACACAGGCGCGTTAGGTTATGCACTGTTTTCCTCTGTCCCTCTTGCTTTCAACACATGAGATTGATATTATATAGGCCTCATTAGAATTCCAGTTGAAGTCGTTGTATTCACTTTCGCGCAAATACTCTTTGTATTAATCCGTCGCTTCTTTCACTAGATATGGGTTAAATAGCTGGACAAATTGGGTTCTACAGCCTTGGTCTGCAAGCAGTCTACTGCAGAAAGTAATAGCAACCTATTGCGTGAAAACCATTTGCCTAGTCAGTCATGTCTCAAATAAGACATGATCGCCCAAGCGTGTATCACGTATGGCACTTTACTGATGCACACTAGAAATTTCAAAGGTTTCTTTTTGTGTCATTTTTGTTTCCTTTTTCTTAAAAAGATGTGTCACTGTTTAATATGTTCAGTCCATGGTATTCTCAGTATCTTTCTGTAGAACCACATTTCTGTTGCCTCAGTTTACTACTTCATCTGTTAGATCTTCCAGCATTCACTATCAAATAGGAGGCCTGATATCACACAACTCTTAGTATTCTTTTCTTCGTTTCCACTGAAATTTTTCAGTTTCTTGATATTTTACTTATCTTTTGGAAAATAACTTTCGTTATTCCAATGCCCCTTCGGATTTCGGTGCCGCACTTTCCGCCTTTGGTTAAAACACTTCCCAGTTATTTGAATTGATGGAATTTGTGTGAAGAATAAAAAAAAAACAAAGACAAAGATGGATAGTAAAGTGTCAAAAGTTACTTTGAGCAACAAAAAGCAAGAAATAATGATGAGCCATGTACGACTAAAGCTCTCAAAAGACAGGCGTATAAAAAAAAAATAATTGATTGCTTTGTTTTGTTTCCAAATGATGAATCTGGTTTCTTGGCATATCCTGAAAAGAATTTCTTAAGGGATTTTCTGAAATATTCACTACAATTTCGTTTTTACTTGTATTCTACATTTTCCGCACTGTCTCCCTAATTTTGTCTATGTCTCTCTCACTTTCGCCCTTTTTTCTCCTGTTTTACGATCTACTTCTCTCTATATATTACTTTCTCTTTGTGTATATCGCACTCATTTCTTCTGTATTTCTCCGTGTTTGTCTTTTATTCTCTCTATTCTTTTTGCTTTCTTCTCTTACTAGTCTTCTGTTTCGTTATGACACACTAATTCACTTCCTTTCTACTTACATGCGTCCGCCTCTTTCATTCGTTTACTATTCTCCCACGCTTTCTTTCCTTCCACTTACCGCTTTATATTTACACACATGTCGCCCAAAGCTCAGAGGTAGAATCGTCGACTGACGTCAATTCGGTCGCGTTTCAATCCTGGTTAAAAGCAATCTGATGCCTAACCGTAGTGATGAGCTGTGGTACAGCGAAAAAGATCTGTCTGCGGATAAATATGTATGTATTTATTCTACTTTTTTCTTATCTTCATCTATGCCTATCAAACCTTCCCTCTCCTTCCACATTTTCGTCCTTTCTGCCTCTATCTTTGTAACGATCTATCTCGGTCAACTCTTATATATTTCTTCCTGTTTCTCTACCTCTTACATTCGGTCTGGTTAATATACTTATTTCTCAATATTTCTCTCTTCTCTCTCGCCTCTCTCTTCTATCACTCTCATATTATCTCTCTCTCTCTCTCTCTCTCTCACTCTATCTCTCTCTATAGTTCATAATCTCTTTTTTTTCTTTTTTCTTGTCTTTTTTCTGACTCTACCCGAGTTCGAATTCCAGCCGAATTCATTGCATTCACTTACGCGCAAATACCCTTGAGAAAGGTATTAATCCGTCTATTCCTTCCAGTTATGGGTTAAATAACAGGACAGAGTGGGTTCTATAGTTGTAGTCGGCAACCAGTCTACTGCAGAAAGCAATGGCAACCTACTGCGGGATAATCTTCTGACCAGTCAGTCATGTCTCTTTCGAGACATGATCGCCCAAGCGTTTATCACGTATGGCACTTAACTGACTGACTGACATTTCGGATGTCTTTCTGTCCTTATCTCTGTCAATATCACACTTTCTTTCTCCTTTTCATTCTCTCTTCTTGTCCATCTCTACCTATCAGACATTCTCTCCTCACTTTCTCTTCTTCTTCTCTCTCTTTCTCTCTATCTCTCTCTATCTCTTGTCACGAATTTATTCTTTAAAAATAACTTTTATTTTCAACTTAGTATAATTTTCGCTTGATACATCCTTCATGTCCAACAATTATCAATTATTCATTTTCATGATATTCTTGTCTTTTTCCATGTCGCGCAGCCTGCCATGCTTGTGGTTTGGTCGATCTTAACAAAATTCTCTTATCAAACTGAGAGATAAATACTTATTCATTATTTCACGTTTTAATTTCAAAAACTATTTTTCTCCTTCATGTTTTTTTATGATAGATTTCAGTTTATATGTTTTTCCTGTCCAGATTGCAACTCTTATTTCTATATATCATTTGCTTTGATATTAGGAATTGCATCAAGCCGGACGGATTTCAACAACTGCCGTATATGCTTCTATCAACCCTACGTCTGAAACATACTCCAAATGCTTTGGATGGATTTTATCAGAAATACTGTAGTCTTCAAGTGTGACGATGTATTCAGCAATAAGGCTATGCTTCAGAAACAGACTGGTACTAATCAGGGAGAGGATGTCCGTTGCAGTACCATAGACATCAGCTCAGAATGAGAAATGGAAGAACCAATTTCGAATTCTAGTCGAATTAGTTTAATTCACTTGCGCAAAATTACATTTGGGAAAGGTAGTAATCCATCTTTTCCCCTCTAACTATGGGCTGAATAGCAGAAAGATTTGGTTCCAGATTGGCAACCAGTCTACCGTAGAAAGTAATGACAACCTACTGCGGGAAAACCTTCTGCTTAGTCAATCATGGTCGCCAAAGCGTGTATGGCAATTAACTGACTGACTATTCAGGTAACATTTCAAACATGAACGACTATCGAATTGGTAATCTTTTACTAGTCAATGCCCTTGACTTTGGTCAACGTAACAAGACTGTGTGACAAATAAAGTTAAAGGGATAACCTTGAATAGGACCTTACCGTTCACAGGAAATCGTAGGCAGAAGCCACTTACAGACCGACACGACACTGAAATGTTTCCCAAGTGACTTTCCTTGTATCGAACATCAGAAATATAGGCAAGGGGTAGCGGCCCCAATAAATCCCGGTCCCCTGCAGAAAATCCTGTCTGATACTGGTTGTCTTATGACAGGCTTGTAAATCACCACAATTCGACTCTTTAAAAAGCCAAGCAAGGATAATATAGGGTTTCACTTTTTGCCTGTCTGTTACTGTTAATCAGCCTTATACCGACCCATTGCTAAGGCAGAAATAGAGTTTCCAGCCACATATGCAGGAAGGGGCAGCATGTTTTACTTTTTAAAATGATTCGCTCGTATCTCACAGGTTTTTATTGCTTCATTTATACTCCTTTTACTTTTTTACTTTTTCTTTCTTATTACTTCACAGAGAATGAGTTGCAGAAGGTGACATAAATGGGAGAAAAATCCTGAGTTTGAACCCATACTGACATGATTGAGAAAACGTTTATCTCGAAAGTTCTTCATCGGAAGACATTGTAATTGGTCACCTGATTCTGTGAAATGTATGTATTTTTCACAATCATCGAATATTTTTTGTCTTTTGGTATCTGTGAATACATCATATTTAGTTTACACTTGGTGCCATAAAAGTTTGGCTTAGAAAACTACCTTTGAACACTTCAAGCTATCATCCTTATACCACATCTGAGCTACGCTTTTATTACCCAAAAATGAACTATTTCCTGACTGTCATATTTAGATCAAAAGAAACACCACGACCAATGAGCTTGAATTAACAAATACCACATATTATAATGTTTTATAGCCGGAGTTATGTGCAATAGCTTTTTTTTTCAAAGGCATATTAAATGCATTTTTTTTTTTCACAAAACGTGATCATCAAACTTAACCAATCGCCTACAGGATAAAGTTCAGTATTCGTGTCAAATTTCAGATCTCTTACGCACATGGAGTAAAGTTATTTTGTCAGTATTTACAGGAAAATGATTTTCTACTTTTGTAACATGGAACCAAATAGAAACTTTCTAGGGTATCTTCAGCATGAATTTTCGTGTTTAGGTTGTTGAATTCTCTTTTTTAAATGTTTTTTAATTATCAAAATTTAATGAAATCGGAGTTGTCTAACGTACTTTAAAATTTCTTAATTTGAATTTATTAAATCCGTAGAGTAATAAGCATGGGACAAACTCATTCCAATTTACACTCACCCTGTGGTTTGATATTCATAATTAAAACTGTTTTATAAAATAGCTCACATCGAAAAAAAAGTCAATTCCAGCTAACGTTATCGCAAACAAGGTTGACATGTACCTAGTAACTTAACATAGACTCAATAAATATTCCCGGCATTAGATCGCGTGGCTATATTTCTCTTTGTCATAAAACCGTTATTTATTTTTTATTGAAGTTAGTGTTCGTGTCCATTTTCATGCCACTTCTTCCTGCCTTCTACTTCTTTTTTATCTAATATTATTCAGCAAAAAAAGGAATTTAATTATTATTGTTTATGTAATTGACTAATAATTACTTAAATCCGATATACCTTAACTCGAGAGGTGTTAATTTGAGGTTATATCCTACCTACAGATATGAGAGCATCCAATGAAAATCTAACTCACTAAAGTAGTAACCTTGGAAATTACTTCCTAAACAGTCAGTTAATTGCCATACGTGTAACACGCTTGGGCGATCATGTCTCTTTTGAGACATGGCTGACTTAGCAGAAGATTATCCCGCAGTAGGTTGCCATTGCTTTTTGCGGTAGACTGGTTGCCAGCCAAGGCTATAGAACCCAATCTGTCCCGTTATTTAACCCATAACTGGAAGGAAGAGACGGATTATACCTTTCCCACGGGTATTTGTGCGTAAGTGAATGCAATGAATTCAACTGGAAATCGAACTCTGCTCTCCGATTTCTTGTTCCGAGCCGATATCCACTGCACTACAACGCACTTCCTAAACACTATACCATAAACCAGGGATTTTCAAACTTTTTTACTTTCGGACCCCTTTTTAGACTTACGGACCCCTTTTTTTACTTACGGACCCCTTTTTTTTACTTACGGACCCCTTTTTAGACTTACGGACCCCTTTTTTTTACTTTCGGACCCCTTTTTAGACTTACGGACCCCTTTTTTTACTTACGGACCCCTTTTTTTTACTTTCGGACCCCTTTTTAGACTTACGGACCCCTTTTTTTACTTACGGACACCTTTATATTTCAAGTTATAGTATAGGGAAGCACTCTAAACCCTTATGAAATTTATACACACATTTTTACTAGAAATATGTTATAGTTTTGCATTAACGTAGTAAAAACCGGTTTTAAGCTTACTTTAAATTGATAAATTTAAATTTTCATTTGATAAATTAATAAGTAAAAATAAATATCTAGACATTGAAAATTTGTACTTAGAATTTCACGTGATGAGTTAATCCACGGACCCTCTATCTTATTCTTGCGGACCCCCTGTGGTCCGCGGACCACAGTTTGAAAACCCCTACTATAAACTACCCAAATGTGTTTACTAGAGTTACTTCTAAAAAAAGGTAAAACATGAAGTGCTCACTGGAAAAGAAATAGATTGTATGATCATCTTTCTAACCATCATACCAGGATGAGTCATAGTTATTTACCTTTTTTGCATTATATAGCGATTTTTTCTTTATTTTCTTCTTCTTTTTTTCATCTTGCTCTTCTCTTCTTCCTCTTCGTCTTCGCCTCCATCTTCTTCATATTCTTATCCATCCCTCCCTCCTTTTATTCTTGTGACGGTTATTTAATTCATTCATTTCTAGAATTTTCTTTTACATAGATTTTCTAAAACTTTCTTTTTTATTTCTTTTAAATTTCTTTCAGAACTTTTTTCTTTATTCTGTATCATTCGCATTCTTTTCGTATGTCTTTCTTTCAATTTCTATACATTTTTTATTTTACCATGTTTTTTTACTTACGTCCTCTTTTTTTAATGTCTTCATTATTATTAATTTTTCTCCCTCTCTTTCTTTCTCTTCTCGTTCTAATATGTTTATTTATTATTTTATCTTTCACCTCTTTCTTCAGACTCATTTTCTTTCTTTCTTATTCTTTTTTAATTCCTCTTTCTTTTTTCTTTTTTCTTCATTTGCTAATTTCTTTTGTGCTCAACTTTCTGCTTTTGCCTTTAACTTATCTTTTTATTTGCACATTATTTACACTATATAAATTGATCGAACTGCTGTCCTCATCTTTGTTACACTTTTCACAACATTTCAGCCTTTGTACGCTCTGGCCTTCTTCAGATGATTAAAATTTCGAACTGAAACGTTTATTTTCTTCATCGAAATAGATTGTTTAGTTCCATGAGCCATGCCCCTTCCAGATGTCTTAGTATCAGTTATATACTATTATTAGTATCAAAGCTTATTTTACTCTCTGCAGTTGCCAGGTATTGAACTCACAATTCTTTGGGTCAAATCACTGGATTTAACATTTTGCTTTCGACTTTAACATATTCGTTTCATCTTCACCTAATTTTTCACTATTTAAATTGTTCAGACTGATGTCTCCATCTTTGATACTCTATTCACAATATTTCGGCCGTTGTATGCTCAGGCCATCTTTAGATTATTCAAATTTCAAACCCTTTATTTCGTACACCGGAGTAGATTGTTCTAGTTAAACGAGCCATAGCCTCTTCCAGGCGTTTCGTTATCAGTTCTCATCCTTTAACTCAACTCTCGAAGTTTTTGTTCACCTCTGCCTGATGTAGCTAGATATTGAACTCACAACTCTTTGAGTTAAGTCACTGGATCCAACTTTTTGCTTTTGACTGTAACTGATACTTTTCATATTACTTCTTCATTTTCTGATTTTTCTGTGTGTTTTTTAACATCTTTCGTACATTTTTCCATTGCGTCTTTAAAGTTATTTTTTCTTTATTTTTCATTTTACTCTTTTTAGTTTATTTCTTTAGATGTTTTTCTTCCATTTTTATTGCTTTGTTTATTTATTCTTGCTTTCTTCTTTGAATTTCTTTCTTTCTTTCACTTACATGTTTATTCCTATCTTCCTTCTTTATTTACTATTTCATTTCGTTTATATTCTTTGATTTTTGCCAGATTCTTCTCGTCTTTGGTTTCAGCCTTCCATTATCTTTCTTCTTTGTGTACACTAAATACGTTCAAGTATTTACAGTATCTTTTCTCATTCTTGTCCATCTCATGTTACTTCACAGTATTCAACCCCCAGTTTTCATCCACGTCTCGACTGATCTCCCTCCCGAATTACCATCTATAATTAAACAGAGCTTTATTCCTCTCTTTATGATGATTCATCAAGATAATCCTGTTTCTCTTGCTACTTCTATCAGCTTCATTCATCAGCATTTTCGTTATTATTGCTCTTGTTTACGTTTGTGAAATTATGGGCGTTACTCTTCAGACAAACCCTTCAACGCACACGTTTTTTATGCGAAAAAAACCGTAATAGATAAGACAAAACAAGAACGCCAGATGCTTGGCTCTATTTTCAGACAGGCACACATACATGAAGCGGAAAAAACAATAGCAGAAATATACACACATAAACAAAAAGTCTCATGAACATGATTCATATTTAACTACACATATAAATAACCCACCATATATTTTTATGTTAATACACGCATATATGGCAGTGACAATAGAAATATTAACTGTTTTTTTTAATTAAATTTCATTGACCGAACTGCCGGCAATACTGTCGGTTCAAAATCATAAAATTAGGTACCGCCACTCATTTTGATACGTAAATTTAAATTGAATTTTTTAAAATGAAATAATATTTTTGAAGCTTTGATTTTAGCTGTAATTGTAAGCCAAGAGATTAAATTTACTAATTCCAGTAAGCAAAATACACTGGTTTATTTTAAACCAAATTTATATCGATCGGAATCTAAATTTTTTAATTTAAAAAAATTCAATTTTTCGGCCATTTTTCATTGATTGACTTTTGTTAAGATAAGCCAATTCTCGTATTTAAAAAAATCTTACAAAAATAAAATTTATTATTAAAAGTTATTTTCTTCAAATTAATGAATGTAAACTGACCTCAATCTGATTTAAAACAAGAATTACTTGTTTACTGCTTCGAATGTACTATACAAAACCGTTTCCTAATTACGGTAGACTTGTTATTGGGCTTGTGACCGTGTTATCAGAGGCGACAATTGACATAACTGACAGAAGCCGTCAAAAAATGCTAAGTATGGAAGACGAATTTGACATAAACTTTCGTTTTTTTATTTTTAACTATATATAAAATTTAAAAATGTAACACTATATTTTCAGAAATTATCCAATATGCTATAAAATTTTAGTTAGTTTAGATTTATAGCCTTACGTTTGAAGATGTTTTATGAAAAATAAAAATTAAGATAATATTAAACATTCTTTTAAAACAAATTTACAATTTAATAGCAGAATGAAATTAAATAACGGTAGAGGTAACTCAATAATTTATGAAACGTTATGGCATTTATTAAATTTTATTTTTAATATATATTTTTCATTTTCTTTATTAGGTACTTCCACAAACTGTGAATTTACAATTACTTTTTTTTAACAGAATTAAGAATTAAAATATAAAACTTGCTTTACATTTTGAAGGGATGAGTTGCACAGCCAGCTGAATGTTGAAACGTAGGGCATAGGAAACACAGTGTATGTGTGCGTGCGTGCGTGTGTGCATGTGTGTGTGTGTGTGTGTGTGTGTGTGACACAGACATGACATTTGAAACACGTGAACTTTTAATGATATATATGATGTACGGCCATCCGTAAAAAGAAAATACGGGTCATCATACGCATGCAATTAAAGTGTTTTAATTATTTTTAAAATCGATGGACTAGACTATTTGTATTAATCTATCAAATTTTCGATTTGTATCTTTATGCAATAATTTAACACCCCAGCGTTAAAGACGAAGGAGGAAATTTTAAAATGTTTTTATAATTTTATAAATGATTATAATAAAAATATTAAAATTGTAAAGAATTCTTGCAAAAATTAATTATTTCTTGATTTTTTCTTTTCAGACTATGATATACTTAATATGTATTGTTTATAAAACAAATTAAAGTTTATCTAAATAAAAAATGGTAAAGTTTAATGAAAAATTTTGTTTTGGAATTTCCGAGAAGGTTTTCTAAAAATAAGCTAATTAAAAAAAAAAAAAAGACAATTGATTAGCATTGCCCAATGAGTCCTGAATTTCATTAATTTTAGGTTTATGGTGATCGCGAATTTTTAAACATTTCAGCAAATTAATTATTATTACCAAGATTTTTATCAAAATTTTCTAAAAGTATTTATTTACAAAATGATTTCAGTCATTCCTGAATAAGTCCTGAAATTTCATCAAAATCCGATCATTATTTGATTTTTGCAAGAATTTCCAAATTAACGTGTTTTCGCCTGCAAAAAAAGTTACTTGCAAAATATTACGTTTACCGAAATAAAAAAAACATTAAATATTACGTCACTCACGGACGAAAGAAAAACAAGATTTTCTACCAAAATTTCGAACGTGTTAGAAAAATTAAAATATTTTTTTTAAAATAATTGAAAAATACTTTGCTTTATCCGCTTAATAAAAGCATAAATATTTTGCCGATAAAACTTCGTTTTTATTTAGTTTGGGGCTTTTTTTTTTTTCATACTATGCTGTTTTTTCAGTGATTCTGTCGAGTTACCTACATAAAATTCTTCTATTAAAACAATATACAGTTCACTGTCATTGCTCTTTCTTGTTTGGATTGCGGTTTACTTTCTAACCTTTAGTTTAGAATAGTGTGGAACATCAACATCTTGATTATGTTTTTATTTTCTGTTCGAATTACATGTTATATCTATTTTATTTGTTAATGTTGAACGTTTTCTCGTGATATGGTTTATGTCATTTAACATATTTATTTGATTGTGATTATGTATCACCAGTACACAAAGTTCGAAGTATAATGGTTCTCGCTAAAACCTAGTCTTCACTCAGTAAATTCCATTTTAATCATTGATCTGAGAAAGCAGTTGTATACATTTAATAGCTTGCCAAAATCAGGAATGTTGCTGTTGTATCCATAAATTTCTTCCCTCGCCTTTCATTCGTGTGGTACTCTGTTCCAGTTCCAGTTTTTACTTTCCTGTCAACTACAAAATGGCAATGGTCAGTTATCTTCAGTCTCTTTGTTTTCTTTGCTTTATTTGGCGTCTCTGTTACTTACTCTTCTGGTAATGTCTTCCTTCCGTGTGACTTTTCTTTATAAGTATTAGTACATATCGAAAAGCTGGAAAAATATAATTATAACTTTTGACATTAACTAATCATTTAAAAGAAAATATACAGAATAAATATTAACAGCTTCTTTGATTTTGTTCTTAAATCCAGAGTATTGCCAGCTTAGAGGAAAAAGTACTATGATTCATTATTCAAGCATGAACACAAATTCACACACACGCACACAATTCTTTCATTCATTTTAGGATCTGATGGAGCCTTGAAAAGGGAAACGCGTTATCAAAAGTATTTCAATTGAAACCTTTACCCATTGTAATATATATATATATATATATATATATATATATATATATATATATATATTTGTGTGTGTGTGCGCGCGTGTGTGTAAGTGTGTGTGTGTGTGTGTGGTGTGGAGTTGTGATAGATTTTGGTGTCAAGTTTGTGTTTTAGTAGTTTTACTGATGAAATGTACTTCGGGAAGCAGGTTTGTCTCGTAAAGTACTCGTTATCGGGGTAGAGATAGAGCACTGATCATTTTAGTGCAAAGAATTTGTCACTAACTGAGCATATTCATGCCGACTTTGAAATTTCGTGATGACGCCGTTATTATGTCTTCACTGAAAATATAAAATTACAGCAGATAAATAAGAAATGGAACCGAGACTCAACAGCAGAAAAAAAGAAGAAGAAATCCAGTGCCGATGAGTGAAGATATCATGATGGTGTCCTCACGAAACTTCGAAGTCGGCATGAACCTGCTCAGTTAAAGTGAACGAAATTTTGAAAAGAGAGAAAAAAAGAATTATTATTATTATTAATAAACACCAAGAAACAATAGATCACCTAATCTCAGGCTGTTCTGTACTTGCCCCAAATGAATATAAAAATCGCCACGATAGAGTCGGGCAATATTTACATTGGGCAATATGCAAACATTATGGAAAAGATGTAGGCAAACACTGGTATGAACATCACCCAGCACCGGTTACAGAAATAGAAGATGTAACCATTCTATGGGATTACACCATCTACACAGACAGAAAAATTGAAGCAAACAGGCCAGACATTATTGTTAAAAACCAGAAGGAGAAAACTTGCCTATTAATTGATATGGCTTGTCCAGCGGATTGTAACATAGCAATCAAGGAATTTGAAAAACTGTCAAAATATAAAGACCTGGAAATTGAAATAGAAAAAATGCGGAAATTGAAAAAAAGAGTTGTGCCAGTGATAGTAGGTGCACTTGGAATGATAAAAAATGGAACAAAACAACACATTGAAAGAATCCCTGGAAACCCCAGCTTAAGAGATATACAAAAAATTGTCTTATTAAGTACAGCCCACACACTAAGGAAAACTTTATCTATGTAATGCTGGAGATGATAGGGAAGATAGAAAAACATGAAATGGAGCCATAACAACACGCCACTACCTGCCTTAGGTCTCCCCGCAGACTTGGTTGGTAGTGAGACCAAAGCAGAAATCGAAATATGATGAAAAAATGACATAATAATAATAATAACCCAATTAAACAAAATAGATGTATAATGAGAAATGTTAAAAATCATTATTTTTCAACACGCCTGTGTTCTTTTTCAATGATAAATGAAATTCAAACTTATTTATTTATGTCTCTTCCGATTCTTTTGTTTGTTTTTTCCCTTCCTCATCTTTTGAATATTTTTCTAATTTTTTTCTTCATCTGAAAATTTTTATTTTCTTTTTTCCTTTCTCTCCTTGTTTGTTTATTTTCCTGTTCTTTACTTTCATTTTTTCTTTTCTAACTGTATTTTCTTTCCTTTATTTTCTTTATTTTCCTTTCTTTTTCTTTTTTCCATACTTTTCTTTTTTTCACATTTCTTTTTTTCTTGTCCATCTCCATTTCTTTCATAATTTCCTTATTCTATATTTTTATCTTCCTTTCCTTTATATTCGTCTTTTAATCCATTATTTTTCTTTCATTTTCTCTTTCATTTTCATTATTCGTAATTTCTCTTTCCTAAATGTTATTTTACATCTGTTCTTTTTACTTTACCTTTTTTTCATATGTTTTTGCTTTTAATCTTTTTTGCTTTGCTATTTTTAAATATTGCGATTCATTTTTTATTTTTACTTTTTAAAAATATTTTTTAATTATTTCTCCTTCATTTTAATTTATTTTAAGTTTTAGTTTCTCCTTCATTTACTTTTTCATGTGTGTTCTTGTTTATTTTATTCGTTAATTTATATACTTTTTCTTTCAACTGTTTGTTATCTTTTCTAAATTTTCTTCTCTGTTTTAATCCTTCTTCTTTCGTGTAAATTTCCTTCATTCTAATTTATTTTCGCTTTAAATTTTCCCTGTTTAATCATTTATATTTATCATTTTTTTTCCTTGTTTTCTTTTGTCTTTATTGCCATTTTCGTCTTTCTTTCGTTTTTTGTCTTTTAATTTTCTTCCCCCGTTTTATCCGAACCCTTTCTTTTTCACTCTTTGCCAACAACCTACTCCCTCTTACTTTCAGCCCCATTTATCCCTTCCCTGACAACCCTACATTTTCTCGCCTTTGTTTACTCTAGCCTATGCCCTTTGAAATCCTCAATCTCTGTCAATGGGACTCCCCATTCCTTTCGCATCTCTTGCTCTTGTGCAATTTTTATTCAAGTGGGGTCAGTGGAGGCTGCTTAATACTGAAGTGACGGACTCGCGGGGAGAGTGTCTGGAAGTGAAAGGGTCCAAAACTCGGTCAAATGAAGAAGGAACAAGAAATGCAAGAGTCAAGAACAATGGAGTGAAAATGAAAATAGGAAAAACAGTCGGGGCGGCAAAGCTTTTCGCATGAATGACGAGAAAGAAATTAAAACTATTAGATATGAAAGAAGCGCGCTTACTCAAGTAAAAGGTACGTTTGTAAATGCTAAACTCAATCGTAAGTATATATATATATATATATATATATGTGTGTGTGTGTGTGTGTGTGTGTGTGTGTGTGTGTGTGTGTGTGTGTGTGTGTGTGTTTCATTTTATCAATTCACCACGGATATTCGTTGTAGTGCAGTATAGATCGGCTGGAAACCAGAACTTTCAGAGCTGATTTCAAATTCTGGTTGATTTGTTGTATTCATTTACGTGCAAATACCGTTGGTAAAGGTATTAATTCGTCGCCTCCCTTTCCAGCTTTGGGCTAAGGACAGATTGGGTTTAGTAGCTTTGGCTAGCAAGCACTCCAACGCGGAAAATAATGGCAACTTACTGCAGGAAAATCTTTTGCTCTGTTAATCATGTTTCTGTCGAGGCATAATCTGACAAGCATGTATCCCGTGTAGCACTTAAATGACTGATCAGGGGTTCTTTTTTAGTATATATTGTTTCGATTTTGTTGTATTTTAACAATTCACCTTTTGTGAGTTTTGTATGCGTTTTTTGCTTCTTTTGGGTGATAAATTTACAATATTTCTACATGAACAAATGAAACACATCTTTTGCAAAATATTTCTTGTTTTTGATCTGGAGAGCTTAATCTAGAATAATTTTAAAAAGAAAAAATGTGAAATAAAGAAAATATTTTTATTGCCAATTGTACAAGTCATAAAAAAGCCTTAGGAATATTTTCGAATGTTATTTTAAAAAATAAATTGATAAGAGTGATAATATCAAGAGGTAACTTAGACGAAGCTGTAATGAAATTCTTTAGGTTTTAAACAACTATAATTATAGAAAGGTGGACAATAAGCTAGACATTGTCCGCACAAGCAATTATTAATTACATTAGTAATATAAATAATTTCCCTAATGAATTTCTACTGTCGTAATCGGGTCATTTTCATTTTTGTCCTCTCACATCTTTGTCTTTGCCTTGTTTATTTTCAACACTTTGTTAAGACGATATTAACAATTTCTGTCTTATTGAGTCTTATCCATTGTTTTAATTTTTGCTTTATATATTTAAGTACATTTGCAACCCCACGCGATCGAATAGAAAAAAAATGGACAAGTAATATAAGGTTACTTAATTTAGTTCCTTTTATCGACTTACCTTTCTCTCCCTCTCTCTCTTTCTCACTGCTTTTCTTTCTCTCTATATATGTAATAATAATAATAATAATAATAACTGTTATTATTTTTTTTTTTTTTTTTTAATCATATCACCCCAAGCAAGGCGGTAGCGCCACTGATGCGCAGGGGGCTACGTAAGGGTAAAAAGAATGGAAAAGAGAAAGCCGGAAACCACATCCTAAACAGGAAACAAGGGATGAGCCTCTTCACCTGTTCAATAGATGTGGGTGGAGTGTGAACCGGGTGATAGTTTAGTCTATCTACTCCAATTGAAAAAAAAAATAATAATAAAGGAAGAGAGTGAAAAGATTGGAAAAGAGAAAACCGGAAACCGCATCCTAAACAGGAAACAAGGGATGAGCCTCTTCACCTGTTCAATAGATGTGGGTGGAGTGTGAACCGGGCGATAGTTTAGTCTATCTACTCCAATTGTAAATATGTCTTTTATTTATTTCATAGGTCGATGATGCCTATATTCTGTAAGAAACATACGTGGATTTTCTGTCTATCTGTATCTGTAATATATATATATAATATATATATATATATATATATATATATATATATATATATATCAGTAAGTCATTTAGGTCTCATACGTGATACACACTTAGGTGATCATTTCTCGAAAGGGACACGACTGAATAGGCAGAAGATTATCCCGCCGTAGGTTGCCATTACTTTCCGTGGTAGATTGGTTGCCAGACAAGGCTATAGAAATCAATCTATCCTGTTATTTAACACATTGTTGGAGGGAAGAGACGGACTAATATCTTTCCCAAGACGAATTAATACTTTTTTCCCAAGGGTATTTGCGCGTAAGTGAATGCAGTGAATTCAACTGGAATTCGAACTTGGCTCCCTGATTTCTCGTCCTGAGCCGATATCCATTGCACCACAATATATATATATGAGATCTCACTCAAGCTCTCGTCAGCATGGCTGATGCTTACTACGGCGTCTTCTCAGTGTAACACTTTGGGCTGACATAAAGTAGAAAAATTATATTGAACCGACTGTTAGATGCTGTTGATTCACTTTGTCATTCTAGACAATTTTTCTTTCCCAAATCTATCTTACATATTTATAAATCTACCAATTCGTCCATGCTTTGAATATCGCCGCTACATATGATCCGTACCCCGACCATATATTCAGATATTCTTGATAAAATCCAGCGAACAATTAGCAACATGCTGGCGTCTCAGTTTCAGTCATATTTCCTCCGCTGTAATGTAGCTTCTTTTTGCCTTTCATGCGAAAAAAAAATTCACGGTTTTGCTATAGTACATAAGCTTTATGATATTAAGCATAGTGCTCGATTATTCACATCAATTCACAATTGAATTGTCTATATGCATTTGTAATTTCGATGCTAACAGTTTCTTTTCTTGCACTTGTCTCTCGTGGAACCTTTTTTCCGGCTTTATGCTTTCCAACCAACTTCTTCTATGTGCTTTGTCTTTTCAGGACGTTCGCAATCATGGTCTTCCACGTCTCCCTATCCCCGGTGGCTCTTAGCATGCTTTCTCCTGTTACACCACACAACCGCCGTTCTGCTGTTCTGCCGTTCACCTGCTCTGCCTGTCAAGTGTGTTACATGCTGTTTTCCCTTCTCTCTCCTTCTCTCTATCTAGCCTGATAGTCTCAGATTCTTAAAGCCCTCCTTCTTCATTGCATGTCCCAGGGACTTTAGCTGTCCCTTCCTGATGCTCGGTATTAATTATCCATTTTGTTGCCATCCTTTTCAAAACCTCGTCATTGCTCACATGCTCGATCAATGATATCTGCAGTATCCTTCTGTAGAACCACATTTCAGTTGCTTCAAGTTTTTCCTTCATCTTCGATGAAGTCCATTATTCACTGATAATTAAAGAACTGACATCACATAGCAATCCATAACTCTCTTTGTTTCTAGTAAAATTTTCCTGTCTCTTAATACTCTACTCAGTTTCTGGAATGCGTCCTTCGCCATGACAATTCGCCTTCGGATCTCTGTATCACACTTTCCGTCTTCTGTTAGAACACTTCCCAGGTATTTAAATTTTTTGGCTGTCTGATTTTAGTATCCCCACCTGTATTTGGCATTCTGATGACCATACATTCGGTTTTCTTGCAATTTATTTGTTGTCTTTTCTTGTTACTCTTTTCGGCTCCCTTCTCTAGGAGGTCTTGCAGTTTCCTTTCAGTGTCTGCTATCAGCACTGTATCACTTGCGTATAAGGAATGTTCATATAAGGAATGTTCATATATATATATATATTTGTCAACACAAAATAACATCGTCGGTGATGGAGGATTTTATAATATTTCAGTTTGAACGACCTCTTTGAAGATGGATCATGTGAGCCGAAAGATTAGAAGAAAACTCATAAATAATTATCCAAATGTTGGAGAATTTTTCTCTTTATTTTCAACTGAAATTAAAGCAACAATACGACGTTTAGAACGGCTCATGATTAAACATAATAGACATTCATTGTCTCTTATATTTAACAGCATATGTTTAGAAAAAAATATATATATATGAATATTCCTTATACGCAAGTAATACAGTATGTATATATATATATATATATATATATATATATATGAGCGTTCAAAAAAACGCCGTTACGTGAGCGTTCATATAAAAAAAACGGTAAACGGTAAAATCAGTTATTGAATATTGCCTGAAGACACAAATCATGATAAAAAACTAGGATCTGTTTTTGATCCCAAATCATATATGTATATTCGTGGCACACATACAGATAAACAGACGAAAGTTCCAATACATCCATACACTTGCATTTAAAATAAACTTCTATTGTTTTAATTACGTGACACGTATCTGACCCACAGAATCAATCTCCAATTATTATTCCAGTATATTCTCTATAAGATTTTAATTGATTTTTTTTATAATTTTTACGTTCTTGTCTTTTAAGGATATATGAAGAAGCTTAATAAAATGAAACATGTTAGAGTAAGACATTTTTTATTTACTTATTCTATTATATATAAATGTATTCTATTATATATATATATACATGTAATTAATGCAAACCACAAAACGATCTCAGCCATAATAATCTTACTTACTTAACTAGTAATATCAATAAGAGGCTATTATAATAATTGTCAACTTTGACATGTCTCAGTTATTTCCGCTCTTAACTAAAATGTGCTCTTTCCATACAATCATTGATGAATGAATATACCGTTATGAGTGCCTGGCCGTTTTTTCTTAATCTGCACGATGTTATGTAAATATATGTGTACATCCAAGCTATGTATGACTGTTTTGATGTTTAAATGTATTTGTATACGTTTGAATGATTCTTTCTGGACGCGTGCATGAGTGCGTGCGTGCGTGTGTGTGTGTGGCAGCGAAGCGGGGTTGTCTTACAACTTGATTTGGAGAGGAAAAAATAAATCACTTCTTCTATGACTAATGATAATAATTTTGCGTCTGCAAAGCGTCCAGTCGTAAATACACGAGATTCGAGTGACAAGACTCGGATGAAAATTAATCAAACGCTTACCTCGGCTATGCAGGCACCGACACTGTCTACCACCACTAAAATAATAATAGTAATAAAAGAGAAATAATAAAAATATTAATTGTAAAAACAAAAATAAAATATTAACAGAACTCATAGTTATATTCAGAGCAGTAATATCTCTTTTCAGGATGTGGTCGATAATGATTCTCTACAAGTCTAATCTAAATAATCTTTAATCTAAGTATTCTATGTAATCTTTACTATCTCTCTTCGTTTTTGTTTTGCTATTGATTCGATCAAATTTGTTATATTACGTGATGTTCTGCCTTCTTCTCTTACCTTCAACACGTCCTCTGAGTATTAAATAGGCCCTTCTTTCTCGTTACCTGACCCCCGAAAATTCACATATTATTTTTTAATTCCGTTTTTTCTGTTTAGGATATATATATATATATATATATATATATATATAATTTATTTGTTTGAAAATTATTTTTTAAATTTATATTCGTATTTGAGTAGATATTCTGCATTTTAATCAAACAGTATATTGATATATTTATTTCTACCGGCCTGATTATTTACGATAATTTTTGTTACGAAAATATGACCCTACGACCCCTGTCAATTGAGAAATTTGTGGTACAGTGGATATCGGCTCGGAACGAGAAACCCGGGAGCCGAGTTCGAATTCCAGATGAATCCATTGTATTCACTTACACGCAAATACCCTTGGGAAATGTATTAATCCGTCTCTTCCTTCCAGTTATGGGTTAAATAATAGGACAGATTGGGTTATAGCCTTGGTCGGCAACCAGTCTACCGCAGAAAGCAATAGCAACCTACTGCGAGATAATTTTCTGCCCAGTCAGTCATGTCTCTTTCGAGATATGATCGCCCAAGCGTGTATCACGTATGTCACTTAACTGACTGACTGTTTGATTAAAAAAACAGAATATCTACTAAAATACCAGTATCAACTAGAAAAAAATAAATTTAAAACAAATAAATTAAATAAATTAAATATATTGGTTGTTAAAACGATTTCGTTAATCTTCGGGATTTTCCGTAACATTGTATGTTTACATTTGTTGACATTACGATACATTTCAAAGCAGAGATGGTTATTTGCGTAGAATCGAATATTGTGATTTATAAGCTTGATTTGACTTAGATTAAACTGTGGAATCATTCGTGGTCGAGTGGTCTAAGACACGCCAGTTCAATTGGTAGCTTCCCCTATGACGATAGGGGTCGCAGGTCCGAATACACACATTTTCGTAAAAAAAATTATCTTAAACAATCAGGCCTGTAGAAATAAATATATAAATATAGTTTGATTTAAAAAACAGAATATCTACTCAAAAACGAGTATCGATGAAAAAAAATATTGTTCAAAAAATAAATTAAATCTTCGGGATTTTCCTTAACATATATATATTGTTGTTTTACATTGAGGTTAACACTGTACAAGCCATTGAGTTAGAGTCTTACAGACACAGTTTGTACGGATATGTGAGAAAGATAATGATTAACTCATGATTTGAACTTGTTAAGATTGTAGTGCTCTGGTATATATCCACTTGGGAGTCGGTTCCAAAGAGCAGTAGTGTCCGGCAAAAAGCTGCTCGAATGGAAATTACTTCTTACCAGTGGAATATGGAGGAAAAGGGTATTTTGGTTAAATGTGTCGAGCATTGCGGGTCTTAGACGCGAAGGTTAAAACTGGTGTAACTAAGGAATGTTATCGGCCTGAGAAACTTTTCATTGACGTGGCCATAGAGTAGGGAAAGGCTTGCAACTTTTCATCTGTGAAAGAGTGATTGTAGGGTAGAAATAATTTGTCGCTCACAAGGACACCAAAAAACTTTTAGATATACAGATAAGAACGTGGATAATGGGCAGATCCCCCACAAATATGACATCAGTACTTTATTGTAAACCCGTTCTGTCTCTTGCAAAAGATAGTACAAGGAGTCAGAAACTTGCTAGAACGGTAATTAAAACTAGCCATTTTTCCTGTATGTTTGGCGATGTGTCACATATCCGAGTTACACTTAAGGTCTGGGTTGAGTTTAGGCCAAATAGTTGTTAAAGTCACGAGGCCTTTCTGGGGTGTCCTCATTCATCCTGACTTATGATATTTCGGGGTCAGTTCGGTGATAATGGCATGTAACTAGTTTGGTTTTCCAGGCACTGGATGTAACCAGCCAGTTTTAGCCCCACTAAGATGTTAGAGCTAGAACGCAAGAGAAATCAGATGCTAATGTATGGTCATCTATAATTTTGAAGATGCGCCCACATGCAGTTAAATCATCAGTATCGCTAATATAAACTTATTTATAAATGGAATTTGTCTGTGTGTGTGTGTGTATGCGTGTGTACGTTACCTATAGATTCCGAAACGGCTGAACCGATTTTCTTGAAAATTTACACAATTGTACTATAAGCGTCTGTGAGTGTTCTTAGCTAGGTTTTGTGTCGAGGTACCCCCGATAAATATCGAAAATCGATAATCGAAAAAATCGGGTTATAGAAGGAGTGGTCCGATTTTAATCAAATTTGATGCACCCATTGAAAAAACATAAGAAACGATATTCAGAAGTTTCAAGGTTGCAGTTCTTAGAATAGTGAAGAGAATCGATAATATATCTGCTTTTATGTCTGTATTTTTTCAGCCCTTTTACTTTAGTTTTTGCTTCGGGTTTGGCTCTAAGTAGGTATAATTGTAGTTCTTAGTAAATGATACCATTTACTCAGAGGACTTAATTAGCCTTCAAAATTCAGTTTACGACGAAAAAAACTTATTTGATATCGATACCAGGAAATCAAAATTTGACTTACATCCATTCATTTTTCTTTCAGTCTACGGTTTCGCTTTAACTGGAAACAACTATTGCTTTTTAGTCTTTCGTGCCAACGTCCAAAGAGTCTGAGCTCCAGGACCATGGATTAGTTTTAAAGCTTTCATTACACCCGAGCAACGCCGGGCTATGCTGCTAGTAACAAATAATCAGAGTATACTGTTAAGTTTTTTGGTTCTTTCTAAAGTCCTAGTTGTCCCATGTGTCTTATTGAAATTATTGTTTTGCTTGAAGTGAATTGCTTAAAACAAAGTATGAGTTTCCTTGTTCTTATTTTCTTTATAAAAAAAAACAAAGTGGAAGCTGCACTGGCAAAATTGAATAGAAACAAAGCAGTAAAACAAAAGAGTATTGTAATAGAAATGCTGACAGCCTTAGACAATTTCCACGTAGACAAGATTGCAGAAATATCAAATGAAACATACGATAGTGGTGATATACCTGAAGACCTAAGTAGATTGATTTTCATAGCACTGCATAAGAAACAAGGCGCAAAGGAACGTGAACTACACCGACCAATCAGTTTAATGAGCCACATCACAAAATTCATCACCAGGATTCTGATGAATAGAACGCGCAGCAGAACCAGAGATAGAGCAAGAACAATGCAAGGATGCAAGAACAGGGAATGCAATATTTATTATTAGAATGTTATCAGAAAAGAGCAATACAAATGCAGAAGGACGTGTACCTGTGTTTTATAGACTACGCAAAGGCGTTCGACAAAGTACACCACAAAAACTTGATAGAGACGCTTGGCAACATTGACATATTCGGGAAAGATCTTAGAGTAATCAAGAACATATATTGGCATCAAACCGTCTACATACGGAAAGGAAATGAGTTCAGAAAATATACATAAGTAGAAATAGATGTAACACAAGGATGTGTCTTCTCACCAGATCTATTCAACCTATACAGTGAGGCAATTCTGACAGAACGAGGATTCTTGCCAGAAATCTTCACTGGTGGTCACAATCTGAACGTATAAGATACGCAGATGATACAGTGCTGATAGCAAACACGGAAAGAAACTGCAAGACCACCTATCGAAGAAAGCTAGAAGAATGGACTAAATATAAAGTACAAGAAAACTAAATGCACGGTCATCAGTACAAAAAGGAGTCCAAAATGCCAACTACAAGTCGGGGATACTAAAATCAAACAGGTATAGAAATTTTAGTACATGGGAAGTGTTATTACAGAGGATAAAACGTTTGACACTGAGATCCAAAGGCGTATTTCCATGGCCAAAAAGGCATCCCAAAAGCTAAGCAGAATATTGAGAGACAGAAGAATTTCATTGGAAACTAAAAAAGGAACACTGAATTGTTATGTGATGTGTCCTTCTATGTAACAGTGAATGCTGGACAATCTCATCAAAGATGAAGGAAAGAGTTGAAGCAACAGAAATGTGGTTCTACAGACGGATACTGAGTATACCGTAGACTAATCATGTGAGCAACTACGAGGTTTTAAAGAGGATGAAAATGAAAAGGGAACTTATAATTAACACCAGGAAGAGAGAGAGCTGAAGTTTATGGGACATCTAATGAGGAAGAAGGGTTTAGAGAATGTAATACTCACAGGTGAGATTGAGGACAAGAAAGAGAGGAGAAATCAACGCATGACTTTATTGACTTGAGCAAATGGATGGCTGAAAGGGGTAACAAGGGAAGGGGTGTTAACAGTTACAAAGGATAAGGAGATGCAGAGGGTCATGGTCGCCTACGTCATGAACTGAAACGGCACATAGAAGAAAAAGAAGATATTTAACTATGTTCTTCTGATTGTTTGTTTTATATTTTTATGTCTTTTGAAATTATTTTTAAAATTTCAGTTTTCAATGCATCTGTAAAATTTTGTACACCCACCAATTATTTAAATACTAAATATATTTATCAGGGTTATAAACTTTCTATCATCTGATCGAGATTGAACTTATTTCACTAAAAAAAAGATTGAGCAAATCTACCTAGTTATACACTCCTTCACAGCGATACTAAATGAGACAGCCATTAAGTGTTTAATTACTACTAAAATTTATTTGGATTAATTTGAGAAATAGAAAAAAATTACCGTGAAAGCCTTGAGAAAGATCCACACCTCTACCTTATTTCAAATTCACTCTTGTTCATCGACATCCGAAAGCTGTAAAATTCAATAAAGGACAAAGCGTTCGATAAACACAGACGAATAACGGACGAGACGAGATAAACATTCTTCGAATAATTAGAAGACAATCATAAAATGGAAATAATTGTAGCGAACAATCAACGGTCTGCGCTTGTGAATTTATTGCATCATGGCGACTGCCTTCACTTAACTTGCAAAAACGGAAGGACAAAAAATAGATAAAAAGAACGTGGCCTTTAAAAAGAGAAAAATCACAGAGAAAAAAAAAACAAAAATATTTTGATTTCAAAGATTGAGACAAGAGTGTATAAAACCATTAAGAAGATTTATCGAAACGCCATTTTAAACCGCGTCTCCCGCCTCTCGCAAAACTAATGTCTGTTTATCATTTTTGTCTTCAATTGTTTTCAGTAATTTTGTTCTTTCAAATCTTTTTTAGCTTTCAGTATTTCTTTAACTTTCCTGTCATTTTCGTCTTATTTTTAACATTTTTCTCTTATTTACTCTTTTTAACCATTTTGTTCTTCCATATTTCTTTCTTTTCTGCCATTGTTATTATTGTTTTTATATTACAATAAGATGCGCACAAACGGTTACACATATACTTTATATTTTCATTTCGTTTTCAATCGCTTTTAGTTAAGTTTCGAATCCTAATTGATGTTGTCTCTCAATGCATTTCATTGTTCTCATTCTTTTCTGTCTCATCTTTCTACAGCCCACCCCCGCCGCCATCGGTATTACGATTTGTTTTTTTTCTGGAATCATGCACGCACATCTATACCCAAAATTCAGACGGTTCTCTACCGATCAATATTCATCTTCAATGCTTCGCTCATTCTCTTGTTTTCTCTTTAAATGTTCTTTTCTTTCATTTCAGTATTTTCTACTTGTCTACTTTTCTTTTCTCTCGACCTATTCTATTTTTGTTTCTTCATTATCTCCTCACTTTATATCACCCTCTCTCTTTCTCCGTCACTTTTGTTTCTGTCACCTTTGTTTTTATTACTTTCAGCGGTCTCTATTTATCTCCGCTTTTTTTTCACCTAACCTATACGTTCTTTTCTTTCTTTCTCTTCTACATCTGTCTTACTACTTCGTTTCTGCTTTCACTATTTTTATACAAATCTACCATCCACCCGTGCATTGAATACTGCTGCCATATCTAGTCGGGTGCTCCTGTTATCCACATAGGGCTTCTTGACAAAATTCAACGGAGAATCTGCAATGTGATCGATCCCTACTTGGCAGCTCCGATACAGTCCCTTTCTCACCGGCGTAATGTGGCTTCCATGTGTCTCTTCTACAAGTACTTTCACGGCTTCTACTCTGATGAACTTAGCTCCCTGCTTCTCCCGAAATACGAATTTACTCGAGCCGCAATATTAGCAACTAGGTCCCACCCTTTTACTGTGAAACCAATAAGATGTAAACGCAAATTCTACTCCAACAGCTATATATATATATATATATATATATATATATATATATATATATATATATATATAGTGCGATGGATAAATTATCGCTTAATTTATGCAAAAAAGAAAGAAAACACTGACATTTTACTTTAGCAGATATCAGATATATATAACAAAATTCATCAAAAGTATCTTGAATTACTAAAGAGTAGACTTATTCAAGAAGATTGCTTTGAGATTCAACCGTGTTCTGCAGACGACTTCAGAGTCTCTGACAACTCTTCTGAAATATCTTATTGTTTTAGTTGGAGAATGCTGCCATAAACTTTGCCTTCATCTTTGGTGTTACAACGATTTCTCTTAGTATTCTTGTTAAACTACGCTCTACACATAATAATGAATCAGTGGTAGCCTGGGTGGCCGGATGTAATGAAGAATGTCCCAGAAATTTTCAAAAAGCAATAACTGCGTTCTGCTGCTTGTGTAGTATGGTGCAGAGTCCTGCAGCCAGTCATAGGGTATTACAGCAGCAACCTTCTTGATCCATAACAGCAATATCTCTTCGGGCACTTGATGTAGGCCTCCGTGTCGAATCAGAAGCTCTCACAAACATATTCTGGGTGTATTTTCCTATTAGAACGAACTGAGTGATTATTCCGAGCTACTGTACCTTCGTAATTACCATCAGACTCATCCAACTCTTTCCGAATCATCTTCACTGAACTCAAATGGACATGTAAACACCCTGAAATTTTCGTAATGGAGCTTCCGGCTCGAACACCAAGCAGTACAGTATGCAATTTCCGAATTTCTGGCACTCTTTTCCTCACAGATGCTGCCTAACTGATCCTACTATAATGATAGATTCAAAAACAAACAACGCGCATGCTCAAATTTAAAAATATAACATATATGTACACCCTATATATCGCAACAGACATATATAGATAGATAGACTGACAGGTAGATTGGTATGTGCGCCTATATGTATGAGCATGCGTTTTGATATAAGCACAAAAATAAATCTAAACAGGAAAAAATATGAGGACAGAATTAAAATTGGTAAATATGTCCGGAATATTGAACATAGATAGATAGATAGATAGATAGATAGATAGATAGATAGATAGATAGATATTGATAAAATCACGCTGGGGAGACAGCCATGAAAAACAACGATTTTGCTTCCAATAAAAAAGTAAACACAACACTTTTCGCCTGAAAGAAAAGGAAAAGAATCATAGGCAAAGTCACGTGCAATAAAGCAAATAATTTCCCCAAATGAATTCCGTAAATTGACAAGACTTTTACAAAATTCCAATAATTCACCAGAACTTCTTCGTTTGACTTCCGGCCACAACCTGATTTAATTTTTACATGTAAAATTTCCCGAAAAAAATGATTTTCCTGCAATTTTATTTTGTAGTTAGCACAAAAAAGTTACATCGTGACACATAATATAGTTTAATATTGCTACGAAACAAAACTGAATCTCACTAAAAAAAAAGAATCAATACGTCTACAATTAATTCAACATAGAGAAGAGATTTTACACAAACACGCACATGCATATAAACACTCACGCATTATTTATATAAGTGTTATAAATATATATGTTTAAGTTTTTAACTGGAGGTGATTGTTTGTGACAATTTAGCTCTCATTTCTCTGATAATATATATATATATATATATATATATATATATATATATATATATATAACAACTAGGAAAGAAAAAATCATAATATAAAATATAAAATCATGCCTAACAATTTAAAGTCATAAACATATCAATGCTATCCCGTATTTCATATACACTTTTTGGCAGATTTTGGGTTATTTCTTGCTAGGACACTAACACTCATGAATGCTAATATATATATATATATATATATATATATATATATATATATATATATGAGCTGCATCAAAATACTTCTGAAAACGTTGGAAACGGTTTCTCACACCGAAACAAGAACAAATTTCTATTTAGACATATGTCTGCAAATCCTTGGTTTTTGAGTTATTAAGTTTAAATTAAGCTTACGGTAAATAGCACAGTGTTGCCATATAGACTAGGTAACATTTGCCATTCGTGTGCATTTGTAGCTCTTCTGCATTTAACATTTAACGTGCGTTTACATAGAAGTGTTCCATTTAATAATGACAATATTCATCTCGTGAGCACGCAAATATTAATTTATATACGGCCGCGCAAGTAGTAATGGACACGAAGATGTATGGCTGCATCAGATTGCGTTTCTAGGAGCCGAGTCATTCAACATTTGTTGCTGTTTATCCTTGCGTTCCAGTATCAGGATCCGTGGCACCACTACATAATTAGGCAGTCCGAGATCCACTCGCACGCCTAACCACAAAGAACACGTTCTGCAGACTTTCGGAGACGATCCCATTATCAGCACCCGTTATGTGATCCTCGCATGTGGTGCATTTCATAGTTCTGCATGTTGAGTACTTCAAGAGCAGTTCTTTTATCCGTATTATTTGCAAGATATGGAAAGTTTTTGACCCTCTGATCACTCACCATGTGAGGACTTTTGCTGATGTTTTATTGCAGAAACTGTCGTTTCACTCTTATTTATGGATGAGGTAAATTTTGGATGCGATGAAATAGCAAATTTAAACAACCAACATTTGTAGGCAAATCGGAATCCCCATGTTACAATACAGGCTTGGCAACAGCACCATTTTACCATTAATGTAGGCTTGAATTGTAGGTTACTTTCTGGTATTTTCCCAGCACGTCGTACAGGCGTTGACTAAAGGGATATTATTTCGAACACACTTCCCGACCTGTTAGAGAATGTACTCTTGCTAATATGAAGATGCGTATTATTCATGTATGCAGCACATTTTACTCACATTGTACACGATGCACTGGCTGAAATCTATTATGACAGATGTATAGGCAGAGAGGGACCGGTTCTGAGGCCTGCACGTACTGATGACATCAACCCTTTAGATCTGTACCTGTGAGGCCACCTAAAAAAATGATTTATGCGGTAAAAAATAATAATGCAGAGACGCTTCATCAACCTGTCATGGAGGCCTGTAAAACTATTCGACACCGTGTGGGAATATTTGAAAGGGACCGCCAGCCACTGATCCGATGAATGCATGCGGTGTAGAAACAAAGAAACACGCGGTGGATATTTTAAACATTTATTGTGAGTTGTTCTGTTGAAATACAACGATGGCATTTTCAACATAAGTTTATACGAACATTTTGTTCGGTGACAGGAATCTACCGCCAACAGTTTGTATACATATTTTTGTATTGTATCTTGGATTGAACACTTAACAGCGACTGCCATAAACTTTAAACTTAACAACTCAAAAACGAAGTGTTCGCGAACATATATTTATATAGACTTTTTTACTCTTTTGTGTGTGGAAACATCCCCTAAGGTTTGTAACAGTATTTTAATGCATTATATATATATATATATATATATATATATATATATATATTGTGTTGAGGTGTGATAATGTTTAGCGCAATGATTGTTGTTTTTCAGTAGTTTTACTAATAAAAAGTATTTTGACAAGTAGTTTTTTTTTTATTGAAAAATGCTTGATATTGGAGCGTTCATAGTTATAATGCAAAGAATTGTGCAGGTTCATGTCGACTTCAAGTTTTCTTGAAGACACCGTTATAATGTCGCCACTCATTAGGACTGGGTTTTATTTTTTTCGATCTGCTGTCATGCCCCTTTTTTTTTCTGATTTATATAGAGCTTATTCTAATTCGATGTTTTCTTGTGGGAGTGGTCTTAATTGCGATTGGTTGGTTTTCTTCTTATTCTGCAGATGTGTGATTTCTTATTATTCTTTTTTAATATACGCGTGAATGGGTGTTCGTTTATTTGCTTTATATTGCTTTAGACATGTATACACACATACACACACATACATATATATATATATATAAAGAGAGAGAGAGAGAGAGAGAGAGATGAAGAATGGAGAGTGAGAGAGCGAAAGGTATAGACACAGAGTTTTTTTACTACATATGAAGAAAAACATTGTTTCATATTTCTTACTTTTCAGAAACGGAAACAGCAAAAGCCATTTTAGTTTAGCTCCAGGTTCCCTTAAATTTGAATTAAATTTTATATCTCCATTTCACATCCTTTACTTTTGCCTCCTAACACTTCATTTTATATACTTTTACATCTGTCTCATAACAAAATAGTTAATACATACTTTATATATTTACACATATGTACAGATAAAGAAATGGGTTGTATGTTTTTATCTATTAATCCTACAGATTTTGTTACTTAAATAGTGTGGCTGTGCTCATAGCTGTTGTTATTGAGTGTTGGTATTTTGTTTTTTATTAATAATACTTTTATATTTTTTCTTTTTTTATCTGTGTATGAGGCTGTTATATATGTATTATCAACGAGTATATAGCGGAAAGAGTTTGGTAGGTCTCCATGTTTAATTAAAGGAAACAATGATCCGAGAGATATAATGTGAATCTTTGCGTTATGCATGTTGTAATATATCCAATATCTTTGTAATGTCTAAAGGTATAGCTGAAAGAGCTCGGACATACTGAACATTAGGATAATTTCTAAATAAAATATGTGAAGAAAACAAGAAAAATGAAATTAAAATACCTAGCTACACTACCTTATAATTTGTTTTTATTGAAAATTGTGTGTGTTGGAAAAATACTTCTTTAATACATGTTTTGTTGAACAAAGTTTACTGGGTACTTTTGTTTCGGTTTGTTTTATGTTATTCTTGTATGTGTGCAAGATCTCCTCTCTTCTTAATAAATGTAAAAATGAAAATGCGAAAAAGCCAAATTCTACTATCGCTCACACTTATATAAACCATAGACACTCACACGCATACATGCACTAACACACGTACAGGTATATACACACATACTTACTACAATTACCGACGGTAGTAGCAGCAAAAGAAGACCATTCGTTTAAAGGCATGGTCCAACAGCAGACGTGAAATCAAGCTCTCCTATCATTCTGAAGATGAAATTCTGATCTCGAAATATTAATGAATAATAAGTAGGTAATGCCCAACACTTTCTTTACCTTCCTTTATTTTACTAAACGCATTGTGACAGCCTTCAGATACCTACCCATATACCTTATATACACAATGCTTCAAGCAAATTACAAAATTGTCAGATCTAAATGTTTATTTTTTCCGAAGGGTTTGGACTAAACGTTTAACCATATTCAAGGATTTTGTTTTATTCTACTACCATAATAAATTGTGCGTATGTGGTATTGTCGAAGATATAACAGTTAATGAAAGTTGACATGTCCTAATTTCAAAAGAGACACAGAAAAATATGGAACAGATAAATGAAAACTGTATTCTTTTTAGTAAAGCTTAGTTATTGCTTTTTTTTTTTTTGTTTCTTCTGTTCCTAGGTCTACTAAGTAGCCCAGGGATTGAACTCACAATTAAAATGATACCAGGACGAGCAGTAACTGGTCAACATTATATAAAACAAGACTATATTTGAACAGTAGGTCAAAAACAATATATCCCGTATATTAAATAATGGGTAGAGTTCGAAATTTATTGAAGTTTACTGAGATCGTCGGATACCGCAAAAAGACACAACGTCCAAAACCATGTTTAAATATCTGCATTTGTCTCAATATTTAGTTGAGTAAACAACACTAATTGATCATCGGGAAATTTCAGATATAGTTATATGTTACCTAAATTAAATTCATTGTAAATGACATTTGTACAATAATAGACTATACAAAAAACATAACCATTTCTTTCGAGATGATGGAACTCGTCATCCCGGTAAAGCAGTTCAATCTCGCGGAAGAAAAACACAGATTTTAAAGCTCAACTGTTTAGAGGTCATATGACTTGCAGCATGTCGAAATCTGGGAAATAAAACCAAACAGAAAATCCAGAGTGGATCTCCGAAGTGCACAGCTGTCAAAAAAGAAAAACTTCGGCCAAACTTCTGAAGCCAAACCGGCCCCAAACATAATACCTTGTATTCTTTTGCATTTTGTCAGTGCAGCCGTGAGTGGGAGTATGTAAGTTTGGGCATCAGACACAGTCTATATAGCATCGCTCCGGCTTGCATCAGTATCACCACCACAACACTAAAATTTGACCAAACAAGACGCTACTAGTATTTCGTGAGATATATGGTTGCCTACTACTACTTCTACTACTGCTATACGGCTGCTGCTACAACGACGACCATGACCACGACGAGTACTTAAAAACATTTGGAAGAAATCAGAAACAGATTTTTCTGAGGACTGACATTTTTATCATCCATGTCAGCTTTTGTTTTGTAACCATTCAGTCAGTCAGTTAAATGCCTTACGGGATACACGCTTGGGCGAACATGTCTTGAAAGAGACATGACTGACTGTGCAGAAAATTATCCCGCAGTAGGTTGTCCTTACTTTCTGCGTTAGACTGGTTGCCAGCCAAAGCTATAGAACCCAGTCTGTCCTATTCTTTAACCCATAACTGGAGGGAAGAGACGAAATATACCTTTCCCAATGAAATTTTCTAAGTGAATGCAAGGAATTCAACTGGAATTCAAACTCGGCTCCCCGATTTGTGGTTCCGAGTCGATATCCACTGCCTCAAATTGTACATTCATTACTCTTACCAAATAATAGGGCACTGATATTAACTAAAAGAAATCAGTCCCAGCTTCGAAAAACTTTTACGAAATCAAAATTTTCCAAATGATTGCATAATAATCTAATATCGTTTAATGTATCACTATGTATTGATTCATTCAATCAATTTTTTGTCTCTTTTACGTTTTCAGTGGTTGTCGTCTCAAAATATATTCTCCTGATTTTTTTTATAATTCACAACGCCTCATATATATTATAAACATTTATTTCATCCGTTGTTCTCATTACTTTTTCTATCTATTGTCTTTTCGGGAGAAATTTCAAAACTTATTAAATATAGTTAGTGGATGTAATACCTGACATGGATTCACGGCTTCCAGGAAACTGGTCATAAACTGTAGAACATTTAGATAATTGATATTTGTCTATACTTTTGAGATGAGGTAGTATTTATATTATTTATATTATTGACATTGTTTGGACACTGTTGAAACGTCGTAAACATGGTAACTGAGATAATTGGTATTTGAAACCTTACAACTAATAAATGACACCTAAATCTGAGGGCGTATTGGGCTAGAAAAATATGCCTTCAATACGCTAAGCAAAATATTAAAAACACAATAAAATTTCCTTAGAAACAAAGAAAAGAGTACTGAACTGTAATGTACTATCATATGCCAAGGAATGTTGAACAATCTCATCAAAGATGGAGAAGAGATTTTAGACAACAAAAATATGTTTCTACAGAAGGAAGGTAAGAATAATGGTTTGAGCACGTGAGCAAGGACACTGTTTTATGGAAAATGGAACCAGAAAAGATACTTATAATTAACATTAGAAAATAGTTGATTTTCTTAGTATACATAATGGGGAAAATTTTGTAATACACTGAAGGTGACAAGGACAGAGGAATACGACGCATGACCTACTTAACGAGCTTGCATGAATCACTGACGGAACAGGAATTAGGAGAGATAGCAAAAAGACAATCCTTACAGAGAAGAGAAAATTGTGGAGAGCCATGATCTCCCTTGTCATATAGAGACCGGGTCATAGAAGAAGTTGTGTATTTCGTTCATGACTGTTCTGTGTACTGATTCAAATAGTAAAACCCAACATAATAAATAGTAAACAAAATTGTAATTCTGGCTTTATTCTGTAGAAGTAGGGTGAGTTTTCCTTGGACGTCGGGGTTCATTCGTGAAGAAGTGATTCTTCCTTTTCAGCCTTCGGAGGTCACCAGTGGATATGTAGGGAGATGGTTAATGTTTGATTCGGCCTTGTGTCATATATAACCGAACTCCCTACAGCTTACAGATTTATTCGGAATTATCAGGAGTTTTTCATCAGGTTGGTTATCTCAAGAAGGTTGGTTGGCAGCAGAAAGTTGGTTGGTTGGAAATTTTGTTGAAGAGTGAAAGAATAAAATATAGATTTTGCATGTCAAAATAGAAATTTATTAAAAGAAAAGAATATCAAGTACTCGTTAATGTTCAATGAGAAACAAATAATGAATTACGGGTATCAAGAGTTGAAAAAATCTTCGTAGCAGTAATTTGTTGAAAAGTGTTTATGCGTATGTATGTATGTATGTATGTATGTATGAGCGTTTGTTTGGTAGAAATGTTTTTGCATGGAAAAAAGAAGTAAAATGAATCAGCACACAAGAAAGAAAGAGAACCAATGTGAGTCGCGACTTTATGTCAGGGTCGACTTGAAGTTTCTCCCGTTACATTTAGTTGTGTCCCTCTCTTGCTGCTCCCATCTGACTCTCTGACTGACACTGACCGAAGCCTTTTATAGTCATTTACATTTTTTCGCAAGGAATCGTTCAGTCTTTTTAAGACTTGCAAATCGTTTTCATTGGTCAGAAAATAAATTTAACATCTACTCGCGAAATTCGGTTTCGAAATTTTCTTTAAGTATATGGTCAATCTTTTTTTCAATTTGGCAAAAGCAGGATTCCTTTTCTCGAGCACAATGAGGAAAGAGGACATTTAACATTCGCAGGGCACATTAAAGGAAAGAAAAGCAAAGAAAACAGTATGTAAACTACTCAACAAATTTAGGTAAATGTATGGCAGACCAATGGCCAAAAACTCACGGTAGAGTTAAAAGCATAAAAAAACAGGAAGAAGTGGAAAAACATGACCACCCACGTCCCAGAACTCGAAAATTAGAAGAATTTGAAAAGCAATCAAAAGTTCCTGACTCTCCTATTATATATATTCCGTATATTTTAGATATATTTTCGCGGAATATTAAAAAAACTGAAAAAATAGTTTCTTCAAAATAATTTATTTGAAACTGTAAGTAGCTCAGTTACTGAGATAAATGACATCTTCATTCATAAACCAAACACACATAAAAACAAATAAACATATACAAACACACATGTACATATATATATGCATATATATATAAATATATATATACATATATATATATATATATATATATATATATATATATATTTGTGTGTGTGCATGTGTATGTGTATGTATGTATTTATGTATGTAAGTATATATAAAAGTAATCACGGAATTAACGCCCAGAGGCAATAGTTTGTGTCATGCTAATTGTCAACACTGACCATTGGGTTGAGCATGAAACAGATTGTCGCCTTTGGGTGCTAACTTCAATGTCCAGTTATATATTTACAAGTGCTCTATCCCTGATAATGAGCTCTATATCCAGTAAGTATAACTATATCCAATAAGTATATATATATATATATATATATATATATATATATATATATATATATATATATATCCAGTGTAAAATTTATAATTATTTTTTTTTATTTTGAGAAAAGATGTTGGTTTGGTATAGTAGCCTTGCTCTTTTAACTAACCCCAACGAAAAAGTTAGAGGGTGCTATATCAAGATTCCTGACTGTCTACTCTTACTTAAAATAAAGAGTTACTTTTCAGTCACCCTATATATGGTAACAAAGATTGTGTTTACTTCCCTCAACCTAAGAGAAAAGCTATTTATTGTATATTTTAGATAATAATGTTATAGTTATTCTAGTCTTATTAATTAATTCTTAGCAGTGGTAGAAAAGCGGTTTCATACCTTTCCCAATGATATTTCGACATAAGTGAATATAACGAATTGGAACTTGAGTCTTCAATTTCTTATTCCGAGCCATTATCCATTACATTACTCGCATATTCATGCTTACAGCACCTGGTATTCCCAAACTCGAAGTTGATTAACTTTGATGGTCGTACGGGAAACGGTGTTTTAACGTTATATGACCGTAAATCGCTAAATATTCAGAAGTATAGTAATAATACTAAACAAATATGAAATCATAAAAAATGTTTCCTACTTTGGATTTCACAAATTTAATCCTTTCATCATAGAATCAATAAAATTGACTAATTAATGTATAATAATAATAATAATAATAATAATAATAATAATAATAATAATAATAATCATAAATTTATTTGTTTAAGCCTCTGATAATCGAATTACATTCGCAAAAATTGAGGATAAGAAAAGAAAATTTTAAACCGTTTTTACTATGTGTTTAACATATACAGTGTTTGAAATTTTGTTTATTTATAGTGGAAAAGAGGTCATATATGAGAGGGATTTTTTTTTTATATATGAATAAGCGATCATAAATATTAACACTGCATCGTGAGTGTCCGTTGGTGACATTGCGCTGAGGCGTGAAATTGAGAGTCACATTTTAGTGTTGATTTCTATATCCACACTACCTCTCTTTCTCTCTCCCTCCTCTATTAATGACTATATATATATATATATATATATATATATATGTGTGTGTGTGTGTGTGTGTGTGTGTGTGTGTGTGTGTGTGTGTGTATGTGTGTGTTTGTATTTACAATATTTATTTGTGACTTTCATTTTTATCCTTAATGTTTTGATTGAGCAGTTTGTTTAGACTTGTTTATATCTCTCTTTTTCTTCGTCGCTGCTTCCATTCGACCAAATCTCTGATTTTTATACTCAAATTTATAAATAGATAGTAGCGAAGTATATATATATATATATATATATATATATATATATTATGTTTACGTTTTTCCTTTTTTTATTTTCATTGAAATCCTGAATCGCTCCGGTGCACAAAAGAGAAGCCAGACAAGCAATTAGCCTTCTCCCCAGGAAGATGTCGCAGGTCCACCTTTCGGCGGAGTTTGTCATTTACTTACCAAAAATACTTACATAACGGCTAGATAATTACGTTATGGAAGCCGCACGGGAGCCGAGCCAGCAGAGGTCGGGACGCGGATGGACTCCTGGGAAATATGTCGGTTGTCAAAATGAGCTTCCGGGATGAAGCAAACGTCACGTGACTTGGTTCGACCGAACAAAAAAAAAGAAAATAATACGTGATAAAGTGTAAGCGCATCTGTTTTATTCGGAGCCATTCCTTACTAGAGACGGACAAACGACAATATGTTTCCCTTTGAGCTGAGTTTCCTTTTGAAATCCTTTAACTTATTATGCACTACAGAGTGATCAAGTAAAGCAAAACTCGGCTTCATTTAAAATTCAAAGAGATTTTGGTTGTTCATTATTAACCTAAAACAAAAACAAAAATACAAAATGAATATAATAATTTATTTGCCGCTGAAAAAATCTCTGACTGCTTAAAAAAGATTTCAGATAATACTCGACACATTTTAGTTTTCCAAATTATAAGAAATTCTGTCACTGAGAACCTTGATCTCTGGTCTTATTAAATTGATGCGGTCTAATTGGTCCCATATATACAGTTTCTCTGTCAGAAGTGGGGAATAAATTAACAACTTTTAAAACATGAAAACTCCGATGAATATTTCCCAAATATTTCATTTACAAAGAACTAAACTAAATGGTGTTAGGAATACTACTACTACTACTAATAATAATAATAATAATAATAATAATAATAATAATTTTGCATAAACCAGTCAACAAGAGAGAATATGGTTATACAATAGCTAAAAAGAAAATAAGCCATCTATTTTACATAAATGACTTAAAGCTGGATGCTAAATATAATAATGAGCTGGAGAGTCTTTTGCAAACTGCAAGATGCTTCAGTAAAGACATTCAAATGAAATTCAATTTGAATAAATGTGCTAAAGCTACAGTTTTACGAGGATCGCTACAAGAAACATACTCAATTAGCTTATACCCTGCTGTAACAATAAAAGATTTAGAGCCAGAAGAATCTTATAATTATCTAGGTGTAAATGAAAGTGAAAAAATTCACCATAAAAAAAATGAAAAAATAGTGTGTAAAGCGTACTATACAAGGTTACAACTGATATTAAAAACTGAATTGAATTCTCAGAACAAAGTTATGGTCATTAATAGCCTTGCCATCCCATTAGTTCAATATAGTTTCAACATCTTGAACTGGACTCTAAACGACATCAAACGAATCGATTCTAAGACAAGAAAGCTTCTTTCTAAGCATAAGATGCTTCATCCAAAGGCTGATGTAGACCGTCTATACATACCCCGCAAAGAAGGTGGAAGAGGTCTAATTCAGCTAGAATTGTCATATAAGAAAACAACTATTGGCTTACTAACATACATACAAATAACAAAGGACCGGATGATACAATTAGTCAAACAACATGAAAACAGAAATAAAAATATTCAATAATAAAAGAAGGCAGTAAATACAAACAAGATTTACATTTAGTAGATTCTGTAGAAAAGCAAAACAGAAGCCAAGAACAAACTACTGCGGCAAAAAATATGAAAATAAATGCCAAAGATAAAGCTCTTGAATAGATGAAATAACGCTGGCAAGACAAACCTCTGCATGGCCAATATCCAGAACGTGCCAATAAATTTAATGTTGATAAAGTTAATACTCATCGATGGTTACATGCATCTGGATTAAAGACTGAAGGCAACTTTGAGACAAATATTATACAAAATAATGTGGATCCAAAATGCAGGTTTTGTAATAAATACCAAGAAACAATATACCTTCTAATCTCAGGATGTTCTGTACTTGCCCCAAATGAATATAAAAATCGTCACGATAAAGTGAGGCAATATTTACATTGGACAATGTGCAAACAGTATGGAAGATATGCAAAAAAAAACACTGGTAAGAACATCACCTAGCACCGGTTACAGAAATAGAAGAAGCCACCATTCTATGGGATTACACCATCTACACAGACAGAAAAATTGAAGCAAACAAACCAGACATTATTGTTAAAAACCAGAAAGAAAAAACTTGCCTATTAATTGATATGGCTTGTCCAGCGGATTGTAACATAGCAACCAAGGAATTCGAAAAACTGTCAATATATAAAAACCGAGAAATTGAAATAGAAAAAATGTGGAAATTGAAAATAAGAATCGTGCCAGTGATAGTAGGTGCACTTGGAATGATAAAAAATGGAACAAAGTAACACATTGAAAGAATCCCTGGAAACCCCAGCTTAAATGATATACAAAAAATTGTCTTGTTAAGTACAGCCCAGATACTAAGGAGAACTTTGTCTATGTAACGCTAGGGATGATAGAGGAGATAGAAAAAAACATGAAATGTAGCCATAACAACACATAACGACCTGCCTTAGGTCTTCCCGCATACTTAGTTGGTAGTGCGACCATAGCATAAATCGAAATATAATGAAAAATGACAACATAATAATAGTAAAAAGCAACAACAATTCTTAATAGTAACAGAAATATCAGTTGACTAAACGATATATTCCTTAAGTCAAAATAATTATATCTGTACAAAATATATAACATTTTTCAATTGAATTTCATATTATATCACGTGACCACTATTGTTAACTCTCACTGAGTTTAGACAAAAAACGTGATAATGGTAAAATTAGTCATTTTCATGTAAGGAAACATTCGCCATTCATTGATCGAGCCTCAACATCGAATGTTGTAATGTATAAAATCTTTCTCTTAAAACAATTTTTTAGGGAAATTGGTTTCTTGAGTCCAGTAGCTCCCTTCCTTCTTTTGTTTGAGTTAAGGTGGAGTGTCAGCATATTATTTATGTCCTTATTATCTCATCGAACCACACGTGTTACTGATTGTAGTTGTTGCTGATATTCAATGCTATTAGTTCTTTGCTTGTCATTCCGTAATACCAATTCACATGCTTCAAGGACTGATGGTCCATGCTGTGTTCTCTATGCTTCACTCGCTCGAAGCCATTTTGAACCATAGATTTGAGAAAGTGGTTGTATACAGCCGATAGATTATACATTTCTAAACAAGTCTTGTGTCAAGATGGTATCGGCACGGAACGAGAAATCAGAGAGCCAATTCCGAATTCAAGTTGAATTCGTTGCATTCACTTGCACGAAAATACCCTTGGAAAATGTACTAATCCGTCTCTTTTCTGTGTATTAAATAGTAGAAGATAGTGGGTTGTGTAGTTTTGATTGGCAACCAGTCTACCGCAGAAATAATGGCAATGAAGGAAAATATTCTTTCGAGACATGATCGCCCAAGCATTTATTACCTATGGCACTTAACTGACTGAACTTGTCCATACGATCTGATGACACTATTTAAGAAAATGACTAGTTTATTTATTTATTTATCATTATTTTTTTTTTTTGTTAATGTTTCGTTTTTGTAAAATTTTGCACTGTCGGGTAAAACTACAATTCAGTCAATTACGTGCCATACGTGATACGCGCTTGGTCGATCATGTCTCGAAAGAGACATGACTGACTGGGCAGAAGATTATTCCACAGTAGTTTGCCATTGCTTTCTGCGGTAGACTTGTTGCCAGTCAAGGCTACATAATCCAATCTGTTCCGTTATTTAACCCATAACTGGAGAGAAGAGTATTTGTGACTAAGTGAATGCAAGAAATTCAACTGGAATTCGATCTCGGCTCCCCAATTTGTCGTTCTGAGCCGATATCCACTGCACCACAATGCACATCCTAAAACCACACTTACCGCATCCTATTATATGGTCATTTTCTTTGTTACCAACCCATACAGAGTCCTGGGTATGACAATAAACTGCATCCGGCAGCAAGGCCCCTCATTGGGAGATTGGGAGGAGCATGGAACCACCTCTTAATTGCTGTTGTTCCCAGGTCCATCCTGTCCCGGGGTTGTAGCACATGTTAGGGTCCCAACTATGGGCAAATAGTTTATCCCCAAACTGTGGTCAAAACACTATGAAAATATAAAAATAGACTTTTATAGAAAAATATACATTTTTGAATTAAAAATATTACCAACAATACATTTTCGTAGGAAAAAAATGTTACCATAACACATTTTTGAAGGAAAGAAATTAATCGTATACTACATTTTTGAATACAAAAGTAGAGGATATCCTCAGTTTTCCAAAATACAAAAAAATAATATTTTTTTTTTATCAAAATCTGACTAAATCAACTTTCTCACTATAACCGAACTTTACATAAAAATATTTTAAATATCCTACGCTTTTGGTATTACATAACCCACAGAAGTTGATATGCCGTTAAACAAAACTCAAACTCAAAACCAACTCATACACTGATGTATTTGGAGAGTTCAGTACTTACTAATTCCACATATGTCATCAGCACAGCCCACCTCATCATGAACATTTATGAAGGATCTAGTGTAAGCGCAATTATATCTTTCTTTCCAATTTCGGAATGGTTTTTCTTGAGACCTACTTCTTGGAAATTTTATTCATGTTCATCTTTGTCCAAATTATCAGTGCCTATGTCATCAGCATAGCCCACTTCATCTCCTGAGCATTTGTATCGCAAGGAGAAGCAGAAATGTTGGTTTTTTTATTGACAGTTTTCGGAATGATGTCTTCATCTCATATTTACGACGTTTGGACCGTTTTACGCTCCGACCTCCTTCAGATGATTAAAATTTTGAACTGAACCCTTCATAGTATTTACATTATTCGAATTATTGTTCTCATCTTTGTTGCCATTTCTAAAACATTTCGGCCGTTGTACGCTCCGGCCTTCTTCAGGTGCTCGGAATTTCGAACCGAATCCCTCATTACATTCACTGGGTTATATCATCCTCATTACTTGGGTAAAGCGTTGATTGGAAGTCATGAGTTATCACCCTCTAACCCTGCTTGTTCAACACGGCCACTTCCAGATATCTTAGTTAGCTCCATTTGAACTTAACTTTCCATGTTTTTGTTCACCACTGATGTAGTTAGGTATTGAACTTACAACTCTTTGGGTTAAGTCACCAGATCTAACCAACGCTTCTATCCATTGCACCATGTGTCCGCAAGGACAATATAACTAAGATATCCGGAAGTCGTATTGATTCCCCCACCCAAAAAAAAACTTGAAAAATTTTTGTGAACATATCCACTTATACATGCAACTCGACTGATAAAATCGACTGCATTCATTATTCACTGCATACATATATATGTGTGTAATATACACATATATATGCAAACTAAAAACTACTATATACATATACTCTATCCTGAAGAGACAAGGCACAGAGAAGAAATAAACACAAACAAAACGAATGTCACAGTCTTAATATGGAATGGGATTTTGAAACTACCGACCACACTCCACCCACGTATATTGAACAGGTGAAGAGGCTCATCCCTTGTTCCGTGTTTAGGATGTGGTTTCCGGCTTTCTATTTTCCAATCTTTTCACTCTTTTCTTTTTTGTTTTTTCAATTGGAGCAGATAGACTACACTATCGCCCGGTTCACACTCCACCCACGTATATTGAACAGGTGAAGAGGCTCATCCCTTGTTCCGTGTTTAGGATGTGGTCTCCGGCTTTCTCTTTTCCAATCTTTTCACTCCTACGTAGCCCTCTGCGCTTCAGTGGCGTTACCGCCTTGCTCGGGGTGATATGATTAAAAAAAAAAATTGACTGTGCTTTCTAATTATGACGTGTTCTATTTTTTCTTTTTTTTTTTTTTTAACTCTAAAGAGTAAGCGTCTGTGAATTCCGTAGCACACCGAGCGAGGATTCGGGGTGCTTCTTCTGTTAATACGTCTATTCGTTCAGTTACCATGTTCTTTTAATGAGAATTCAAAGTGATACCCTTTCAACAACTATTCTAAATTCACAATTTTCCCCAAGTTCAATTCGAACTTCAAAATAGGTGCACTAACCGAGAAAGCAACCATAGATCTACTGTTTTTACTTCCATAGTGAAAAGTGATGAATAAAATGAATCTTTTCATCGTTCAGTTTTTTTTGTTTTTTTTTTTTCCTTCCTGGCACATTTTAATATATTTTCTCTCTACACGCTCATTACTTTTCTTCTCTGTATTTCCCTGTTACCCTCTAATATTCATCGTTATTCTCACTTCAATCATCTTCGAAATCTTCTTTGATTTCATTCATTATATTTTTTCGTGACTCACTTCTTTTTCTTCTTGAACATCATTTTCTTCTTCATCATTGCTAATACATAACAATATATTGCTCTCTCTCTCAATTTTTTTCTTTGATTCAATTCAATATGTTTCACTCTTTACTTAGATCTTTTTCTTGTTCTTCTATATAATTGATAGTAGATCTCAATCTATGGCCATTTATATTCACTTATATTCACTTATATTCACTTAGTTTCCTTTCCTCTTCTTTCTCTTTTTCTTTCATAACTTTCTGTATATTTATCATTCTGTCCACTTCTTATTCTTCTTTTTCTTTTTCCTCTTCTCTATTGCTCGTGCGTCTCAATATGTTGCTCTGTCAACTCGATTTCTTCTTCTTCTTCTTCTTCTTCTTCTTTAATTCTTTTCAGTATATTTCTCTGTTTTTCACTGAATTATTTCTTCTTTAATATATTTCATGGGGGGGGGGGTGTTGTGCGTTGTGGTACAGTGGATATCGGCTAGGAACGAAAAACCGGGGAGCTGAGTTCGAATTCCAGTTGAATCCACTGTATTAACTTACGCGCAAATACCCTTGGGAAAGGTATTAATCCGCCTATTCCTTCCAGTTACGAGTTAAATAACAGGACAGATTGGGTTCTATAGCCTTGGTCGACAACCAGTCTACCGCAGAAAGCAATGGCATCCTACTGCGGGATAATCTTCTGCCCAGTCAGTCATATCTCTTTCGAGACATGATCGCCCAAAGCGTGTATCACGTATGGCACTTGACTGACTGACTGACTCCTCTTCTTCTTCTTTCAAAATCTTTTAACTCCTTCTATTTTTCATGTTACACTCTATTATTATTATTATTATTAATATTATTATTATTATTTCAGTCTTTCTCTTTTAAGTTATATCTTTTGCTCATAAATATTTTTATTATTTTTTTCTTTCTTGTATTCTACGTTTTATTCTCTTTCATTACTTTATTATCACGATCTATTTTATGATATTGACTTTCTTCACATGACATGATTCGCTGGGGATAAATTAAGAAAAATTCTTCACAAATCTCCAGAACTCAACATCGACGTGGCTGGCGAGTTAATCGTCTCATTTCTTCATGCATCCTCAAATCTCTTGGTAGATGAATTTTGAAACTATTTCCAGACCTCACATTATTATGGTCACGAATGTTAATTTACGTTGCTTTTGTCTAAATTTCGAATACTGATATTTTCTTCTTAGCTTACTTTGATCTTCTTCTCCTTTAGCTTCTCCCTCTTCTTTTTCTTCTCCTTCTGTGTGCCATGTCCTTTCAGGACGTAGGCTATCATAGCATTCCACATCTCCTTATCCTTTGTTTCTCTTAGCAAGCTCCGTTCTACCATCCACCTACTCAGACCCGTCAGGTACGTTACATGATGCTTTCTCCTGTCTCTCTTTCCTCTATCAGATTATCCAAGCCCTCCTTCCTCATTCAGTTGAGAGCCATATGTGATACACGCTTGGGTGATCATGTCTCGAAAGAGACATGACTGACTGGGCAGAAAATTATCCCGCAGTAGGTTGTCATTGCTTTCTGCGGTAGACTGGTTGCCGACCAAGGCTATAGAACCCAATCTGTCCTGTTATTTAACCCATAACTGGAAGGAATAGATAGATTAATACCTTTCCCAAGGGTATTTGCGCGTAAGTGAATGCAATGAATTCAGCTGGAATTCGAACTCGGCTCCCCGATTTCTCGTTCCGAGCCGATATCCAATGCACCACAACGCACATATGTTCCAAAAACTTTAACCGTCTTTTCCTGATGCTCAGAATTAATTTTTGTTTTTGTTGCAATCCTTTCCAAAACCTCATCATGTTCACATGCTCGATCCATGATATTCGCAGCATCCTTCTGTCGAAAAACATTTCAGTTGCTTCAAGTTTTTTCTTCATCTTCGATGATATTCTTCAGCATTCACTGCCATATTGAAGAACTGACATCACATAGCAATCCACTACTTGCTTCTTTATTTCTAGCGAAATTTTCCTGTCTGTCAATATTGTAGTCAGCTTCTGGAATGTGTTTTCCGCCATGCCAATTCGTTTGATACCAATCTATAAAAGTTCAAAATACACCGAACATCGTCGTCACTACAATTGTAACGACACGCAAAACCTATTTGCTGAACACTGCTCCACGAAAGGCGCCGGCTCTGTTGCTGGTATTTATCTATTTTTAAACGATCATATTATTGTTTTTTCTTCGCGTCCCTTCAAGATGTTGAAGACAATATACCTCCACAACTTCCTATCATTCATTTCTATTAGTAAATGTTTTCTTTGCGCCATATATTCCAGTTCCTCTACCCTGCTTTTACACAAGAATGTCAAACTTAACGTTTTCTCTCATGTTATCAATATATCCTGTCAGTTTCACATTTTCCATGCTTTTTTCATCATTATCTGTCTCCTAAATTTCAAGTTTCTTTCAGATTCTAAATATAAACGTTGTTTTCTTTAAAAATAGTATGTTCAATTTATGTTATTCTCAGGATCTATCTGTACAACCATTCCCGCACTTTTTAAGAGAATTAGATAAACAACCAGGATTCATTGCCAGCGGTCTATCCTCAATAATATATTTATTTGCACAAAAGTACAAAATGTGGCACAAGGCTGAAAAGGGGGTGGGTAGAGAGTGGTACTCAGCTATCCTACACTTAGCTAAACACTTTCACGATCCTATCATTCATTAACAATGTGCACATTCACCACAAGAATCCATCCATCACCTCCCAATCCTTCACACACCACAATACCACATATTTTCAAGGGGCACCTAAAACGGGCAAATGAACCCATGACCTGAAAATTTGATACTATATGAAATGAGGGGAGGGGGATGAAATATCCAAAAACGAAATAAAATACAACGAATGTTTTTTTTTAAATGAAATAAACAAATGTTAATAAGACCCGTTCATCCCACAAAAAATGAGTGGCATCTGTATTCTGCCGAACGTTGGGGAGGATAAAATAATAATCTAATACACAAAATATGACAATGTGTTTATAGCAGATGAAAAAGAATACTAACCTGGTAGCCGACGAAAGCAGAAAATGGATTTATCATGTCTTCTATAAGCTAAAAAAGTATTAAGATATTGGAAATCTTTGTTAAAAACAAAGGAAAATCCAGTGAACATTAATTTAATATTCATACTGATCATATGAGAGACTATTTCTACATAGATAAAGAGGTAACAGATATATGGTTCTAAAGAAAAATGATGAGAATAGCATGAACTGAATATTTTAGCAAAGGGGAAGTTTTACGGAAAATAGGAACCCTAAAGAGACTTGGAATCAGAAAGAGATATTTGAAATTTCCGAAGCACATAATGAGGAAAGCATACTTGAATAAATTTACATTCACAAAACATGATTAAGGCAAATTGGGTAAAAAAACAAAAAAACAAAAAAACAGAGATTAACCTAACAAGGTTTTGCAAATGGATACCACAACAGGAAGTGGGAGGAACAAGAAAGTGATAAATATCACTAAGTATTAAGATGTTGAGGACTGCACAATATGGCAATGACTAAGAATGCGAAAAATTCCATTGACAAGCAGATACCAGATATCCGGGTTATCACTGGGGAGGGTATGGCATTATAATTTCCTCCACCTTGATGAATAAAGTCTTGGTGCCTATCACTTCTAGTAGGTTAACCACAATCCTGGACCGAAACCCAAGTATATCTATCTATCTATCTATCTATCTATCTATCTATCTATCTATCTATCTATCTGTCTATCTCGAGTTCGTTCCCGGCCAGAAGCAAGTGGATGTCTAGCCACATTGATGAATTGTGATACAGCAAAATAGGCTTGCATGTGGATGACGAATACCTATATATATATATATAAATGAAGAAGAACGAATAATAAAATTGCAACGTTTAAAACATTAATTTAAAACTGTGCTCAATCTAAAAAAGAGAGCAATGAATATTTATTATTAATTATCACATTAGAATATGTAAAAAACTACTACAAAATTGTACATTTTTTTCGACATTGAAAGAACAATGCCTCTTCAAGTTTTAAACAATGATGGCAAAAAACGATTTTATTTATTACTTTGATTTTATGAAAACAACACTTCACTTTTCATTTTTGGAAACTTTCCATACAAGGTAAAAGGATTTAACAAAGTAAAAAGAAAAAAGAAAGAGGGAAGAAAAAAAGAAGAAAAAAAGATGAGCAATTAAGAAAAGAAAAAGAAAGAGAAAAAGGAAAGAATATAAGAAAAAATGCACGAGAAAAAACTTTAGGACAGAGAGAATAGGAGAAAACATCGTATAAGAAAGAAACTACATAGATAGAAAATCAGTAGAAAGCGAAGCAAAATAAGTCAGATGTTGAGAAGGGGAAAGCCAATGAAAACAGCTGAGGAGAATAATTCAAAATTAGAACGGAAATGAGGTGCAGACAGTTCAAAGTTACAATGTTGCAACTCAAATCTTTTAGCATTTTTGAAAATGAAATCTCATACAGAAACAAAAATATAATTCATAGAACGTAAAATAATGTATATTTAAAGAAGTAAAACAAAGATGTGAATTCATTTGACCAAATATTATAAATTAGAATAAAAATAAATGCATGGATGTTTGGGGTTATATAAGTTTGTGGTTTCTGACAGAAAATTTATATATATATATATATATATATATATATATATATATATATATATATATAAGCAGGTTGACATCTTGACCGTTAGGGAGGCACAAGAAAAAAGGAGAAAAGTAAGGTAAAGAAAAAACGAGAAATAAAGAGAAAAAGTTACTTAATATATATTCTTTGGGGCCAAATTCCAAAATGAATCTTTGCTCTGATTAGGTAAAAACAACACACATGTAAATTGTATATCTTCCAACATACATAAACAGCAAACCGAAGGTTTTTGTATTTAAATATAATCATTTGTACAACCAACATCAAACATTGCCTGATGAAGAGAAACTATCTCGAAACATAGAAATTTCCGTGTCGCAATATACAATTAATTCATAACTATATATGTAGCGAAGCTAAAAGAACAGATAGAGACAAATGAACAATATGCTCAGACAGGATTCTTAGCCGGTTATCAAGGGCAGTTATTGAAAGATTCAAATGTAATTAAGTAAATACTTAAAATTACAACCCATATTATTTTGCGGAAAGATAGAATAAAAGATAAATAAACGACATGATGCAGATGAGTATATATATATATATATATATATATATATATATATATATATATATATATAGTCATCCGCAGTTGGATCTGTTTCACTGTATCACAGCTCATCAATACGTTTAGACTCTGATTGCTTTTTAACCCAGGATGGAAAACCAACCGAATTGGCGTCAGTCGGCGATTCTGCCGCTGAGCTATGGGCGCTAGGTCGAAGGAGGCAGACTTTTAGCGTGTATATTATCATTATACACGCCCAATAACTGAGAGTGTTCTAATTCATTGCTGAATGAACGATATATATATAAGAAAACTGCGCATATATATATATATGCGCAGTTTTCTTTTCATGATATATAAAACCAAAGCATGTTTGTATAAGTTTTAAATAAAAACATGAAACGGCACTAAATGTAAGAAGTAATACAATATGAACTAAAGCAGCTTTTCCATACGGTTTATCAACCTTTACTAGTTATTTAAAGCCATAAAATAATTTTAGATTATACATAAAATTTTAAATAATAATGATTTAGTCATAAATATTTTACTAATTAACTCATAACTAAGGGAGAATAGGTGGATTCATATCTATCTTAAATATATTTGCGCGTAATAGAATATAACGAACCCAACTAAAATTAAAACCCAGCTATCTTATTAACAATTTATTATTCACCACACTAATCGTACATTTAAGCTTAAAATATCTAGTATTCATAAAAGATACTAGATATATACCAGTACATAGATTACTTAATGTGAGAAATCCGAGCCGTATGCCCAGGCAAAAGTTTCTCACAGACCTTGCATAAGGCAAGTTCGGGATCTTGTTTGTATTTCCCCAGTCGTGACTCTGCCCTTCGGCATAGGGTTCTCTTTACCCGGAGACAGAAATTACTACAAAGTAGACTTCTTCGTGGAAGCCTACAATCAAGTTACTGACTAACACTGGATTCTTCTTCTTCTTCTTCTTCTTCTTCTTCTTGTGCCTTGTCTTTTCAGGGCGCAGGCGGTCATGACCCTCAACGTCTCCCTATTCCTGGTAGCTCTTAGCACACTTACTCCTGTAACACCACGCAAACCCCTTTCTGTCATCCACCTACAAATATGTTATCCGCTGCTTTCCTCTGTCTCTTTTTCCCTCTATCTGGCCTGTTATTATCAGTTCTCCAAGCCTTCCTTCCTTATTGCATGTCTCAGGAACTTTAGTTGTCTCTTCCTGATGCTCAATATTAATTTCCTTTTTGTTTCCATCCTTTCTAAAACCAGGTCATTGCTCGGTCCATGATATCCGCAGCATCCGTCTGTTGAGCTACATTTCAGTTGCTTCAAGTTTTTCTTTCATCTTTGATAATATTGTCCAATATTCACTGCCACATTGAAGAACAGACATCACATAGCAATCCAGTACTCTCTCCTTTGTTTCTAGTAAAAGTTTCTTGTCTCTTAATACTTTAATCAGCTTCTGGAACGCATCCTTCACCATGCCAATTCGCTTTCGGATCTCTGTGTCGCACTTTCCGTCTTCTGTTAGAACACTTCCCAGGATTCACGCTCGTGAACGACCTCAATCTCCATAATAAATACACTATCAATGTAAAAAAAAAAAAAAAAAAACAAATCCGGAGAACAAATTGAAGAAGGATACTTGAAATGAGACTCACTAAAGGAAGCGATACTGAAATCAGCTAACATTACCCCCCAAAAAAATCAGGCGCAGAAAAAAAAACGAATGGATGACTGAAGAGATTTTTCACATGATGTAAAGGAGACAGAAAATGATACCAAGACATGGAATGGAATACAGAAAACTACACAATGAAAAAAGGAATAAATGCAGACAGGCTAAAGTAGAATGGCTCAACGACAAATGTGCAGAGGTAGAGATTGAACAAGACTAATAAAGCAGACATGCACAAAGAAATAAGAGAACTGACAGGACAAAATACCTGCTCCTCAACAGTTTAGAAACGATTATAAACGAGTATAGATAATGCTCGTTGTCAAAACTCGTGGAATTTTCCAAGATTCCATATAGTATTCTATTGTTATAGAGATGAATTGTTTGCAAAGGTAAATTGGTATTTTCAACGACGGTACGACAATTCTCATAACATTTAACATTTGCATTTGGAACAAAGATACCCAAATTAAAACGCAAATACGAACACATTTGAAAATACTATTGTAATTATTTTGCAACCACTGTTTTTTATTTACGCTAGACCGAAATTATTTTGCACAATTTTTTTATTGATTTCTTTGCAGACTCTTTTATGAAGCCAGTTTACTTGGTTTAGAGTTTTTCGTCCTTTTCTTTTTCATCCTCTTCTTTCTTTTTTTTTGTCATTTTATTTCCTCTTTTATTATCATCGCGTGTTTGCAGTTTGGTGCACGAATATAAAAGACGGAGCAATTAAAAAGTAGACTGCAACTTTGAATCAAGTAAAAGCACCAACAGAGACATCAATAATGACAAAAACTATAATATTTGATAATGATGATTCGTAATATATATGGCTGTCTTAAATGACATATGAATAAAAATAAATGACGGATAAAGAAAAACTTTCGACAACAAGAGCAATTAAGAATCAAATTTAATAATAATAATAATAATAATAATGACAAAAAAGAAGAAGAAGAAGAAGAAGAAGAAGAAGAAGTCCTGCTGTAAGGGAAATTTAAGAAAATATTGTGTACGAAACATCATGGACATGATAATACAGAGGAAAGGTAAATAGAATCTCGCAGACTATAAGAATATTCATCCATGCTATGTCAAAGGGAAGATTGGCGAGACCAAAAAAAAAACAAAAAAAAAAACACTGTTCTCGGCTGAGAAAGAAACGCAACAATACATAGTGACTCTATGGAGGTGTCCCCGAAAGAATACAAACGAAATTACGATAGGTTCGCAACAGTCATACCGAAGGAACTGCGCAAATAGCGTGCGTTTTCCTATCGAGATAAACTGTCTTAGGACAAACTAGAAACTACAGTGTTTCATTAAGACGGGTCGAAGTAAACAGTAAATAAAACAATGTTATTAGTAAAATTTTATTAATTTCACTATTGGATCCTGTTATTTAAGTCATGGCAATTATGTGTGAAAAATAATACCGCCCAAATGTTCGCTAAGACTTTGGTCGATGGTCAAAACTTTGGATGGCATCTCTTCATAGTTTCTCCTCGATCTCACTAATATGCCTTATTATCACATCCTTTAGCTGCTGAATTGTTGTTGGCTTCTTGGCATAGACCTTACTTTTGAGATGATCACACAGAAAGAAATCTCAAGGCCTCAAGTTACACGATCGTGGTGGTCAATTGACATCACTGTTTCGAGAGATGATGCGACCTGGGAACTTCTTATTCAATAAGGCCAAATATACTTCTGTTCCAACGTCTATTTTCACAATAGTCTTCAATAACTTTAACACATTGTTCAATTTTTAACCTTTCTATGGTTAAAATAACCAATGACTGAACTTGTTAAATCTTAAAAATATTGAAAAAATCATTAGACGCTTAAACTTAATTCACATTTAAAATTGGTCCAAGTTACTGGAATATCCTATATCTTAAAAAAACTCACAAATTATCTAAGAGAAAGAAATAAACTGCCACATAATGAACATGGCTGTGCCGGAAGATGACAGTGAAGAGAGTTATTGGGAATATTTTAAATATGAAAATTAGAAGCTGTAATGTTGCTAATAATATTAGTTGTCTCCTTATAAGGAAACATTTGGTATTCATTGCCCGAGTAACCATGCCATTGTTGACTGAAATTAATAAAATCATTCTATTAAAATATATTTCTGTAATCTAAGTTTCTTAACATTATTGACATTTTTCATCTTTATTGTCATGTTTACGATGCTCCAGCCTTCTTCAGGTGCTAGGAATTTCGAACCGAATTTTTTATTTCGATAACTTGGACATATAACTATGATTCCAAGCGTGTTACCACTTCCAGATTTCATTTAGTTATCTTTCTTAAGCTCAACTCTCTAAGTTATTTGTTCACGACTGCTGTAGTCAGGTATTGGACTTACATCTCTTTGGTTCAAGTCACTAGATCTACGCAACACTTTTATCTACTGGGCCATATGTCCTTGGAGTCAGATGTCCTAGTGCGAACATTGTTAATAATGTAAATACTAATTTATCTCAGAAGTGTAGACAAATACTAAGTTTCTTATGTTCACAAACTGTTATCCCTCTTTACAATACTGATGAAGGCTTCGTTTCTAACCTACTCAAAGAAATATAACATTTTCAAGTGATGTGGCTTATGTCATTTGGTAAATTCTTAGTTTGTGATTATGTAGCGTCAGTTCCCAAAGTTCGACTTACAGGCTTTATGTGAATAGTTGTGTTTGGAATTGTGCCAAAATCGATGGATTTGAGATTTTATGAAGAACATTTGGTACTGTAGATACCCAAGGTGTTTCTAAGAACTGGATGGATCATGAGAATGATACTAGAGATCTGAGGAAAGATTCTCTCATGTAATCTTCACTGACGATTACCAGATATCTGTAATAGAATTAAATAAATGAATAGTGTGTCCTCGTGTCTGAAACTAGATTTCAAGCCAACCGCAGAGAAAGTGAAAAGAAAAATAGAGAAATTACACGAATAGGATAGAAAGGTGATAAGCTATATTGCACACTATGAAGGTTATTTGGAACTTTCCAGGATTGTCGAAAAATAATGTCAGAAATATCTCAAAATCGAGGAAAAATGGAAAACGCTCTGAGGACAGTATCGGAAAGAATACAGAGGACGGTGCTGGAGTATTGATGAGATATTTGTCGTTTATTTTCCAGTAAAAATCATCAGAAACACATGAATAGCAATAATGATAATAAATAAATAAATAAATACAACACGTTGAAAAAAAAAATCACTGCAAACCTTCACTGAAGAGAAATACAAAAAAATTGTCTTGATAAGAACAGCCCACACATTTTATAGGAGCTTACGGCCATATCACGTTGAATACAACGGTTCTCACTCGATCACCGAAGTTAAGCAACGTTGAGCCTGGTCTAGTACTTAGATGGGTGACCGCTTGGGAATACCAGGTGCTGCAAGCGTTTAGTGACGGATGTGCGTTGTGGTGCAGTGGATATTGGCTCGGAAAGAGAAATCGGTGAGCCGAGTTCGAATTACAGTTGAATACCCTGCATTCACTTAAGCACTGGTACTCTTGGGAAAGGTATTAATCCGTCATCCGTCCCTTCCCTCCAGTTATGGGTTAAATAACAGAGTAGGACTTGGGGACCCTGCTCTTAAAAACAGAAATCCCAATGAATGCTGATACTCGAAAAGAAAAAAGTATTACTAGACACTAAACTTATATACAAAAACATTGTTGAAAGAAAAACGTATTACCAGCAGTAAATAAATAAAATTTAGTTGGTAATAAATGACCCTCCGAGGTTGATATGCCATAAAAAAAATCAACCAACCAACATTTTATAGAAGGTAGAAAAACAAATCATGATTTTATAGAAGGTAGAAAAACAAATCATGAAATCTAGCCATAACAACACACATCTACCTTACTGAGGTCTTCCTCCAGTCTTAGTAGGTAGTGTGACCATAGCAGAAATAGGAATATGATAATAATAATGGCTCGGACCTTATCAGCTAGGGAAAGTCATGCCATATTCGTAGTGGAAAAACAATACACTTTCTCTTGTCAAAAGAAGATGCCTTTGATAAAAAATATGTTTCACTAAAACAGTCTCTTACAAAAAAATGTTACATTGTGAAACAAAACCCCGAGAGAATGCTTCCCTGAGAACTACAATCTGTGTCTTTTTAGGTCTTCCAGGGTCCATGTATATCTATTATACTCGTCCTCATAATACTAACTTCCCCTCCATTGCAACAATCCTACTCATAATTTCTATACTTTGAGTGACCTGTGGGCCTTTTATTGGTTGCAGTAAAATAAAATCAAATAATTGAATTATCGTTCCTCATGCGATTTAACTCGATCGAGGTAAATAAATTACTGTACATACCAATTAAAAAGAACATGGTAAAAATACACATGTTTTAATAATATATATATATACTTTTAATCATATCTCCCTGAGCAAGGCGGTAACACCACTGATGTGCAGGGGGGCTACATAAGAGTAAAAGCACTAGATAGAAGAGAGTGAAGAGAAGGACGAACCATTTAGAAAGGAGCAAGAGAAGGGCGGGAATACAGGTGTGATGACAGTTACAGAGGTGGATAGAAAGGAAAGGATATAACTAGGGTCATGTGGTCAAGAGATGAGAGTTGACCTTGCATTTTAATTCCTGGAGGTTGTAGCCGTCAGGAAAACAAGAATAAGGAAGCACAGACGGGAAGTGTGAGGAAAGAAGCTGCAGGAGTAGAATTATCGTCTGCATTTGGTTGATTTCGCCGTGAATGGGCGAGACCCAGTTGACAGTCTGGTTGCAGAGGCACCAGTGACTTAAGTTCCTTGGAGCAGAAGCCATGGAAGTATTTATAGAACAGACAAAGGAAAGCCACATCCCGTCGGTGGGAAAGTGGCTGTAGTCGAGCCGCCAAGTCGGTACATATCACATTACTGATTCTCTTTTGAAGCCTGTCAAGAACACCGAGGTGAACAGCGGGGGCACCTGACCATATTTGGCAGCAGTACTCCATGCACGGACAAATAGTTGATTTGTATATATGCAGGATGGTTTCAGGCGGGAAAAACATCCTGGCTCGACAAAGTGGGCCAATCTTCCTAGCAGTGGATTTAGCTATTGACTCAATGTAGTGGTTCTACTTGAGATCGGAAGAAAGGGTAAGGCCGAGGAGGCGCAGTGTATTGCTCTCGGGAAGACTTGCTTGGTCCATGCTTATGGAAGGCAGGAGAAGTTTCCTGTGATGACTGACAGACAACAGCTTGGTCTTAGACCCATTGAAATTTACAAGCCGATCGACAAAGAGCAGCTTGGTTTAAGACTCATTGATACGAATATATTTTTTCATAAACAGAGCACATTAAGTCCGCACAACCAGTCCTTAATACTGATTTGTATTTCTTAAACTTCCTTTCTGACATTTTTATGATCTTCGGACACCTATACCATTAAATACTTATGTCATTAAATGCTTATGTCATTAAATACTTATGCCATTAAATACGTATTCCATTAAATACATGCTAATAAATATAGCGAGGTTTATTATTATTTCATTCATATTATTTTTGTAACTTTTTAACCCCACGTTGTGATCATTTTTACATTTAATGAATATTAAGTAACCAACACTATAGTTAAGTCCAGTTCAGCATAGTTGCAGTATAAACTACAGGTTGGCTTCATGGGTGATGAAAAACCACGAATGGGTTTGAGCAGATAGGCAGTCTGGGAAACGATCACTCATTGCTGAAGATAATAAATCATGCTGATTTTGAGTGTGCCATCAAGTTGAAACAGATCTGATGATCATGTAAACAGCATAGATAAGGCGTTTAAATGCGAATATCGGTGGACGTTTATTTATTTCCCATTTGTACTGCTTACTCTACGGTGATATAAATAAATATAACATAAAAACGACAGAATATAATGAAAGAAAAACAGTTAAAAGCTGCGACAATTCTATCTCAAGAATTTTTAACGTAATATCAATACACGCATTATTGTTATTAATTCTTATCTGTAGAACAACAAAATGTATGGTCCACAAGCTAAGCAAAGTTTGATAAATTCTGAACGTTTCTATAATATTTGTCCTCCTATACGGCAGTGAATGCTAAACAGTCTCCTGACAGCTGAAGATACTTGAAGCAACAGACCGCAAGTTCGGCTCCAAGGATTATTCGAGGATTTGTAAACGAGTGCTCAACAATAGGAAATCCTCAATACCTCCTTTAATCCATGGATTTGATGTTCTCACGTCATCTGCGGAGAAAGCTGAGTGCTTTGCCCGCAGATTCTCATCCAACTCCACATTCGATTCGTCCGAAGTGCACCCACCCGACTTTCCTATTAGAACTGAGGCCAAACTGCACGACGTATATATTACCCCAACAATAGTATCCAGAGTAATTTCAAAACTCGACCCCCATAAGGCGTGTGGAGACGATGGAATCCCGGTGATAGTCCTTCAGAGGTGTGCCCCTGAACTTTCCCCTGTCCTCTCTAAACTGTTTAACTACTGCCTTTCTGCTTCCTGCTTTCCTGCATGCTGGAAATTCTCCTCAGTCGTTCCTGTCTTTAAGAACTGTGGTGAACCCTCGGACCCATCCAGCTATCGCCCTATCAGTCTTCTACCAATATTCGTGAAAGTGTTCGAGGCTATAATCAATGCTGAAATAGTTCATCATCTCACCGCCCACAAACTGTTCTCCGACAAGCAATATGGATTCCGATTTGACAGGTCCACAGCCGACCTGCTAACAACTGTAACGGAGTACATGCTACAGGCCCTTGATGAGTCTGACGAGGCTCGCGCGGTTGCTCTGGATATCTCCAAGGCTTTCGACAGGGTTTGGCACCCTGGCCTCCTATGCAAACTACGCGGTTATGGTATTACCGGTCGCCTGCTTGACCTAATCCAATCTTTCTTAAATCACCGCAAAATGAAGGTCGTTCTGAATGGACGTGCCTCTTCGTCCTACAGCACGAATGCTGGTGTCCCACAAGGCTCTATCCTGGGCCCAACGCTCTTCTTTATTTTCATCAACGACCTCCCAGATGAGATCAAGTCCCAAGTAGGCATCTACGCAGATGACACTACAATATACTCCCGCTCCAGTAAGAAACCTGTCGTGGCGGACAGACATAATCTCGCTGCTGACTTTGAGCGGGATCTACACTCTGTGGTGAACTGGGGCAAAAAGTGGCTTGTCAACTTCAATTCCTCTAAGACCAAGCTGTTGTCTGTCAACCATTACAGGCAACCTCTTCTGCCTCCCATAAGCATGGACCAGATGATTCTCCCGGAGAGTAATACACTACGCCTCCTCGGACTTACCCTGTCCTCAGACCTCAAATGGAAGCACTATATTGAATCCATAGCAAAATCTACTGCTAAGAAAATTGGGTCACTATGTCGATCCAGGATGTTTTTTCCACGTGAATCCATCCTGCATATATACAAGTCAACCATCCGTCCGTGCATGGAGTACTGCTGCCATTTATGGTCAGGTGCCCCTGCCGTTCTCCTCAGTGTTCTTGACAAGCTCCAAAGGAGAGTCTGTAATGTGATAGGTACTGATCTGGCGACTCGTCTGCAGCCACTTTCCCATCGTCGAAATGTGGCCTCCCTCTGTCTCTTCTATAAATACTTTCATGGCTTCTGCTCGGATGAGCTTAAGTCACTGATGCCTCCTCAACAGGTGTTTACCCGTGCAACCAGACTTGCAACTGGGTCCCACCCATTCACAGTCAGGTTAGCCAAACGCAGACGACAATTCTACTCCTGCAGCTTCCTCTCTCGCACTTCCCGCCTATGGAACTCACTCCCGTATTCTTGCTTTCCTGATGGCTACGACCTCCAGAAATTTAAATGCAAAGTTAATACTCACCTACTAACCACTGGACTCTAGCTCTCTCCCCTCCTCTGTATAATCTTCACGTTCTCTCCGCCCATGTATCTTTCATTGCACCTGCTTCCTAAGCTTTCTATTGTTCCTTTCTAACTAGCTTGCACTCCTCACTCTTTTCTAATTAATCTTTCTACATTTATGTAACCCCCTGCACATCAGTGGCGTTTCTGCCTTGCTCGGGGTGAAATGATTAAAAAAAAAAAAAAAAAAAAAAGAAATGTGATTGGTCACCAGAAGAATGATGACTATCGATGGATTTTAGAGAAAATGGAAGCATAAAGGACACTGATAGTTAACGCCAGGAAGAAATAACAGAAATTTATAGTGTACATAATGACGAAAAAAGGCTTGGAAAATTGTGTACTCTCAGGACATATTAAAGGCATGAGAGACAGAGGAAAACAATGTGTTACATACCCAACAAGCTTGATAAAATGTATGACTGAACAAATTTTAGGAGAGATAACAAAAATTCAAAATTTATTAAGATCTACAAATAACAAAAAACAAGAAATTGTGGAGAGCCATGATCGCCATCAACCTGAAGAGACACGGAACTTAAAAGGAAAAAACGGTCAACAGAAAGGATATGGTCTGCGAATTAAGGGCAAGAGAATCAAACGTTTGTTGCTCTTCTTCTTCTTCTTCTTCTTCTTCTTCTTCTTCTTCTTCTTCTTCTTCTTCTTCTTCTTCTTCATATGCCGTGTTCTTTCTGGACATGTATGACTATGAGTAGACACAGCTTCTTTTCTCACACTTCCTGCCTGTAGAATTTCCTTCCATTTACTTAGTTCCTCGACAGCTACAATCTTCAAAAATTTAAATGTAAAGTCAATAGTCATCTCCTATCTCACTAACCTGCATCCTCTCTCTCTCATGCTTCTTTCTCCATCCACTCCACTCTCATAAGTATTCTCATTCTTCTCCTACCCACTTTCTGACTTCCCCTATAACTTGTCATTCTTTCTCGTAACTTTCCTTCTATGTAACCCCCTGCACAACAGTGGCATTAAACTGCCTTGCTTGGGGCGAAAAGTTTATATAAAAAAACCTTTTTCTGCTTTGTAGTTCTTAGGAAGGTTTATCCTTTCGCTATTACATAAAGTCTCGACTATTCATCCACACAAACCTATGTGACTATAGTCACTTTACCCAATCTAGGTTACTCGCTGCTTTTCTATGTATCTTTTGGCTTCGATATATACTGTGTCACATACATATGCTCATTATGTTTCCTAGATATTTCAATTCTCTCTTTTTCTAAGTACAGACGTCTAGCTGTCTGGGTGGTGATGTAACAACCGACGAAATATGTTACGTGAAGATCTGAAGGCGTGACAGAATAGCGGGGGATGTTTTCTAGAGTCTAAACAACGAGTTAAGAGATCGGAAAATGTCATTTGAAATAAAAAAAGAGTTCTAACTGATATTTCATTTCAATTTAAGATGGCAGTGAATGCCTGAAAATTTCAATCACAGATGAAGAGGAGATGTAGATCGTCTACAGAATGACGCTACAGAATGATGCTAAGAATAAGCATTGAGATAACATATTTTTTAATCGTTTCACCCAAAGCAAGGAGGTACCACCACTGATGCGCAGGGAACTACATAAGAGTAAAAAGTTTAGACAAGCGGAGAGTGAAGAGAAAGACGGACGAGTTACAGGAGATGTCAGAGAAAGGGCAAGGGAAAGATGGAAACACAGGTGTAGATATAAAGGCTGATATAAAAAGAACTGAAGTCAAGTGGATAAGAAATGAGTACTGAAATTGCATTTAAATTCCTGGAGGATGTAGCCCTCAGATAAGCAAATCTACGGGAGTTTCACATTCAAATTCTTGTGGAGTGGGCACCAGTGACCCAAGTTTGTCAAACAGAAGCCATGAAAATATTTATAAAAAAACAGAGGGAAGCCACATTCCGCTAGTGTGAAAGTGGCTGGAGTCGAGCTGCCAGGTTGGGATCAATCGCATTACAGATTCTTCTTTAAAGCCTGTCGAAAACACTGAGACAGACAGTAAGGGCGCCCGACCAGATATGTATGTGTATTCCATGCACGGTCGGATGGTTGATTTGTATATGTGCAAGATAGATTCAGGCGTAAAAACTTCCTGGCCTGACACAGTTACCCAACATTCCTTGCAGTGGATTTAGCTATTGACTCACTGTAACGATTCCTTTTGAGGTCGGAAGATAGGGTAAGGCCGAGGAGGCGCAATATATTGCTTTCAGGGAGACTCGCTTGGCCCATGCTTATGTGGGCAGGAGAGGTTGCCTGTGATGGTTGATAGCAGTTTCGTTTTTGAAGCATTGTAATTTACAAGCCACTTCTTACCCCAGTTCACCACTGAGTGTAGATCCTTCTCAAGATCAACAGCGAGGTTATGTTTGTCCGCCTCTCCGGATTTCTTACTGATGCGGAAGTAGATTGTGGTATCATCTGCGTAGATGCCTACTTTTGACTTGATCACGTCTGAGAGATTATTTATAAAGATCAGGAATCGAGCCTTAGGGAACTCCAGCGTTTGTTCAGTAGCATATGTGGGCATGTCCATTGAAGACGACCTTCATTATACCGTTAAATAGAAATGATTGAATCAGATCAAACAAGCGTCCGGTGATACCATAGCCCTGTAGCTTGCGTAGAAGGCCAGCGTGCTAAACCCTATCAAAAACCTTTGGAGATGTGCAGGACACTCAGCATGAGCCTCGCCGGACATATCAAATAAGTAACGAGGAGCTTTTAATGTAAATGGGAACGAAAACATTCATTTTTATCATTCAGAACTTCTCATAGAGGAAGTGGGGACATATTGAAAACAAGAGGAGCAGACGTTTAAGCAAATGTATGGCAGGTTAGGGGCAGGAAGGCATGCTAATGAGATAAAATTTGTTGAGTGCTATAAGTGAGAGGAAGTCGGGGAGAGCTATGATTGCCAATGATCTGAAGGGACACGGTACATAAAAGAAAATCACTAATACTATTGAAACAGTAATTAGTACGTTTAGCTTGTTCCGCCAAATGAGCACAAGATTCGATGACTTAATGGTAATTACACTCCTGAATTTTTATTAAAGGTGCAAGAGTAAAAGCATTACTCACCGACGAGATGTTCTATTTAAATTGTATATGAAAACTGAATGTATGTTCATGAACAAAGTAGTCCAAAATGGCATTTACATGTAGGGGATACTAAAATAAAGCAAGTACAAAACTTTAAGTAATTAAGAAGTGTTTTAACGGAAGATGGAAAGTGCGACAATGAGATCCGAAGTTGAATGGACATACTCAAGTCATCCACAAGCTGAGCATAGTATTAATAGATAGAAAAATTTCGCTAGATACAAAGAAGACAGTACTAGATTGCTCTGTGATGTCTGTTCTTCAGTGTAGCAATGAATGCTTGACAATTTCATTAAAAATAAAGGAAAAACTTGAAAAGTCTGAAATGTGATTCTACAAAAGGATGCTGGGTATATCATGGATCGAGCATATATGCAATGATGAGATTCTAAAAAATATAGAAATGAAAAGGAAATTAATACTGAGCATCAGAAAAAGGCAGCTGAAGTTCTTGGGACATGTGATGAGGAAGGAAGTCTTGGAGAATCTGATACTAACATGTCAGAGCAAAAGAGAGACAGGAGAAAGCAGCGGATAACATACTTAATGGGCCTGAGCAGGTGGATGGCAGTGTGGGGCATGGGTGGGGTAACAGGAGAAAGTTTGCTAAGAGCTACCAGGGATGGAGTGACGTGGAAGGCCATGATCGCCTACGTTCTGAAAAGACATGGCACATAGGAAAAAAAGAATAACGTTTACATTTTAAAAGTGTGTTAACATCGAAGTTTCCAAAGAAAAATCAGTCATGTCGATAGTAACTACAAGAAGCTGGAAATCACAAACAAACCGTATAGAGAGCTGAGAATACAATGCATCGCACACAATGGCATAATGCTTGCAAACGTAGACATTATTTTCCACTTTGCTCATTGATTTGCCATCAAAATCTCATTAGGCCAAACAGACTTTACCGAAATTCTGGAAGAATTTTGAGAAGAACCAGAATGGAAATGAGTAAGATATATTACGAATAACAAGTCCTGTTTGTGTTGTGTACAGTTGGCAGTACCCGAGATATAGTAGACTTGAAAAATTCCACGCTCTTTTCTTTCTGTCTGATTTGAAATTATGAAGCAGATATTAGGCTTAAGAAGACATTTAATAATCGTTTCATGGACACAATAACCAAGAAACATAAATATTAAAACAATTACTCTTGTCTTTACCTGATATTTCTCCAACTTTTCTATCAAAACTATTAATTTAATGAAATTAAATCTTATAGTGTTAAAGCGATATTCGAGTTTCAATAATAATAATAATAATAATAATAATAATAATAATAATAATAAATAATGCTGCTTCATACGTGGTAAGAGTTTATAAAAATTAGGACCACCTAATTAGCTAACAGTTGTACAAAACAGATTTTTGAACGCACTTTTCTTACAGAAAAATGGCGAAAATGAATTATCTTTTTCCTTTATTATCTTTGAATTCTCAGCATTTCATGACAAAGATTGGCCGGGGGGTAATTTCTTGTTACTTTTCTTAAAATTTGGATTAAGACTATCATTTCCTTAGACTGGCTGCTACACATTGTTAAAAGCCTGTTTACAGTATTATTTAACCCATAGATTGGGGAAGAAAGAATGAGCGCAATTACCAAGGGGATTAGTTCTAAAGTGCTCGCCAATTTCTTTTTACGCCTGATGAGCGTTACTCCAACCGCACATCATCGACTAAATCAAGATCATAATCGTATGTCATTATAAGATTGTTAATATTTTCCGAGCAAAAGTTTCTGTAAACATTAAATGCATATAATCTAAGAAACCTGATCCTTTTTTTTTAAAATTCATTAACTTTATGAATTACATTTTGATAATCAGATTTATTTGTTTCCCTACACTTCGTTCAATCAGAGCCGTGCTTTGGGTCCCTGCAGACAGCGCAATTGGCTGTTTCAAATAAACATTGTAAGTAAAGCGCTACAGAGTCCTTCAACATGCACCGATGACCAGATTTCTCACGTCGAGGCTGGCATGTCATACGCTTCACAATACAGGCAGGAAGGACTTGCAGTAATAGAAATTAAAGCAAGACAATCAGCTGATGAGTTTGTAGTGAATCGTGTCTATCCAGAACCTAGGGGAAGAAAGGAAAAATATCTCTTAAGATACGAATCGGCAAATGAGTCAGATCATCAAACTGGTGGAGAAGCATTTCTATCCACTCATGGACACAATTTCACAAAGTCTTCAGGAACGGTTTGAGAACATGAATGATTTTAAATCTAAGTACGGTTTTTGTGTCGCATAAGTAACATGATTTCTTCTGTTTTTCGTAATCACGGAAGATCTACGTTCCGAGAGTATGTTATTTTATTTACAGTACCATTTATTGTGGGTTCAGTATTTTCGGAGGAGGCGCAAGTTGCATTTTGAGGGTAGAAGGGCAGCAGGTCCTTTTCGGGGGGGGGGGGGGCGATGTTGCTAAGCCCGCCACTGCTTTCAACTACATTTTATTTTGGAAGTTTTTATAAATCCAATAATGTTCAACTTTTCAAAATCATTTTATTTTAAAACAATGAAAACTAATCAGATCTTTAAATAATAAAACTGTTATAAAAGCTAATTTGTAAATTGCAACCATACTATCTGCAAAATTATCAACTGTTTATTTATCTGCAGTTGACCCGCTCAGCAATATATAAGTATTGAAAGTTCAATTAAGTTAAAGCAAAGGGTAAAGTTGATAAATTATGGGAAAAAAATATTACTCGGTACTTACCCGAGCCTCCTCACAAAGGTGTGATGTTGCGCAAGATCAATTTTACACGGGGCTATCCGAGCGCGTACGCTCAGGCAAAACTTTTTTCGGTATAGCTTCATCTGAAGGCAGAGAGTCTAAGAGAGAGTTTTAGCAAACACTCTTATCTTAGAAGTAGTGATTTGAAAAAATATACTAAAAAAATCTAAATACTTACCACTTCTAATTCTTCAAAGCACGTTCGAAGACAATATTTGAGCAAGAATTCAATATATGTTAAGGGTGAATCAGTAATAAAAATCACAGACTGAATACATTTAAACACAGCGACCATTCCTTTTGCTTAAACTTCAAAGGACCCTAAACTATCAATTTATTTACTTTGCCTAATATCTTTATATAGGCTTTTTAGAAATTAATCAATTTGATATACTCCAAACAATCAAAGGGTAAGTAATTCGAGCCTGAGGACAAAAACTTCAGTTAATTAAAAAAAATAATTTTGTTAATTGACAATTTAAATGTCTTAAGCTAATCCATCTAAATGGTCTGCCGCATGACAAATATTTAGCATAGAATGTGAGAATTGACCCCAGTGTCTAGTAAAATACTGCCAAGTAAATAATAAAGTGCAGTGTCTGAGTATCTACTTTTATAAAGAGTGCTCGATACTTAGTAGACTAATATTTATAGTAGTATTTATTATAAGTGTTTATAATAAAACATAGTTGATTGCAGCACAAGAGCTGTTCTTATTGTTCTTATGTTGCAATCAATATAGAATATTACTGTATTATACATTCATGATCATCATATTCTTGTATAAGAATATTATTCAGGTGTTAATAAAACAGTCATCAATGTAATATTAACAGAGCTACTATATATATATTGTCCTACATCATTGGCACTAGGACGGTCGACGTAGAATAATATCTATATTTATTACTAGTATTGAAGAAGAAACGGGCGCTCTACGAGCAGAGACACGACAATGGGATTTTGCAACATGGCAATGCTAGACCACATACTTCAAAACGGGTGATAACCTCTTTGGAAAGGCTTAAATGGGACCTCCTCCGCACTCCTTCCTCAGGCGTATTTATTAGACATCGCCTCGTTCAATTATCAATTGTACGTATCGATGGAACATGGCCTAGCTGAGCAGCATTTTAATTGAATTATAAATGTGACTAGTGGTTAGCTTCAAAAGACTTGTCATTTATCTGACGTGAAATTTAAATGCAGCCAGAAAGATGTAAAAGTTATTGGGTAGCGATGGACAATATTTTCATTGACATGTTCCTTATTAACCTTTGTAAATAAAACATTATTTTTCATGAAAAATCAGCGAAAATTATTCAAGGTCCATATATATATATATATATATATATATATATATATATATATATATATATAAGCCTTAAGAAATCAGTTAATATATAACGCTTAGCGATACTGATGCTGGTCCTGGGTATGACGGTAAACTGCATCCGACAGTAAAGCTTCTGATTGAAAGATTGTGAGGAGCATAAAGCCACCTCTTAATTGCTGTTCTTCTCAGACCCGGAGTGGTAGCACCTGTTAGGGTCCCAGCTATGGGCAAATAGTTAACTCCTAAAATGGGGTCAAAACACTATGAAAGTAGAAAATAGAATTTTATAGAAATAATATATACATAAAAATAGACTTTTATTGAAAAATATACATTTTTGAAGAAAAAATATTACCAACAATACATTTTTGAATACAAAATTAGAAAACATCGTCAGTTTTCTAAACTAAAAAATAGAAATAAATTTTTCTTCAAAATCCGACTAAATCAAACATTCTCAATATAACCGAACATTAAAAAATGCCTTAAAACCCTACCTTTTTGACATTAAATAGCCCGCAGGAGTTGATGTGCTGTTAAACAAAACTCAAACTAAAAGTAAAATTCAAATTCTAACAATAAATGTTTAACTGTTAGTTTCGATCCCAGCCAGAAGCAAGTGGATGTGTCTAGCCACACTGATGAGCTGTGATACAGTGAAACAGGCTTGTAGGTGAATGACTAACATATTATGCTCACATTACGATTGAGCTCTCCAGAGAAGAAAATTTTAAAAACAGTTTCCACTTCTGCGATATATGCATTACCCTTCAGAAATGAATTGAGTTCTTTCAGTGGTGTGTGTATACACTGCTTATATACAATACGTTGAAATTTCCCCTTTAGAGTAGCGACTCCGACTGACACCAAATTGCTCGAGTTTCGATCCCGGCCAGAAGAAAGTGAATGTGTCTAGCCACACTGATGAGCTGTGATACTGCGAAACAGGCTTGTGTGTGGATGACTAATATATATATATATATATATATATATATATATATTAGTTACCACTTGGGAATACCAGGTGCTGTAAGCGTTATTGACGGATGTTCGTTGTGGTGCAGTGGATGTCGGCTCGGAGGGGGAAATCGGTGAGCCGAGTTCCAATTCCAGCCAAACGCTTTGCATTCACTTACGCACTGGTACCCTTGGGAAAGGTATTAATCCGTTTCTTCCCTCCAATTATAGGTTAAATAACTGAGGTCTGTTGTTCATGCGATCTGTGGCAGACGTCTGCACCGATTGTTTGTTATCAGCAGTTCCAAAAAGTGTGGATGGTGCTACACAAGCCTTCACCACTTTAAACAATTCTTTGTGTGGCTGTCTGTGTTAAACGTTCATACGTCGAAATCGACGGGAGAGTCCATAATATATATATATATAAAAGTAGAAGTTTGATTGATAAATTCTGAGATCATGTAAAACAAGGATGATACAGGAAGTGAAAGCAAATCAAAAAGCCGAAAATAAGGAGAATTGACGAAAGAAAAAAAGTTGAATGGGATCCAAGAGGACAAGAGATGATGACTGAGGTTGCATTTAAACTTTTGAGGATGAAACGGTGCTAACTGCTAGAAACAAAACCGTTGAAGTAGAAGTTGAAGCTACTTAATAGTAAAAAGGTAGGACCTGGATGTCAATCTACTCAGTCAGTCAGTTAAGTGATATACCTGATACACACTTGAACAACCATGTTACGAAAAGGACATGGCTGAGTGGGCAATATATTTTCCCGCAGTAGATTGCCATTACTTTGTGGGGTAGATTGGTTGCCAGCTAAAGTTATAAAACTCAATATTTTCTGCTATTTAACCCATGGTTGGAGGGAAAAGAGATGGATTAATACCTTTCCTAATGGTATTTACACGTAAGTGAATGCAACGGATTCAGCTGAAATTTGAAAAGCTCTCCGATTTCTCGTTCTGAGCCGATATTCACTGTACCACAACGCACATCCTATCTAGTCAGTCAGTTAAGTGCCATATGTGAAACACGCTTAGGCGATCATGTCTCGAAAGAGACATGACTGACTGGGCAAAAGATTATCCCGCAGTAGGTTGTCATTACTTTCTGCGGTAGACTGGTTGCCAGACAAGACTATAGAACCTAATCTCTCCTGTTATTTAACCACTAACTGGAGGGAAAAGACGGAGTAATACCTTTCCCAGGGGTGTTTGGGCGTAAGTCACTGCAATGAATTCAACTGGAATTCAAAATCAACTCCCTAATTTCTCGTTCCGAGGCGATATCCACTGCACCACAACGCACATCCTATCTAGTAGCATGCTTAAATTCATGAATTTGGGACATCATGGAATTGGTTCGCCAGAGCAGTTGCCATGAAAAGATTTGTAGAAAAGACAGAGGGAAGACAGAATATGTCTTTAAGTGACTGAAGTCAAGATGCCTGGTCAGGATTAATGACATTACAGATCATTCTTTGGATTTTGTTAAGAATCAACGAGAAGCATAGCAGAATCACCAAGCAGATATGCTAACAGTATTCAATGCACGGACAAATTATATATTTGCAAATATGCAAGATGCATTTTGATGAAAAAGATTTTCTTGAGCGACATAGTTACCCAAATTACTTTGCAGTAAATACAACAACATGTGAACAACTCTTATGACGCAAAGAGGGCGCAGCCATGCTGATGGCAGGCAAAAAAGGTTCTATATGGTGGTTAAATGAAAACAGTTTTGCTTTGAAGGTGTTGTTTGTGAGGGATGTTAATTAAATTTAACATTTTTTGATGACATGAAATGCAAAATTATATTAAATCAATTGATATGTTTGCTGCTAGAAGTGCTGTTTACTGTCTTACGTTAGGCATATTTGTCTCTACAGAATCTTCCTGATACAATTATATATCTGCGACTCGTCCGTGCATTGAATATTGCTGTCACACCCGGTCTATTGCGTCTTCTTTGTAGATAGAGATTCTTGATAACATATAAAGAAAAATATGCAATGCTATTGATCCTGTTCCGGTATCTCAGCTTAAATAACTTTCTCACCGTCTGAATGTAAGCTTTCCTGTTCATCTTCTTTAAATAGTTGTTCTAATAAGTATTCCTCCTTGTTACCTGAACTTTACAAATTAATCATATTGGGAGCAAGGTTTCATCATTTTAACCCGTTGTAGCATATTGGTTACAATTGTAACCAATATGCAACAAACGGTTAATATTGAAATCGCTATTGAAATATGTTAAGTTCTATGCTAACAGTTTCTTCTCACGTACGTATTCATTGTTGAATTCTTTTCCGGCTTCATGCTTCCCAGTCAACCGACAATGGTAGCCAAATATTTAAATGCAATATCAATCGTTATGTTTCGTCTTTTTTATATCTGCTTTGTGTTACTGTTCTCTCTCCGTATGGTTTTCTTTTTCTTATATTCAGGAAAATGTTGTAAACACTTGCCTCTTTGTAGATGTATTGACTTATTAGTGAAAGAAAATTTTAAAAAATTAAATTCAAGAAACTTAACTGCTTGAAGGCACGACCAGAAACAAACTATAGAAAAAAACAGCTTTGAATTGTGACGCATAAGTCTTTTTTATAGCAGAATATCAGGTAAAAAAAAGTCGATCAAAAGAATGGCAAATTTATGAAAGGAAAATAACTTACTTAGATGAAAACTTGAGAGTGCTACTATCAAATCTTTCCAACATATCTATTTGCGCCTAGAATTTTATTAAATGTCTTCTTGCTAAAAGATATATTCCTTTTACAAACCAACAAACATGGCAATAAACAAATTAAAAAAAAACGGTTAAATTCAAAATATTTTATAATTTTAAATATATTAATACGTAAATTAATTTCTCAAATTAAACTAAAATTCATAATACTCACATTATGAAAAAATTATTATAAAAAATAGCACTATTCTAACACTTTTGTTCATTAGACATTAAATTACATCAATTAACATCTTTTGTAGTTTACGTTGACTTTCACTTTGCCAAAACAATATTATACTAGCGGTTGTAAATTGTAAGACTAACGACATTTTATTTCGGTTCATAAATGTTTATTGCAATATAAAATACTTGATAAATCCATCAGAGAAAAAATGACGACTAACGAAAGTTTTCCCTTTGCCTTTTTGATAGATCGATATATGTGTGTGAATCTCTGTGTGCATGTGCGTGTGTGTATGTGCATGAGTGTACGTGTGCGTATCTTTATTACCATAAACGCTCTAAAAGGATTGTGATGACCTTTACTTTTAGTACAATTTAAAATATGTTTTTAAATATACGTCAACATTCGACATTTATATATATATATATATATATATATAAATGAAATATATATATAAAATGAAATGAATATATATATATTTTATATTTATATATATATATATATATATATATTAATATATATATATATATATATATATATATATATATATATAATTATTTGCGAAATATTACTCCGATTATTTTTAATTTGTTTTTTAATATTATATTTAATGGATTCTCGTATTTTAGTAGATACTTCCATTTTTTAATGAAACAGTATATTTATTTATATCGACCAGCCGAAATGATCAACAAGTCTTGTTAGAAAATAAGCCTCCCCTAAACAAAAAAGTCAATTGATCTGATGTGTCTCAGACAGTGAAATACGTGTATTCATTAAAAAATTAAACATATATATATATATATATATATATATATATATATATATGTATATATATGAATGTGAATGATATATGTGAATGCGTGCCTTTATGATTATACAAGAACACATTTGGTGCATACACTCATGTATATAGATAGATTCCCCAGAGACCATCCTTAATAGTGAGATTGTTACAAGATTTATACATCTGAAGCTACTGTAGACGCCCACTATATATATATATATATATATATATATATATATATTGAATCTATATACATCCATATGTAAAATATATATAAAAATTCGGTATGTTCAGGTATAACGACCGTTAGATAAACAAAGATATGTCATATTTGTTTTTTAGTCAAAGTGACTGAAACAGTGAAATGCTATATTTCTAATCAAAATAATATCAGAAAGGATAATACAAATGCAAAAAGATACACACTTGCGTTTAATAGAATACTCATAAACATTTGATTGGGTATGATACAAGTATCTATATGAACTGCTAGGGCAATTAGAATTCTTTGCGAAGAATGTTCGAATATTACAGAACTTACACTGAGAACAAGCGGACTATGCATAGATGAAAAGAAGGCAGAACAAACAGAAAAAGAAATGTATGACAATGATGTGCATATTCAGCTAATTTTTCTCCCTTTTTATGAGTTTTGGTGATCCTAGTACGTTTTATTATCGGTGGATACAATCGTACCAGTATAAGATACAAGAAAACACCGTTTTGATGGAAGACACAGAAAAGAAACTACAGGACTTTTAGACAAGATAGTAATTGAAAGCAAAACAAAAAGACAAGCTATCAATTATAAGGCAGAATGTATATTTATTAGCAAAAAATAAAACGTCCAAGATCCTAACTATAAATGGAAGCTGCTCAACAATTCAGTCAGTTAAGTGCTATACATCATACACGCTTGGGCAATCCCCTGTAGTAATGATTAATGGTGTTGAGAATTGTAGATTTTAGACAATGCACAAAGATTTGGAGGCTGTTTGAGAAAATTATTTCAATATAATAACAAGAACAACTCAGTCAGTCAGTACGTTAAGCGCCATACATGATACGCGATTGAGCGATCATGTCTCGAAAATGACATGACTGACTGGACAGAAGATTATCCTGCAGTAAGATGCCATTGCTTTCTGCGGTAGAATGGTTGCTAGCCAATGTTATAGAACCCAATCTGTCCAATTATTTAACCCATAACTGGAGGGAAGAGACGGATTAATACCTTTCCCAAGTGTATTTGTCCGTAAGTGAGTGCAAGGAATTCAATTGGAATTCGAACTTGACTTCCCGATTTGTCGTTCCGAGTCGATATCCACTGCACCACAACGCACATCACAGCCCAACAAGTACATAACTAAATATCTGAGAAATGAGTTAATGGAGTAATGGAGTATGGAAAATGAGGCATCGGAAATCAAATGCAAACTGGATGGATTAAAACGGCATTACAAACTAAGGAAAGTATTTAGAAACAGGAAAATATTATTCATAACTAAAAATGGTTTGGCAGCGCTATGTAGTAGGATTCCTTCAATATGTCAGTGAATGTTGTAACATGTTATCACAGATGAAAAGTAGACTTGTGACAACAGAGATATGTTACTAAAAAGAAGGCTGTGCAAAAAGGGACAACAGAAAACAGAAAATAGTTTGTTTTTATAATAAAGGACAAAACAGAAACCATGATAAAATGTCAAACATTAACTGAGAGCTACAAAGCTCAGAAAGTTGGGAAAGTTAACTACGTACTAAAGAAACACATCACATAGAAAAAAAAGAATGACTGTACAGTTACGAAACAGTTTTTCGAGAAAAGCTTGCAGGTACCTAAGTTAGAAAGGAATAATATTAGATAGATAGATAGATAGATAGATAGATAGATAGATAGATAGATAGATAGATAGATAGATAGATATTATATGATAATAAGAAGATATAAAGAATGATGAATGAAAAATCTTAAGTCTATCCGTTTCCCAACATATTTTGAGGTATAAACACTTGTGGGTTGTGCCGAGAACTTTCCAGCATCCTTTGATAGATGTATACAGCCCTTAGACATTCTACTAAAATACAGAATGTTATAGTATTATTCGAACACTTATTAGGCATTTTTTCTGTGCCCTTTGGTAGAGGCCATAAGTAGCAATGAATATCATGCGCTAGCGGAGTATTAATATCACTCAAGTCCAGTAGCCCTCTGCTCGCTTGTAAATAGCGAGAAAACGAAACCCTCAAGTTATTATTTCATTTATCACCGCCAACTATTTCATAATCCATCACAGTCTGTCGTCTGGTTTGACTCAAATCCCAATTTATGCGTCCTTCCATTTATAGACATGTGTTCCTATTGTTCAGTGTCCGATCCTTTTTTAGTCCCTATGGGGTATCTTTTTGCCAGAGTTGTTCAGAAGAGCCTTCAATTTGGATCAAGCATGAAAAATGCCATATCTACTTTTGGGACCCACTTATGGAATGATAGCAGAGAAGAAAGTTTAGTCTTGTAGGAATATTGTCAAATCGCTCTTTCGTAATTCATATATATATATAAGAGGGTGCTGCAAAGTAGCTAGTCAGTACAGTAAAAAAATTATCGAAAAAATGATTAAATGATTTGCAATTTTGTTCGAAGAATTTTGTTGCAGAATGCTGTGGTATATATATATATATATATATATATATATGTGTGTGTGTGTGTGTGTGTGTGTGTGTTGAATATATATATATATATATATATATATATATATATATCAGATCGATAGATATGCACACAGATATGATGATCGTATTTAGACATAAAACTTAATCACCTTGCTGTGTTGATAATTATGTTAATATTATCGATATCTGTAAATACTCTACCTATGATATAAAACACTTTTGAACTATGAATACACTACACTTTTAACAACACATATATATTAGCATTTATAGTGCTTGTATGTATATATATATATATATATAGATAGATAGAGAGAGAGAGAGAGGTTGACCCTCTCCTTGTCAATGAAATTGGGAAAATGGAACTGTTCGATAACTCTTAATGGTTGTGCTAGCAAGAGGTCACAAAGCATCGTGTCCGAGGGAATGTAGGCTACTAACCTTGATCGATGAGTTGATCGGGCCAGATTATCTGTTGCTTCCCACAAACTGTAACTAATATACGCTCAGCACTTATGCAGTATAAACCACATCAGTGGGGTTCTTTTGCTGCTGCACAAAGAGAAAATCAAAAAATTATGAATATAATATTTATTTAGTTTAAAAGTGAGAAAAAACTAAAAACATCTTTTTAAATTACAAAATTTTCTGTTCAATCGGGGCTTACTATTTAATAAAAGTTTTTCTTTATTTGTTGTTTATTTAACTCGGATAAATAAACAGATTGTTGGTTCTCGTGCCGTGCTTATTTACGTTTGTGGAATATAAAATTTAGCCCAGTTAAAAAATTTGATTTCGTCTTTATACTTCAAAATTGTTTCCAGCGAATTTGATTCAGTTCTAATCTACATGTCAACTAGTATTTTTGTTGTTTTTAAAATACTATTTTTTTTCAATATTTCATGAATTTTTTTTCGCGTTTGAATTTAGTGTGTCTGTGTGAGTGTCTTAAGTTTTTCATGTTGTATCTTGTTTTTTTTTTATAAATATTTCTTCTTGCATGATGTGCGTGTTATAATCTTCATTTTGGTAGATAGACATTACTTTGAATTTACTTCTACTACATTCGTGTAAATGTTAGAAAACGTACAATTTCCTGTTATTGGCTAGTTTAATGTTACTTCTGTGCAAGGCTAGTTTTTTGTTCAGGCAGCTCAGATCTGTTTATAGTTTATATATATATATATATATATATATATAGAGAGAGAGAGAGAGAGAGAGAGAGAGAGTTGTGTTTTCAAACTTGAAATGGTTTCATTCTATTATTATGTCGCATACCTCACATCTATTTTTGTTACATTTTGTAGCCCCTTGTGTTGTGTGTTGCTCGAATTTTGATGCGGTTAATATGCTTTTTTTAATTTTTGTGTTAGCGTTTGCTTTTAATTATTTTAGTTGTCTTTAATATTTATTTTATTTTATCATTTTCGTTGAGCAATTCTATCTGTCTGTTTATCTTTGTAAATAATTCTGGGTTGCTTTTGTTGTGTGTGGAAACGTATGCGAGAATGATTTCTTTTTTATTTATTTATTTTTTGATTCCGGAGAGATTCCAGTGGTATTTCTTCTCCAAGTTAAAAACCCGTGTGTACGAGTTGAGTGAGGTATCCTCTTATTTGTACTGTTTTTCATAGTTCCTCTAGGCGTATTTTACGAAGGATTTCATCAGCCCTATTGTGCAAATTCGTCACGCTAGGGAGTAGGAGATGGATTTTAGATAACGTGACCACAGGAAAAACAAATGGATCTCGGTATGCAAAGTCACATATTTATTCGCCTAAAGAGAGTCAACTTTGGACTCGAAACACGTGTAGCGACACAAATACCATTATGGACAAATAATATATCAAACAGAAAGCAAGTAATAATAATAATAATAATAATAATAATAATAATAACAGTAAATCTACATTTAAACACTATTTTCTTTTATACTAATTTCTCTCGTTAGAACAACTCCAATTTCCGTTTTAATATATATATATAAATATAAAAATAGTCATCCGCAGACAAGTCTGTTATCACAGTTCATAAGTACGATTAGACAACCAATTTCTTTTTACCAAGGATTGAAATCCGACCAAATTGCCGTCAGTCGGCGATTCTACCTCTGAGCTATGGGCGTGCGGTAGAAGGATGCAGACTTTTAGCGTGAGAGTGTTCCAATTCATCACTGAATGAACGATGCGTAGATGCTACCGGGTTCACACTCCACCCACGTCTATTGAATAGGTGAAGAGGCTCATCCCTTGTTCCTTGTTTAGGATGAGGTTTCCGGTTTTCTCTTTTCCAATCTTTTCACTCTTTTCTTTTTTTAATTTTTTTTCAATTGGAGTAGATAAGACTAAACTATCGCACGGTTCACACTCCACCCACGTCTATTGAACAAGTGAAGATGCTCATCCCTTGTTTCCTGCTTAGGATGTGGTTTCCGGTTTTTCTCTTTTCCAATCTTTTCACACTTTTTTATTTTATTTTATTTTATTTTTTTTCAATTGGAGTAGATCGACTAAACTATCGCCCGGTTCACACTCCACCCACGTCTATTGAAAAGGTGAAGAGGCTCATCCCTTGTTGCCTGTTTAGGATATGGTTTCCGGTTTTCTCTTTTCCAATCTTTTCACTCTTACGTAGCCCCCTGCGCATCAGTGGCGTTTTCGCCTTGCTTGGGGTGATATGATTAATATATATATATATATATATATATATATATATATATATATATATATATATATATATATATATATATATATATATATATATATATAGGTATGTGTATATGTTTGTATGTATGTTATGATGTACCTTTAGTTATATGTTCGTCTGTGAGAAAGTTTATATGCAAACGATGTATGAATATGTGTCTGGTCTTCAATATTAAATATATAATACACATCTCAAAGTATATCACAAGATATAATACGTGTTTTTCAAGAGACTGATTTATATTCTCATTGCTAATTATTTATGAAGATAGACGCATATTTAAATATAGAAATAATTAATTATGGATAGGATAAGATATATGCGAACAGACTAAGATCGATAGATTGCAAACTACTGAAATCGACTAATATATCGTAAAAGATTGAAGTACATGAATATATAAAGATACAATGTAGATATGTCAGATTTTACAAGTATACCAATTTGTTTTAAACTAGATGAATTGTTGATTTTAAAATCTACTTTACAAAATGCTGCCTTGTAACTTATAAATAAATAAAAGAAAAACTATTAGCACCTGAAGGAAATGCACATCTGTCACCAAGAAAATACGAGGCTTTCTTATGTAAAGCAACATTAGCGGAACCCCTAGTAAGGGACACATTTCAAAAGCAATGCTGTAACCCCTATGCTATTGTATCGCAGCTTTTTGAGTCTGCTACTAGTTTAACTGGTTCACTACGTCGATCCAGATACTTTTTCTCATCAGAATCCATCTTGCACATATATAAATCTACTGTGAATATTGATGCTATGTCTGGTATGGTGATACTTTTTATATATTTTGAGATTCTGGACAAAATTCAAAGAATCGTTTCTGACATTAAATTTCGTCTTCAGTCATTTTCTCACCTACGTGACGTGGTTTCCCTCTCTTTTTCTACAAATATTTTCACGGCAATTCACCTGAGAATTTCTCCTTGCTACTTCGATTGAATGTCTTGAAACGTGCTACTCGATTGCCAATTAGGTCTTACCGTTTTACTGTTGAACTAGCCTGATGCAACCGTATGATCTGTTCTAATATTTACTTTTTCGCACTCCTCTCCAAAAAAATTGGCTCTTTATTTCATGTTTCCTCGTCACCTACAATCTTCGAAAATTTAAATGCAACGCCAATCGTCATATGTGAGAACAATAAACCGCATGTTAATAATGAAAATAATATGTCTTTCTTAGTCGTCCAAAAATATTCATGTTGTCTTTCTTCAAATATCTACGATGTCTCCGAACTTTACGACTCGCAATTGTCAATTTTTCCCTGTGAAGACAATATTTCTGTCTAAACCGGATAAAGACAGAGCAACTAATTTAAAAAATGAATGTATAATAGTAACTGCATCTAGTTTCAGAAATACAGATTTAGAAAACTTAGCCTCGTTTTGAACAGGGTAAAACAGACACCTAGGATGATTTTGTTTCGCCAGTTTTCCAGATGAAGAGATATCAGTCAGTTAAGTGCCATACGTGAAACACGCTTGGGCGATCATGTCTCTTTCGAGACATGACTAACTGAGCAGATGATTATCCCGCAGTAGGTTGCCATTGCTTTCTGCGGTAGACTGGTTGCCGACCAAGGCTATAGAACCCAATCTGTCCTGTTATTTAACCCATAACTGGAAGGAAGAGACGGGTTAATAGCTTTCCCAAGGGTATTTGCGCGTAAGTGAATGCATTGAATTCTACTGGAATTCGAACTCGGCACCCCGATTTCTCGTTCCGAGCCGATATCCACTGGACCACAACAAAAGCATTCATCGTGACTTACATATAGAATCCATGTTTGACGCCAGACTTATTCAGAAGTATCTAAACGATTATCATTATTATTATTATTATTATGAAATGCATTGCTGGTATTCTTACTAAAGAAAATGTATTTTTATACTTTCATAATGTTTTTTCCCAGTCTAAGGGATTTACTTTTACCTATGTCTGCTTTCCTAAAATGTGCTACCACTGGGTCAGGGAAAACTTTAAAAATGGCAATTAACACGTAGTTCCATTTTCCTCAATATATCCCAATCGGGCTTCGCTGCCAGGTGTAGTTTATTGTCATACCCAGAACGAAAGAAAATAATGGCATAATATGACGTTTCGCACTGCTTCAAACAAAAGCTTAGGAAAAAAAGCTCCATGCATACAAAATTCTTTTAATATAGGGAATTTCTAAAATTTCAACCGAAAGTAGTATCGGTTGCTCGGTCAATGAATATGGCGAGAAAATATGGTTACAGAAAGAAAAACACAAGAAATATAAAGAAAGAAATGCGGCCAAAATGACAAAATAGTAAAACTAAATACAGGATAAGAAAACATTAATAAGAAAGAAAGATGTAGCAACAAGAACAGATATTCATCAAGAATTAAGTTTAATGAAATCAAAAAAAGATAGACAACGGATTCAGTCAGTTAATTGCCATACGTGATACACGTTTGGGCGATTATGTCTTGAAAGAGATATGACTGATTGGGCAGAAGATTTTCCCGCAGTAGGTTGCTATTATTTTCTGCGTAAAACTGGTTGCAGTATGTCCTCTTACTTAACCCATATCTGGAGGGAAGAGATGGATTAATACCTTTCCCAATGGTATTTGTGCGTAAGTGAATGCAACGAATTCAGCTAGGATTCTAACTCAATCAAACTCATTGCATTCACTTACGCACAAATGTAGAGTAAATAAGATTTTGGCTTAGAAATCGACAATTCAAACAAGATAAAATATTTCTCAAGTACAATTAGAATGCTAATGTATGGGGCTCAGAATGCAGCAAGAAAGCTTGGGGAATATAACAAAGAAAGTATCAAATAAAATGTAAAAAGCAGAATACGTGAGTAACGTATTGAACGAAACTAAAAAAAAAAAATGGCAGAAAATCGACCAACAAGACGGGTGATAAAGGAAGAAAAATGTTTACATTAAGAAGAAAAGAAGCCGTGGAAAGCCATAATCGCCTGCATCTTAAAATACACGTCACGCAAAAGAAGAGTAAAGAAATGAAACAGATCGCCTCAAATTACTATCGCCCTGAACGCCTTTTCTCTGAACTCGGATTATTTCCTACGAAAACTGCAAAGCGATTTGATATAATTTAATAAGAACGAGATAATAAAATTGCTGTATAAATAAATGAACACTACATCGCAAACTTTCGCCAACAGCAGAAGCATGTAAGCAATCAATCAAAACAAAACCCAGGCAACAAATCAAACAACACAAATACAAGTCTATCATTATTTTGGGAAAACGGGTAAATGCCTTTACTTGGATTTTTAACTACCAATCATTTTATACATCAGATTGACTTGGATGTTGCAGGGGGTAAAAAGAAAAATCATGGGCACTGTATTGTATAAAAGCTAGATGAAGAAAGACGGTTAAGATGAAACAGAGGACAGGGAGAAATGAATTCATGCCTTTACCAAGATGTTTAATATTAAAAAAAAAAACATAAACAACTTCAGCGAACATTTGCACTTTATTGACAGATTAATTTTTACTTCACCGTTGACATTTGTTTCATATTGGCATTTATATACAAGATTGCGCATAGATAGATAGATAGATAGATAGATAGATAGATAGATAGATAGATAGATAGATAGATAGATAGATAAGGAGTGTTCCTGAGGTATATGCAAATTTTATTTTCACTTCTGCGGTTTCTACTTCGTCTTTCACCAGATATGTTCATAATAATCCCAAATCTCATTCATATTACCCTCGAAGAATTATTCACACAATTTATATTAAGTCTGAGCAGTCATTCCTTTTTAAACTGAAGAAATGCCTACTGGGATTAAATGTAGTCTCTTTGTGATTCATACTGCTAATTCCATCGTAGTAATTTTTCTTTCCCCTTTTAGTTGTTGTGCACATATATTTTGTCCTCGATTGGCTCTCGAGAGATAGGAGTGATAACTACTTAGCCTCTTTCTGTATTTTTTTGTTGTCGCTTTATTATTTCAATCCACTTCTTAACGGTGGTGAATAATTACTTTTAATCCTTCATCTTGCTTTTTTGTATATTTATGTATCTTAGGAAAATGTTTGTTTTAAAACTTCACTATTTTATTTTATAACACCTTCCACCGAAAGTTAATTAAGCCCAACACCAACAAAGAAAATACGTTATACTCATCAACTGAAGAACGTTTGTCATACTGTAACAAATTTCTAGAATTGGGTTTCATGAAATAAACGATACTTTTGATTCCATGTCCAAACAAAGCACACAAAGGATTGCATTTTGAAAAATTAGAATTCAGCATTCGTTCGATTAGATCTTTGCATTTTATTTTTTATGCATACCACAAGATTAAATCATTATTCTAAAGATACAGTCAGTAAACAGAAGTGCTATTGTCAAACAATGTGGGCGCATTTTTTGTAGGATTATAATTGCACATGAACTGAGATTTTCAGGTAAAATAGAAAAACGTATATATAGTTAAAAAGAAACTCCGATAGATAGATAGATAGATAGATAGATAGATAGATAGATAGATAGATAGATAGATAGATAGATAGATAGATAGAGACAGAACTATGAAATAAAGGTATGACGTATGGAGAATAAATGCAAAAATGAGAATAAGTTAAATAACAGAAAGAAAGGGAAAATGAATGAATGAAAATAAATGAAACAAAATAAAAAAACAAGAAAAGATTTATCAAGAAAAAAGACAGGAATAATTACTATAAGAATCAGTGAAAAATGTCAAGGAGAAGAAAAGAAATGAATGAAAGAAGCCTATGGAATAATCGAGAATAATATCAAAAAGTAATAAAAATACGAAAGAAAGAAAGTCAAATATGAAGAGAAATATAAAAGAGAGATGAAAAGAAAGAAAAAACGGTAAAAAGAAATTAAGAAAGATATAAAAAAGGAAAGAAACTTTGATGAAAATAAAAAAGAGAGAGAGAAAAATTAAAACTAAGAAAAGGAGATGAATAGAAAGAAGGATGCAAAAAAGGACTCAGTAAAAATATAAAATAGAAAGAAGGGAAAAGAAAAAAAGAAAAGAAAAGAAAGAAAGAAAGAAAGAGAGAAAGAAAGAAAGAAAATGGTATAATGGGAATGAAGTCGCAAAGGTTTTAAAAAGAAAGAAGGAAGGAAAGAAAGAAGGAAGGAAAGAAAGAAAAATAGATCAAAAAGAAAAAGAGAGATAACAAAGAAGTAAAAAAGAAAAAATGAAAAGAGAGGAAAATGAAAAGAAAGAAAGAAAGACAGAAAGACAGAAAGAAAGAAAGAAATGAACAAACGAAAGTAGCTGAATAAAAAGAAAGAGCGATGAAGGAAAGAAAAAAGCAAACCAACGAGGGGAGGGGAGTTGGGAAAAAAAAACAAATGTAAACGTTGCAAAACAACGCGAAAATGAAAAAATGAAAGTTAAGAAAAACCAAAAATAAATATGAATAAAATAAAAGAAATGTAAAAAAAAAAAACACAACAAAGCAAAACGCAAAAACAATGGAAGCAAATTGAAAACAAACCAAAAAAAAAAATGAAATAAGAAAAAAGAAATAAAAACAAAGTAACTTGACAATTTTGTTTCTTTATTTTTCTCTCTTCTTTCTGACTTTGTAAGAAAATAAAACAAAAATTAAGGAAAAAAAAAAGAAATAGTGTAATCGATGAAAAAAGAAAAGAATGTCTGTCAATCGTCTTAAAAATTGTCAGGTAGACAGCAAAGAATATGTGAGGAATAAATCAACGAAACAAAAGAATGAAAAAGAAACATAAAATAAGGCATGTAAAAAAATGTAAGAAATCAAGAAAAACTGACTGAAATGAAGAGTTAAAAAAGAAAGTCAAAATAAATAAACTAACAGATCGGCAGACGGACAGTATAAGGGTTTTCCCTCGATACTATTAATTCACCTAAAAACTAGATTAGCGGATAACAAGTGATGATGAATGTGCTAGGTTCTTCCTTCGAACTGCGAGAGAAATTCGTGAATGGATTAAAACTAGTACATGGTAGTTCCATTATCAAAGTATTATTGCCTTCCAGAACGAAATAGATTTCAGACGTCAAGCATGCATTCAAGTTAATGGTCAAGCACACCGCAACACTTAATGTATTTAATATTTTCACATTTTTCACACAGCTGTCAGTGGAGAAGATTATTTTTTTCGTTTTCCACTTTTGCAATTCCAAAATACTTTTTGTAATTTTCATATTTTTCTGCACACCATCCATCTCTGGTTCTTTTTTTTTTACCTCTTTATTCACTTTAAAAATATCATACATTTTTCTTCTTTTAAATCATTCTATTTATTTTAGATGTTTCGCCTGATATTTCTGAAATATCACTTCTTTTTCTAGCGTTCCTTCACTTGTCTTTTAAATTCTATTTCTTCTGTCATAGTTTTTTTTAATTTTCTTTCTTTTATTTACGTTTGTTTTAGTTCTTCCTCGCCTAAAGGTTCCATTTATTTCGTTTTTCTTTCATTCTCCTTTTCTTTCTTTGATTTTTTCTTTCGTTTCTTCTTTCTTTCGTTCTTTATTTTCTTACCGTTTCTTCTCTCTTTCTTTCTATTTTTGTCACCCTTACTTCAACCGGTTCTTCCGCACTTTCATGTTTGCTTCTTTTTCTTTATGACTTGTTCGTTTCTTTTCTTTCTTTTTTGTTTGTTTCGTTTTCTTTCTTTCTTGTTTCTTTCTTTTTCTCTCTTTCAACAGTTTTTTCTTCAACATTTTTCCTTCTTTTTAGTTTCTTTTTCATTCTTTCAACCTTTCTTTAAGCCTTTCTTCTGTTTAAGTTTTTCCCTCAATTTATTCTTCTTTGTTTCGTTCTTTCTTTCTTTTTTCTTTCTTTCTTTCTTTCTTTCTTTCTTTCTTTTTGCTTTTTTTTCACACTCCCTCTTTTTATCTCATTCTTTCTCTCGTTTTTCTCCTTTCATTTTATTTTACCCCCCCCGTACCGCTTTCCTATGCCCTTCATCTTTCTTTCATTCTTTCTTTCTTTCTTTCTTTTTTCTTTCTTTCTTTCTTCATAGTTGTTCTCTCTCCTTACGTTCTTGCCTGATGTTTTGCTGTTTGAAAATATTAATCTACATTATTTTTATTTTTGTAAGTTCTACTTATTTCTTGCTCCGTCAAAATTTAAAACTTTGTCATTACGTTTTCACCCTTATAAATCTTTCTCTTTGTCTCCCTTCCGTCCTCATATATATATATATATATATATATATATATATATATATATCGGTGGTCTTTCTTATTTTTGTGTTCATTCACGCCTGTAATTATTATTTTTTGTCTTCAATAAAAATCATAACCACCTGTATAAGTGTCACTGTATAGATTAGTTCAAACATTTTTCTCCCATTATCAAGGGTTTTTCTTCCTCTTTTACAACATGGCGCTCGTAATGTCTATTTACTTACGTTCAATGCTTTCCCTTGTTTCCTCCTCGATGTTCTGCCATTTTAATTCTGTATTTCTTGCGAAATATATCCTCGTCCTTTTCACTTTTCTTTCTTTTCTTTCTTTCCATTACTTTTTCTATCTTTCTTAATATTTGTTTTTTTCTTTTCATTTTCTCTCTCTCTCTCTTTCTCTCTCTCTTTCTCTCTCGTCCTCTCTTTTTGCTTTTTCGTCATTTCTATTCATTTTTTAAAATTATAAATCAGCTCTCGTTTGTCTTGTTTTATATTATTTTTGTCTTTGTTTCTTTATGCTTTGCTTCTTTTCAATTTCTTAATCTCCTCAGTATAAGCATCTCCACTCTCTTTACCATGTACTGTTTTTTTCTTTCTTTCTTTATTGATTTATCCCTCACACTTCTCTACCTCTCTACCTTTTTCTCTATCTCTCTTTCACTCAACTTTCTTTTTCTTTGACGTCCTTTTATTTGTTCATTACTACAACATCTATATATCTACATCATTTTTACTTCTTTTTCTTTATTCTTTTCATTCGTTACATTGTCCCATATTTAATTTACTTAAATCTTCACTTCGATTACTTCATCATCACTTTTAAAATTTCGTTTTCTTAACTTTTTGTTTTCAACCAACGTCTTTCCTCTTTTATTCTTATTTTCACTCTGTTCTGATATTCTATATATTCAAAAGGGTTTCAAGACGAATAAAAACGAAAATAAAGCATTCTCAAAAGCCTACGTGCTTGTTTCTATTGTTAAATTAAATTTATTCCACTTAGACAGGCAACACAGAGGCGATGGGAGAGAGTTTCAAATGAAATTCAATTACTAGCGATATCGCCTATGAGAAATTGTGTAGAACGCCCTCGGGGTCGGATAAGCGTGACGGGTTTTTGGCTGGTAACATTCGTCTTTCAGCTCCAACTTGACTATTCTTGTCGCATTCTGACGTCCTCTCAAATATTGTTAGGTAATTGTTTTCTGTCCCGGGATTTCTTTTCTATCTCTCTCACTCTCCACTACATCTATTATATATTTGCATTTTTGTTTTTAAATTTTCAAGTTCTATCTCTCTCGCTTTTTTTTCTGTCTGTTTTTTTTTCGTTTTTCCCTCTCGTTTTCACTCTCATTTCGTCTGTCTGTCTGTCTATCTGTCTGCGTCTGTCTGTGTGAATCTATCTATCTATCTATCTATCTATCTATCTATCTATCTATCTATGTATCTTTCTTTCTTTCTTTCTTTCTTTTGTCATTTTTGTATTCTTTCTATTTGTTTTATCTCTCAAACTCCCCTTTGCTTATTATAAATTTTCGTTTTCTCTTTTTAATTTCAGTTTGTCTTCATCCGTCTCTCTCTCTCTCTCTCTCTCTCTCTCTCTCTCTCTCCACACACACTTTGTATGCCTGTAATTCTCGCTTTCCCGATTTTCTATTTGAGTTTATTCAGTTTTGGTTTTTTATCTCTCTCTCTCTCTCTCTCTCTCTCTCTCTCTCTCTCTCTCTCTCTATCTATCTATCTATCTATCTATCTATCTATCTCACTCCACATTTCTTATTATTTCATTTTTATTTTCATTCTTTTTCTTTTTTTCAGGGTCAGTTCCCATCTCTTTCACTAGCTTTTATTTTCAAATTTTCCCTCTTTCTTTCTTTCTTTCTTTCTTTCTTTCTTTCTTTCTTTCTTGCTTGCTTGCTTGCTTTCTTTCTACATTTAATTTTACTTCTCCATCTTTCAGTTTGAATAATTTCAAGACTATTTATTTAATGCTTTATTTTACTTTGTGTTTTCTCGTAGCTTTAATATAAGACATTCAGTACCACTCTCAGCTTTCTCTTATCTGAACTTGTTCATGTATATCTACAGCAGTTTATCTCTATCTCTCTCCCCACTCTCTCACGCACACACTCTCTCTCACTCTCTCTCTCTCTCTCTCTCTTACCACACGCACAGAGATATACACAAAAAATACAAAGACACACACACAAAAAATCATCTTGAGACGTACACTCGAATGAAACAATGCCATTCTCTTTGTATTCTAATAGTAAGAAAGATGTTCTATTCATACAGGTTCTGCTCCAGAACCGTTACTATATTAAACAAACTCCGGAGAGGATGCTTTCCCGATCGCTACAATCTCAGCTTCTACAAGTCTAAGTTCAAACGTTTTCTATTCTATAAATCTTCATAATATGCACTTCTTACTATTACACCAATACAAAATCATTCAGTAACCCTTGAGTGGATCTTAAGCCTTGTATTAGATAAACAATTAGTAAAATAAATATTACATATTTGAAAAGTGATTAAAGAGGAATAGGCGAATAATTTACCAAAATGTAGAACGGTAATTGGAAAAACCAGGTTTAATGATATGAGTTGCGAAGTATATAAAGACAAGATTGATCAGTTAGTCTTGACAAACGTCGCCAGATTCCTTCAACAACAACAATAATAATGAAAACATAATATTATCAATGTGTATTTATTTATATACTAGCAGTATATCCGGGCGTTGCTCAGGTGTAATGAAAGCTTTAAAACTAATCCATGGTCCTGGAGCTCAGACTCTTTGGACGTTGTCACGAAAGACTAAAAAGCAATAGTTGTTTCCAGTTAAAGCAAAACCGTAGACTGAAAGAAAAATGAATGGATGTAAGTCAAATTTTCATTTTCTGGTGTCGATATCAAAGAAGATGTTTTCGTCGTAAACTGAATATTGAAGGCTAACTAAGTCGTCTGAGTAAATGGTATCATGGCTGAGACTAAGAACTACAATTATACCTACTTAGAGCCAAACCCGAAGCAAAAACTAAAATAAAAGGGCTGAATAAAATACAGACACACAGGAAGATAAACAGACACACACACAAACATCTTGCCTTTTATATATTATCGATTTTCTGCAGTATTGTAAAAACTGCAACCTTGAAATTTCTGAATATCGTTTCTTATGTCTTTGTCTATGAGTGTATGAAATTTGATTAAAATCGGACCACTCCTTCTATAACCCGATTTTTCGATTATCGATTTTCGATATTTATCGGGGATACTTCGACACAAAACCTATCTAAGAACACTCGCAGACGCTTATAGCACAACTGTGTGAACTTTCAAGAAAATCGGTTCAGTTGTTTCGGAGTCTACAGGTAACAGATACACACACACACACACGCACACAGACAAAGTTCAATTTATAAATAAATTTAGATAGATTTCATCTCATCTATAACGGAAAGGGAGGTAAATCAAACTAAGTTAGAAAAGCTATTAACGATTACTTCCTCTGGACGTTTTAATAATCTATACAAATATCTATCTGCATATAGATACCGAAAGAAATTAAACCATTTAATTAGTCATTTCCTTTACTCTCACGTTTCTTAGATGGCAGTGTTATTTGTTCAAGCTTTTCATGTGAGGAACTCAGATAACGTTGTCGACTAAGTTATCCTCTAATTTCAACATGGTATTCAAACAGACTTTGTCGTCGTCTTTTTCGTTATGTTGCTAATCATTTGTCTGTGAGATATTTTCATTTTGACATTTACAAATTGTTAACAAAAGTTGTTGAGCAAAAAGCGTTTTATATAATAGCAGCAGTAATAATGAATTATAGATATCGTTAAACATCTGAAAAATATGAAGGAAAGGATAAATCAAATGGTCCATTGCTTTCTAATTGTAATTTTTTTTATCTCTACTTATCGAAATGCAATGCATTGTTTCAAGATTTTTGCTTTATTGCATCTCGCTATTAAACTTCTCTACTAATTGCTGTAATTATTCATTGCACGGTAACACTCTTAGTAATAATATTAAACAAAGCTTTGATTACAAAAAGGTTTGATAGACTCACGGAAATGATCCCTGGTAACATATTCCTTAAAGAAATGCAAAAAAATAATTTTCCCACAAGTACAACTTCCACCTTACGAAAATCTTAATCGATGCAAAATGTGCTTAGTTTAAATTGTTTTATATTTATATTAGTTACAAAACTGTTCATTAAAAACTGTCATTATGCCATCTCTGACCTTAAGTCTCTGGTTGGGACCCGAAATGAAATGATTATACAATAGAAAGCAAAACAAGTAATAATAATAAGATGAACCTTGATTTTATGGAACATTGAACATGATAAAGAATGGCACAAAAGATTACGTTGTGGGGAACTGCCCGTATCCTCCGCAAAACCATCTCTTTCTAAATCAAACGTTCCTGTTGTGTAGGGATAACTCTTCTAAAGTGGCCGTCTTACACATAAACCCTGGTGGGGACTTGGTGATTAGGCGAAGGATACCACACAAAACAACAATAATAACATTAATAATAATAACAATAATCTTATTCAGCTAGAATTGTCATACAAGACAACTATTGGCTTACTAACATACATAGAATCAACAAAATACTGGATGATACAATTAGTCAAGCAACATGAAGAAAGAAAGAAAGAAAAAGTATTCAATAATAAAGGAAGGCTGTAAATATAAACAAAATTTACATTTAGTAGATTCTGTAGAAAAGCAAACAGGAGTCAAGAACCAACTATTGCGGTAAAAAATAGGAAAATGAAAGCCAAAGATAAAGCTCTTGAACAGATGAAACAAAGCTGGCAAGACAAACCTCTGCATGGCCAATATCCAAAACGTGCCAATAAATCCAATGCTGATAAAGTTAATACTCATCGATGGTTACGTGCATCTGGATTAAAGTTTGAGACTGAAGGCTTTATTCTTGCAGCGCAAGACCAAAATCTTTTCACTAGAAACTATCAGGTAAATATTAGACATAATAATGTGGATCCCCAATGCAGGTTTTGTGATAAACACCAAGAAACAATAGAACATCTAATCTCAGGTTGTTCTGTACTTGCCCCAAATGAATATAACAATTGTCACGATAGAGTGGGGCAATATTTACATTAGACATTACACAAACACGATGGAAAATCTGTAAACAAACACTGGTATGAACATCACCCATCACCGGTTACAGAAATAGAAGATGTCACCATTTTATGAGATTACACCATCTACACATCCAGAAAAATTGAAGCAAATAGGCCGGACATCATTGTTAAAAACCAGACAGAAAAAGACTTGTCTATTAATTGATCTGGCTTGTCCAGTAGATTGTAACATAGCAACTAAGGAATTCGGTAAACTGTCAAAATATAAAGATCTGGAAATTGAAATAGAAAAAATGTGGAAATTGAAAACAAGAATCGTTCCAGTGATAGTAGGTGCACTTGGAATGATAAAAAATGGAACAAAACAACACATTGAAAGAATTCCTGGAAACCCCAGCTTAAGAGATATACAAAAAGAAATTGTCTTATTAAGTACAGCCCACAGACTAAGGAGAACTTTTTCTATGTAACGCTAGGGATGATGGGGTAGATAGAAAAAACATGAAATGGAGCCATAACGAAACAACACAACCTGCCTTAGGTCTTCTCTCCGATTTGGAAGGTAGTGCGACCATAGTAGAAATAAAATATGATGAAAACTGACATAATAATATAACGGCATATCAACATCTGTGGGTTAAAAATGAGGGAGTTTTTCACACTTTTACTCTTTTTTTTCTATTCTCTTTTTTTTTCAATTAGAGTAGATAGACTAAACTATCGCTCGGTTTACACTCCACCCACGTCTATTAAACGGGTGAAGAGGCTTATCCCTTGTTTCCTGTTTAGGATGTGGTTTCCGGCTTTCTCTTTTCCAAACTTTATTCTTATTTTTTTTCTCTCTTTTTTTCTTTTCTTTTTTTTTTTCAATTGGAGTAGATAGACTAAACTATCGCCCGGTTTACACTCCACCCACGTCTATTGAACGGGTGAAGAGGCTTATCCCTTGTTTCCTGTTTAGGATGTGGTTTCCGGCTTTCTCTTTTCCAAACTTTATTCTTATTTTTTTTCCTCTCTTTTTTTCTTTTCTTTTTTTTTTTTCAATTGGAGTAGATAGACTAAACTATCGCCCGGTTTACACTCCACCCACGTCTATTAAACGGGTGAAGAGGCTTATCCCTTGTTTCCTGTTTAGGATGTGGTTTCCGGCTCTTTTCCAAATTTTATTCTTATTTTTTTTCTCTCTTTTTTTCTTTTCTTTTTTTTTTTTTCAATTGGAGTAGATAGACTAAACTATCGCCCGGTTTACACTCCACCCACATCTATTAAACGGGTGAAGAGGCTTATCCCTTGTTTCCTGTTTAGGATGTGGTTTCCGGCTTTCTCTTTTCCAAACTTTATTCTTATTTTTTTTCTCTCTTTTTTTCTTTTCTTTTTTTTTTTTCAATTGGAGTAGATAGACTAAACTATCGCCCGGTTTACACTTCACCCACGTCTATTGAACGGGTGAAGAGGCTTATCCCTTGTTTCCTGTTTAGGATGTGGTTTCCGGCTTTCTCTTTTCCAAACTTTATTCTTATTTTTTTTTTCTCTCTTTTTTTCTTTTCTTTTTTTTTTTCAATTGGAGTAGATAGACTAAACTATCGCCCGGTTTACACTTCACCCACGTCTATTGAACGGGTGAAGAGGCTTATCCCTTGTTTCCTGTTTAGGATGTGGTTTCTGGCTTTCTCTTTTCAAATCTTTTCACTCTTACGTAGCCCCCTGCACGTCAGTGGCGTTACCGCCTTGCTCTGGGTGATATGAAAAAAAATAATAATGTGTTGATGCTACATTATAAGGCATTTATATGTGGGAATAGCCCAAGTCTTTCCGACATAATGTTTACTGAGTTGAATTTTCTTAGAGCACTGAAGGTAAAAAAGTCAGGAGAAATAACGTCAAGTCTGGTAACTTTGATAGGTTTTCATTTGAATAAGCACATTTTTTACCGTTATCATAGTTTATATGCAATATCGAGTAGCTTCGATATTACATTAAATTTATGTTTAAGTCAATATTAAATTGCTTCTGGCTAGCTTTGATAACATCTTAATTATCCGACACAAACGTAGGACACCTACTCTTAACAAACGTTTGAAACCAACTTTTTTTTATAAACACCATAATATTTCGCTGATTAAACTGTCATTTACGAATATTATATGAGGAATGTAAATAAACAAATATTCAAATGAACATTTTGGAAAAGCATTTTGGAATAAAACAAATAACCTAAACTTTTGACAAAATGTTTCTTTCTCTTTGTGTGTAAGTAAAAAGTATTTTAGAAGGTTTTTAATTTCCCTGACATTTTTAACAATGATGCTCTCTTTATCAAAACCAAGCCCTTTTTACTCGAGATCGAACCCCGAACAATGACACCGGACGAAAATAAGCATCGATTCATTATTTACTGTTTTTTCTTCACCATATCAAAAAAAAAATAAACGCGTAAAATAAGCGCAGAAAATAAGCCAGTTGGAAAAAATCGGGAAGCAGTCGGAATGGACACAAGCGCAGTGGTGTAGCAAAAATCCGGTAATAATTTAGACATTTATTCACCGAAAATCGTTGCTACTTTTTGATCGATTAGGACAAGCGGGAATCTTCTTCCGCAACCACCAGCCACACAGCGCCTTCATATTCTCGACTAAACACGCTATACTTTCGCGTCCGTTGATTGACAGATCGTAAAATAAGCAATGCCAGTCTCGCTTGTTCTCGCGTTTAATTCTTTATTTAATCACTTCACCTCAAAGACCGCTTCTGTTTGGGACGCACCGATGACGCTATTGTCAGCGCTAAACAAATACCTATTTTATGCCGTATCTCTTGATGTAAGATTTCTTCAGAGATTTTTTTCGAGTTTAATACGTCATCTAACTTTAGATATTTTTTGCTGCCTTTTTCCTCGCTCCTTAATGTCCTCTTAACTCTCTCTCTCTCTCTCTCTCTCTCTCTCTCTCTCTCTCTCTCTCTCTCTCTCTCTCCCTCTTTCTTCTATACTTCTTTTTCATACCCTCAACTATGATTTAAAGAGAGGGGACGTAATTCAGTGATTAAAGAGGGAAAACTGATACATATGACGATCAAACTTAGCTGTGTTGTTAGGGAAGCTCATAAAGCTAAACCAAGAGTAAAACATGTTCAAATGTCTTTCTTTTTTTGGTTGTATTTTTAAACATCAATGTATTGTAATAGCGAACAGTACGAAAAAGAGGAATCGGTGACTCAAGTTTCTTTTACAGTTTATTACGAAGAATATGCTAGAGAACATGAATAGAGAACATGAATTAGAATGCATTAGAATAAATTAGAATACATTAGAAAATATGAATAGAGAACACGAATTAGAACGCATTGCAATACATTAGAGAATATAAATAGAGAACATGAATTAGAATACTTTAGTGAATATGATTGAATACATTAGAGAATACAAATAGAGAACATGAATTCGAATGCTTTAGAGAACATGAATTGGAATACTTTAGAGAATATAAATAAAGAACATGAATTAGAATAGAAAAGAGAACACTATTAGATAACGTTAATTAGAATACATTAGAGAACATGAATCCATTTTTGATTTGGAAAAAGGACATTATAACACATCGCAGTTGTTTGATTTAACGATACCTCAGCACTGTTTATATTTGAATTTATAACCATTTTCTTGGTTTGGCGATAAATATATATTAATCCTTCATATTTGAATCTACGTGAGTAGGGCAAAAATTATGTATATTTTGTATATAACCTTAGGTTTGTCACGCTGCCTTCTGTTCGTGCGTGCTCTTTGTTGGTACTATTGTAGCCACGTGATTGAAGTTTGACCTTGACCACGACAGTTTTCTTAGTGTTACAGTGTAAACATGACCGCTCTGCTAGCAGTGTGTGTCAAGGAGGCACAAAGGTCAGTGATCTATAAAGAACATTCTCCATTCGCTGGTTCACCATTACCATCTCTCTCGCGTTCTGAATCTTCTCACCGGTGGTGGACGTTAACGGGCGTCCTTCGTTGTGCGTCGCGTTTATTAACTTCTCGGTCTACCCAGACACTAGCGCATTGCCATCGTATTGTATTAAAATCCTCCGATAAATTTTAGCCCCTGACGACTTTCTACCATAAAAATTGTATCACTGCCCTTTGTTCCTCCTTCGTGTATACTGCTAGCGTAGTGGTATTGTTTACTCTGTTACAGCAACAAGAAAACTGGCGCAATCAAGCTCAAACTTCGATCACTTGACCACAATAGTACCAACTATAAGCATGCATAAGCAGAAGGCAATATGACAAATATAATGATATATAATCGCGAAAGTGCAGATCATTTTTAGCTTGTCCTGGTAAAATCATTTTCATGGTTATGAAAAACGAATATAATAGGCGATTTTATTGCAGTTTACACTTCAATATGTTCAAATGGTTAGAAAGTTTTAGTCTGTTATGACTAAGCAGTGAGTTCAATCCTCACTGGGTGCACCATACTTTCACTTTGATGCCACATTTACGCTATGCTAAGAAAATCATTTAGGGAATTTCAGCGTGGTGTAATAATAACGAATGAGTAGTGGGTTTGGTCCTCACTGGAAGATTCACACCCTCTGTCTTATACCACATCTAAATTACGTTTATAAAATAATTTGAGCACTTCGAAGTGGTGTAAATCATAGCAAGCTTGACTCGCTAGAACAGATACGTCAGAGCGGTGAGTTCGATTCTCACTTAATCTTCCGCACTTTTGACCTTGTGTCGCGCTTTGTATATGATTAGAGAAATTTGACGTGATGTAATGATTAGCAAGTTTGTCTCGCTAGATCAATTATGACTAAGTAACGAGTTCGAGCCTCACTAGTTACTTTCAATCTTGTACCTTTTAAGTCTATAAACATTTATTTGGTTTAGAGAAAAAGAAAATATTAGGTGTCTCCATTTGAGTTTACAAGCATTTCCTTTGAATAGGAGTAATAAATATTAGGTAATAAATATTAGGTGTCTCCATTTGAGTTTACAAGCATTTCCTTTGTATAGGAGTAATAAATATGGGTCGTTTATACTTGAATCTATTAACATTTACTTCATTTATTGATAGGTAAATATTAGGCGTTTATACTTTTGTCAACCAGTATTTATAAGTTCAGAAATATGTAAATATTTGTCATTTATATGTGAGTTTACTTGTTTTATTTTAGTTTCTCCGACCTGTATTTGGCATTTTGGGGGTCTTGCTGATCATCATACATTCAGTTTTCTTGAAGTTTATTCTCAGTCCTTTCTTTTCGCTTTCTTTTACTATCTTCTGTAGGAAGTCCTGCGTTTTTTTTTCTTTTTGTGTCAGCTATCAGGACTGTGTCAACTGCGTATCTTACATTGTTGAGATTGTGGCCATCAATGACGAATCCTGGCAATGGTTTTATTTCTCTCAGAATTGTTTTGCTGTATAAGTTGAATAGATCCGGTGAGAAAACATATCTTTGCCTTACGTCCCTTTCTACTTTTGTATACCTACTGAATTCACTTCCTATCTGTACGCAAGCAGTTTGTTGCCAATAGATATTCTTGATTATCCTAACGTCTTTTTCCGAAAATGTCCATTACATTGCGTAATCTATAAAGCACAGATATAGTTTCTTCTGAATTTCTATTGCTGTTTCAGATAGCATTTTGAGCACGAATATCGCATTCCTTATTCCGGTATTTTTAACAAAGTCACACTGTTCTTGTTCTATCTTTGGGCCAATTTTGCTACGCGCTTTATTCATCAGAACCAGGATGATGAGTTTTGTTATGTGAAGCTGACTGTTCGGTGGAGTTCACATTCCTTTGCAACTGGTTTCAAAGGTATTACTATGAAATTGATCTGACTAGGTCCTCCGGTTTATTACTGCTGTTGTAGATTTTGTTTATTATTTCTGTGGGACTGTCTATGCCAAAATCTTCTAAGGGCGTTAACATCACTATTACAATCTCATCGGGTCTTGATGCTTTATTTCCGTTCAGTTTGGCCGTTGCCAATATTTCTGGTCTAACCATAATTTTGTGTATTGTTGGTCGCTCTCTGTTGTTGTAAAAGAGATCAGCAATATACTTATCCCATCACTGAAGTAATTTCTTTTTCTTTTTCTAGTATGAGTCTACCTTCCTTTGCTTTTATACATCATGTTGCTGAGCAGGTTGGAGAAACAAAAATAAAACAAGTAAAGAAATTTGAATACCTGGGAATCATGCTGACAGAGGATGGAAAGTTTGATGTTGAAATCCAAAAGTGCATTTGCATGGCCAATGACGCATTTCAAAAGCTAACCAGAGTTCTGAGAGACAGGGAATCTCATTGAAGACAAAGAAAGAGTGCTGGATTGCAATGTGATATCTGTTCTTCTGTATGGCAGTGAATGTTGGACAATCTCCTCAAGGATGAAGGAGAGGCTTGACGCTGCAGAAATGTGGTTTTATAGAAGGATGCTGAGGATACCATGGACTGAGCACATGGCTAACGACAAGATGTTGGAGAGGATGGAAAGAAGAAGAAAACATACGTAATATAAGGAAGAGATAGTGTTTTTGGAACATGTAATGAGGAAGAAGGGCCTGGATAATTTAATTCTCACAGGGCGGATAGAGGGAAAGAGAGACAGGGGAAAACAGCAGGAGACCTGATAGGAATGAAAAAATGGATGGCAGAGCAAGGTTCGGGAGAGATACCAAGAGGAAGAATATTGAGAGAGACAATAGAGAGCCAAGTGAAAGTCCATGATTGACTACTTCCTTAAGGGACACGGCACATGAAGAAGAAGAAGAAGAAGAAGAAGAAGAAGAAGAAGAAGAAGATATGTGAGTCTATAACAATGTTGGGAATAGGTAATCTTCTTCTATGTACCTGTCCTTTCAGGACGTAGGTGATCATGACCTTCCACGTCTCCCTATCCCTGGTGGCACTTAGCACGCTTTCTCCTGTAACGTCTCGCGGCCCCTTTTCTGTCATCCACCTGCTCAGGCTCTTCAAAAATTTTATCCACAACTTTCCTCTTTCTCTTTTTCTCTCTGGTCTGTTAGTATCAGGTTCTCCAAGCCCTCCTTCCTCATTGCATGTCCCAGGAACTTCAGTTGTCTCTTCCAGATGCTCAATATTTTCTTTTCGTTTCCATTCTTGCCAATATCTCGTCATTGATAAATGCTAGGTCCACGATATCCGCAGCAACATTGTGTAGAACCAGATTTCAGTTGCTTCAAGGTTTCCTTTCATCTTTGTTGATATTGTCCAACATTCACTTTGAAAAACTGACATCACATAGCAATCCAGTACTCTCTTTTTTGTTTCTAGTGAAACTTTCCTGTCTCTTAATACTTTACTCTGCTTCTGGAACGCATCCTTCGCCATGCCAAATCACCTTTGGATCTCTCTGTCGCATTTTTCTGTCTACAGTTAGAATACTTCCCAGATATTTAAATTTTCGTACTTGCTTCATTTTAATATCTCCCACCTGTATTTGACACTTTGGGCTGCTCTTTCTGCTGATGACCATGCATTCGGTCTTATTGCAATTTATTTGTAGTCCCTTCTTGTCACTCTCTTCAGCTATCTTCTGCATGGGTTTCTGCAGTTTCCTTTCCGTGTCTGCAATCAACACTGTGTCGTCTGCGTATCTTATGTTGTTCACAATGTGGCCTTCGATAACAAATCCTGGTATAACATCTAGGGTCCTCAAAATATTCTCACTGTACTGGTCGTTTATATTTCAAGCTATGAACATTTCTATCTCTATCTGTATCTCTCTAATTCCCTCTTTTCTCTCCGTAAATGTATCTATGTGTGTCCGCATTATCTATGTATTTGTGTGTTACACTCTCTTTTTTCTCTTTTAATAATGTTGTTCTCTTTTGTTTCAACTTGTCTTTCATTTCACCTTTCAATCATCAGTTTCTTCTCAGTGTAAATATAATTGAAGCATATCAGTAAACTTATTTATCAGTTTCCACATAAATACATGCATATATAATAGCGTAGCTCATATGTGGCACAAGGGCGAAAATGTTGGGAACCCTGTAACGATCGCCAGTAAAGGATTGACAAAGGTACTGTGTGGGATCCAGGTATCTACTGCCTTTTTTCTGTTACAGTAAAGTTCAGCCTGTATAAGACCCGGGTGTTACTCGAGACAGCGTTCTATGTATAGAGATAATTTAAATGGGCAGCAGGGAAAAATACTAGTTAACTTTATAGCGGAATATTTCAAAATTTTAATGATTGTGTAAACATACTCTTGGGAGTCTTTTACCTGTAGCGATATATCAGAATTTTACTTTATGTCGGATGTGAGATTTTAGGCCCAGTATTCTTTCAGTGAACGGTGCCGATTCTATGACACATCGTTTCATCGGGACTGGTGCTAGTTTGGCGACTGATCGAAGGTGATGGAATTTAACCAGTTTGCTTTTCGTGGCACTGAATTCATTAAATTGCGATATGTTGATTTTTTCAGCTTCATGAAAACTCGAGTTTGCTATATATATGTAAATTTAGACAAACTTTAGAGGAAAAATAGCTATTTTCAACATATCAGTTTAAGAGCTGCATTGTCAACCTTGTTTAATCGAAGAATGAGTAAAAATTCTAATGTCGGGTACATGGGTTAGTAAAGGAAGGAGTGGGGGAATGTTGGCTATTATAGATTTAAGTTATAGGAATCTTAGTAGTAATTTCTCTTATTGTAGTGGGAGGTATGTGGCTTGACCATTGGGTTAGTAGGTTGGAGGGAAAGTTAATGCTTAGCCAAATGTTTTTAAAATTCCATGGTGACTAAATGGAAGAATAAGTTAATTATTACAATTTAAATTTATTCCTGTGGCGACACATACTAATGATTTCTCTACGTTTATTCAGAAGTACATTCTGAAATTGAAATTTCAACATCTTATTTTTTTTTCTGATAAACATAGATTACATCAATCTCATGAGCTATTAGAAATGCTTGCCTTGCCTATCAGCTTCCACTTTATCTGTGGATTTGGGTTATTTTCTTTCAATTACCAGTATTTTCGGGAAAGGGCTGTTTGATACCTTAAATTAGAGTTAGTGCCTGTGTGTATAAAGCCTTTGCATCCAAATTCCAGCCGAAATTCTGATATAAACGCTATATTTCTCTTTATAGGGATGCAAATAAGTATACAATAAAATACATATATATATATATATATATATATATATATATATATATATACGTAGGTACACCGATATATAAATATTTATCAGGTGTTAATAGAACAGTGCTCTATGTAATATAACAGTTCATAATATGAACCTGAAGATTGCGTACTGCCTGACACTTTGAGTCGGGCTTTGGATGCAATCTTCAGGTTCATATTGTTTTTGTTTTTTAATCATATCACCACGAGCAAAGCGGGAACGCCACTGATGTGCAGGGGGCTACATAAGAGTAAAAAGATTAGAGGAGAATGAGGAGAAGGACGAACCAGTTAGAAAGGAGGAAGAGAAAGTTGGGAATGCAGGTGTGATGACAGTTGCGAAGGTGAGAAAAAAGAAAGAATCTACAGGTTAATGTGGAAAGAAGTAGGGTCAGTAGTTAAGAGATGAGAATTGACCTTGCATTTAAATTCCTGGAGGTTGTAGCCGTCAGGGAAACAAGAATAAAGAAGAGAGTTCCACAGGCGGGAAGTGCGAGAATAGAAGCTGATGGAGTAGAATTGTCGTCTGCATTTGGTTAATCTAACTGTGAATAGGTGAGACCCAGTTGCCAGTCTGGTTGCACGAGTAAACACCTGTTGCGGAGGCACCACTGACTCAAGCTAGTTGGAACAGAAGCCATGGAAGTATTTATAGAACAGACAAAGGGAAGCCACATCTGGTCGGTGGGAAAGTGGCTGTAGTCGAGCCGCCAAGTCGGTACCTATCACATTACTGATTCTTCTTTGGAGTCTGTCAAGAACGCGGAGATGAACAGCGGGGGCACATGACTATATATGGCAGCAGTACTCCATGCATGGACGAATGGTTGATTTGTATATATGCAGGATGGTTTCAGGTGAGAAAAAAACTTCCTGGCACAGAGTATTGCTTTCGGCGAGGCTTGCTTGGTCCATGCTTATGGGAAGCAGCTGAGGTTGCCTGTGATGATTGACAGACAGCAGCTTGGTCTTAGACGCATTGAAATTTACAAGCCACCTCTAACCTCAGTTCACCACAGAGTGTAGATCCCTCTCAAGATCAGCGGCAAGGTTATGTTTGTCAGTCACGCATGGATTCTTACTGATGCGGGAGTAAATTGTGGTGTCATCTGCGTAGATGCCTACCTGACTCTTGATCTAGTCTTGGAGTTCATTTATGAAAATAAGGAAGAGCGTCGAGCCTATGATATTATTATAATATATATATATATATATATATATATATATATATATATATAAGCACAAAGATATTGTCACTTTAACTGAGCAGGTTCCTGCCAACTTTTAAGTTTCGAGAGGACACCGTTAGGATGTTCTCACCAACCCTGACGAGTGAGAACATCAAAGCGATATCCTCACGAAACTTCGAAGTTGGCCTGAATCTGCTCATTTAAACACTTTGTGCTTATCAATGCTCTATTTCAACCCCGATATCATGCATATTACGATAAAAAAACTATGAAAAATTTTATCAGTATGCCACTGTAAAAATCACCACTTGGCTCTAAATATTATCACAACTCAACACACTAGTACATTTTTTTCCCTAATGCTATAATTTTTATCTTTGTAGCAATTATTTCTGTTTTGGATATATTGATATTATGTGTGACACATAATAGGAAATGATTATTTTTAATGAACAGTCAGAAATAAAAATCATTGCCATCATCTCTGTATTTTAAATCTTGCAATTGTCACTTACCGATATGGATTTGCTAGATTATTTAATAAAGCAAACATTTAAAATGACTGTTTATGTATTGGATACGTATTTTATTTCTGGTGAAACAGTGGTAAGTACTGCGGACAGTACGAACGTAAATATAGAAACATGAGAACAATCACTATATATATATATATATATATATATGTATATATATATATATATATATATACATATATATATTGTCATTTGCAGACAGATCTGTTTCGCCGTATCACAGCTCATCAGTACAGTTAGACTCCGATTGCTTTTTTACCCAGGATTGAAACCCGACCGAAATGGCGTTAGTCGGTGACTCTACCCCTGGGCTATGGGCGTTCGGTGGAAGTAGGCAAATTTTTTAGCGCATATCATTATACGTGCCCAATAGCTAGAGCGCTCTAATTCATTTCATTGAATGAGCAATATATATATATATATATATATATATATATGACATGAAGCTGTTCAATATTAGGAAGTGATGATTTATCGATACGATATTTACTATCTTTGGATGTCTGTTGTAGTATAATAAATATTGGGTTGAGTAATGAGAAACCTGAGAGCTAAATTCGAATTTCGGTCGGGTTCGTTACCCCTGAATAACGGCAATAACTCTGGGGAAATCTCTTCCTCGTCAAAATAATGAATCGAAAGAGTCACGATGTCCAAGTGAGTATCAGGTACAGCATTTAACTGAATCTGGCTCGCTCTCTCTCTCTCTCTCTTTCTATATATATATATATATATATAGCAATATGGACACACATATATATATGATAAATATATATATGTACATATTACTATATATATATATATATATATAAGAAAAAACAGCGCCTACGAGTGAAGACGTCATAACGTTGTCCTCACAAAACTTCGAAAGTGGCATGAACCTGCTAGTTAAAGTGACAAATTCTTTGCACTAAAACTATCAAATCTCTATCTCCGTCCCTATATCTAGCACTTCGTGATAAAACAAATTACTTGGCAAAGTACCTATTATAGGAAAACTAAGAAACAGTTATATATATATATATATATATATATATATATATATATATATATATTGTGTTGAGTTGTGATGATGTTTTTTGCCAAGATTTTATCGTGAAGTACTCGATATCGCGGTAATTGATAGCTAATTACACCAAGCTCTATATAAATAAGAAAAAAAAAAGAGACACAACAGCAGATCGAAAACTTAGTCCTGACAAGTGACGACAGCAAAACTTCGGCATGTGTGTGTGTGTATGTGAGTGTTACTTTATGTTTCGATGGAATTATACAGCTCTTTTCTTCGATTTTTATATTAATCACTGTAGCAAACTGTCACAAATACACAGAGCCATAAATAACCGCAAATACACCTTTACACCCTATCGGCTTCCTCTCTCTCTCTCTCTCTCTCTCTCTCTCTCTCTCTCTCTCTCTCTCTACTGTCACTGACTTTATACGCGTTTTAAGGTAGGTATTTTAATCTGTATCAAGCACACGAGGCTGATTCTATTAACTTAACTGTTTTCTGCTATAGGCAACGAAATGAGTCCGCCCCGCATTTTTTATATATCATGAAAACAATAGCATCAGCAGGCGCACGCCCTCAGCCTTTTTGGAGGCAAATAAATTTTTCTGCACAGGCACTGTCAATTTTTTACCTTGCCGTGAGAAAATTCTGTGAATTAGTGCTCAGTTCGCTGCTAGATGAAGACCATCAAAAAGATATATTCCTTCCTTGAGAGCTCCTTAATCACTCAAGAAAATTAAGCAAAAGATAACTAGTCATATACTTCAAAAACAAATATATTTTTCATGTATTATTGAAGAAAATAAAAGATTTCTTATGCTAAAAAACATAAAGTTTTCTCGTGAAATGCCTCGTCAGACCTTTTTCGTCATATCTAGTAAGCCTGTATAATAAGTATTTGCTTGTGAGGTATAATTTCGGCGGATCCAGGAACAAAATTATTTCTCACGTGATGTGTCTTTCAAAACCTGAATATTTAAGAGATCCTTATCAAAACTGCCACCTTCCATGTTTAATGATTCCTTTCTTTTTATGAGCGAATAAATTAAAGCCACAATTTTCGCAATCATGACAACTCAGTTGGTGATGAATCGGTTTATTTCTTTCTCTTTCATCTGTCCAAACTTGTTTATTATATTCGAAAGTTATCGTCACATATCAGCAAGTGTAAGCTGCTATTTCGGTCATTAAATAAAACAGGTGTTTCAAATTTATTTGATTGTTTTGTTTCACAAGATAATTCCTGAGAATTCATTACATTAGCGTTCCATTCTCAAGACGGTTAAACTGAGAATGTTTCCGCTTTCGGAACCAGGCTAATCAGGTAAAAAGAAATTTAAAATATACAGAATTACTGGAAGTTAATTTTAAGTGAGCAAAACAAAAATGAAGTTATTTGGTTTCAAAATTAAAAGACTTAAAGCAAAGTGAAGGCAAGTGAAACACATGTAAACAATATAAGATTTACGTATGTCTTTTATGATCCGGGATTAGAATTTTATGATGCAAGCAAATTGTAAGACAGTTTTAAAGGAAAACACTTGCAGTGTGTTTACGCCATAAAATTTCTGGTTAGCGCCATTTGAATATGGCTTTGCATGATGAGCGAGATTGGTGTTTTTGAAAGTGAAATCAGTTCACTGATATTTTTTCTTTCTCTTTTTTGTGAGGTGTCTTTTCAGGACGTAGGCGATCATGAACTTCCGCTTAACCCTATTCGTTGTCGCTCTTAACACTTTTCCACTTGGTATCTCTCCCAAACCCTGCTTTGCCATCCACCTACTTTAGCCCATCAAGTATATATGGCGTTGCTTCCCTATCTCTTTTTCCCTCTATTCATCCCTTGAGTATTATATTTTGCAAACCATCCTTCCTCGGTATGTGTACCGAAAAATTCCTGTTGTGGAGTTGTTGTGGCAAAACTTCTACGCAAATTGTAGTGACTGGTTTGGTCGGGAGTAAGGCACGGAACATAAGTGGTAGGCTCAAAATAGTGTATTAGTATAACAAGAACATAGATACAAACGTAAGTGTTAGTAATTAAGTTCGAACAGTGCAGTTATGCTGCTTATTGTCTGACTAGTAGCTGACTTTAACTGCATATTAGCTGTCTTAATAACTGCCATACTTAACCACCGTTTAACTGTTTTCCTGTCGGTAATTATATAGTAAGATGAAGAGTCCATTCCTCGTAGAAGGGCACAATAACATTTCAGCTGTCTACTCCTGATGTTAAGTAAAAGTTTCCTTTTCGTTTGCATCCTCTTTAAATCCGTGTCATTGCTCACATTTTTGATCCATGGAATCCTCAGCATCCTCCTGTAGAACCACATTTCTGTTTCTTCGAGTCTCTTCTTCATCTTTGAGGACATTGTACAGCATTCACTGTCATATCGTAGGACAGATATAGTATAACAGTCCGACATGCTAACGACCGTCATGAAGTACATGTACTAGGTTCTTGAGAAGTCCGGCGAGGCTCGTGCTGTTGCCTTGGACATGTCCAAGGCTTTTGACAAGGTTTGGCACGCTGGCCTTCTACGCAAACTACGTGGTTATGGTATCACCAGGCGCTTGCTTGATCTGATTAAATCTTTCCTATCTAAACACATAATGAAGTAGTCTTGAATGAGCATGCCTCCACATCCTACTGTACAAACGCTGGTGTCCCTCAGGGCTCTATCCTAGGCCCGACGCTTACTTATTTTCATAAATGATCTCCTAGATATTTTCAAGTGCCAAGTAGGTATCTACGCAGAAGACACCACAATTTACTCCCGCAACAGTAAGAAATCTGGCGAGGCAGACAAACATAACCCGATCTTGAGAGGATCTACATTCTAGAATGGTTTATGAAATGGCTTGTAGATTTCAATGCGTCTAAGACGAAGCTGCTATCTGTCAATCATCACAGGCAACCTATGCTGCCTCCCATAAGCATGGACCAAGCGAGTCTCCCTGAAAGTAATGCACTGCGCCTCCTCGGCCTAAACCTATCTTCCGATCTCAAGTGAAACCCTTACATTGAGTCAATAGCTAAATACACTGCTAGGAAGGATAGGTTAATGTGTCGGGACAGGAAGTTTGTTCCGCCTGAATCCATCGTGCACATATACAAATCAACCATCAGACCGTGCATAGAATGCTGTTATCATATCTGGTCAGTGGTCAGGAGCCTCTGTAAGTAAAAAAATCGACGAAAATGTTCGTAAACTTACCAAAATACTCTCTTCGAATTTGTCTAAATGAGGTTTATTTCTCAACATAGCCCCCTTTCTTTTCGTATAGAAAATGGAAAGGAAAATATTTTACTCGTGTGGATTAAATAAAGTTTTCGGTTTAAAATGTAGCAATGGTTCCTGAGTACATTTAGATAGACCATTAGAAGTATGAAGAATACAAAGGTCGAAACGTTATGAGTATCACGACTCAAATTTGGGTTCAATGGGCGAAGAGTATATGCACTAAAACAATTTAATTGCGTAATACTTTTTTTAAAATAGTATGTTGGCCAAAATGTTATTTCGGCGTATTAAGTAAATTTTCTACTTAATAAACGAACTAAAATGTTGGACAACCCAGTAATTACAACTGTAAACACTTAATAGTTGATAAAATAATTGAGAACAATCCAAAAAAGTGGAATGGTGCAAAATTTGCATTGAAAGGGGAGGATCTAATCTGGAACTGGGTTAACTCCTGAATTAAATTGCTTATTTGAACTTACGTCATTTTTTAATATTTAAAACTATGATTTTAAATGTTAATTTAGCTTAATTAGACAAAACTATTCTTGCTACGACACATTCTGCTATACCGTATGTTATACTAAGGCAAGCTTCTTTTTACTGATTGCTCGTCCAATACAAAATCCAAGAGCCACTCAATGTAGAAATTATTGAATGAGCTTGTTCAGATTATGAGAATATGTAGCATAGATAACGGTTGACCCAAGACATGATTAAGATACGATTATTGTGATCAGGAAAGCATCCTAACACGAGCCTCAAAGTAGATGTTCTTTGGGAAGAAGCAGTCTGGGTGAAACTACATTCTTAACAATGAATGAAGATGAGTCGACATTGTATTTCTCACACTTCGTGTTCTAGATGCAAATATTAGGATCTTAATTTTGATATACTGTAATCATGTAACCTAATTAATTAGATTTCTGTATAAACCACGTATATAATTCAACAATACTATCAACGGCCATAGATATTTCTGATTGCTTCATAAAATGAATATAGGATATCTTAATGGTTCAGCATGGTAAGTAATAAGTCTGTTTAAATGTTTGAAAACACAATGAGCCTTAGATGAAGAGATTTAAAACTTATTCATCTATGTAGCATTTCACTTCAGGACTCCGCGATTTACTATTATTTATAACTTTTTGTAAATTTTGTCTTTTTCCTAACTCTCTTAAACCCTGTTCTGTAATCCAATTACACAAGCTTTTAAAGCAAGGAATACGCTGGTTTCTTCTGTTTTCTTTTGCTTTCAATACGTCTTATGAATGTCAGAACTTCTAAGCCTACTTTTCTCATTATGTAAACTGGAAATTTCACGTACCTCTTTCTGATGTTAAGCATGTCGTTTAGATTAATTGTTTTTATAATGAAATTTCCTGAACTTTTGAATAGTAATATGTATGTAAGCCTTGTTTTGAAAATATAATTGACTCAAGAGTTTTTTTTTTCTTTTTTTTAGTTTGGTGCTTAAGGTGCTATTAATTTTTATTATTAGCGACTATGTTACTGTTTTTATTCTCTCTCACATACAAAAAAATATGGACCTATCATGATTTATTTACTTAACGGGTTTTTGTTTTAATTATTTTTCTATTGAATTCATCTTCTGACTTGTTATGCGTGTTAAATGGATGCAATGAAAATCGGAATGCCGTGCCTTGTAAAAGAGGAAAAGGAAGAAAAGAAAAGCGTTATTTTCGATTTTCCCCTTCTTCCACAAAAGAGTAAAAAGAATGTTGTTTAGCTAAGATGAACTCTGAATTTCATGGAGGGTTCAGTTTTAAAAAATGACTTAACGTTAACTAAAAACACTGCTACATAAACATAATATTTATGTAAGTAGGAGGGGGAAAAAGTTAAAAAATACTAACTGTAACTCACAATAATCAAGTTGCGAAAATTACGAGCAAAAGAATTAATTCTTTCCTGACACATATTCAGTGGAAACAGGACGAGTAATAACCGAATAATTAACGAGACGAGATAACCCCAGGCTTGAACATCAGAATGAAAATCATCTACCTCTGTAGATTTAATAATGCATTCAATTCGAAGATCGATAGGAACCTGAAGATGAGCGGAGGGCACAAAGGCGGAAACGTCATAGTTGTAATAACAAATATGAGTATATTAGTTTATTCGTTCACTAGCAGTATAGCCCCTCGTTGCTCGGGTGTAATGAAAGCTTTAAAACTAATCCATGGTCAGGTTGTTCAAACTCTTTGGACGTTGGCACGAAAGACTAAAAAGCAATAGTTGTTGCCAGTTAAAGCAAAACCGTAGACTGAAAGAAAAATGAATGGATGTAAGTCAAATTTTGATTTCCTGGTATCGATATCAAATAAGTTTTTTCGTCGTAAACTGAATTTTGAAGGCTAAATAAGTCCTCTTATGCTTTCATGGTATCATGGCTGAGACTAAGAACTACAATTATACCTACTTAGAGCCAAACCCGAAGCAAAAACTAAAATAAAAGGGCTGAAAAAAATACAGACATACAGGCAGATGAACAGACACACACAAACATCTTGCCTTTTATATATATTTATTATCGATTTTCTGCACTATTGTAAGAACTGCAACATTGAAACTTCTGAATATCGTTTCTTATGTCTTTTTCTATGAGTGTATCAAATTTGATTAAAATCGGACCACTCCTTCTATAACCCGATTTTTTCGATTATCGATTTTCGATATTTATCGGGGGTACCTCGACACAAAACCTAGCTAAGAACACTCGCAGACGCTTATAGTACAACTGTGTAAATTTTCAAGAAAATAAGTTCAGCCGTTTCGGGGTCTATAGGTAACGGATACACACACACACACACACACAGACAAAGTTCCATTTATAAATAAGTTTAGATAAGCTAAAGAAGGATAGCTCTTCAGTTGAATCAGAAAATTTATATTATTACTATTTTCAACTTAATCCGCCTAGTAAATGTTTTTGTTTTTTTTTCTCTCGCGTTAGTTTTGACTGATTTGCCCGTCAACTGCTGCGGTAAGCAGCGCTAAGTAGGAAATAAAGGATAGTTTTCAATGCGAAGGCTTCAGTTACTTTCGGATCGTCGTTATGTGCATCGTCGTTATGTGCATAGAGAAAATGGCTTCAAATTTTTCAGCCAGGTTTGATCATCAAGAGTTAAATATCAGTCGTTCTCTTCTGTCTTTTATTGTTCTCTCAATTTAATAAGTTTTTTTTTCCTGTTTCTTATATTCTTACATACTTAGTTACTTCTACTGCATCTTAGTTCCTTTATTGCCTTGCCAGGGGGGAAATGATTAAAAATAAATTACGTTGGACCTCAGCAGAAACCGACTTCAGCAACACAGTCATGCAAGAATCGACGAGGCAACCGATAAACTATATTCGTTCTGCCACATATTTCTTTACAGTATTTGTCTGTTTCATTTTTCATCATTATTGCCGAGTTATCATTATAAGAGAGAACATGTCTCGCCCCGAAATTATATGAATAATAATAAATGTTATTATCATTATCGTTCAAAAATAGTAAAGACAATAACACGATAAAGTAGCTTTTAGAACACAATGGTTACTATGCAGTAAATATGAACTTAAGTGCGCGGAGAAGTGCTAGAATTATTTATCAGTTAACAAGAATGAGCAATGGAAGCTCATTCGAGATACGACCATCTGGACAAAAGCTTGAATAGTAATCGCCCTGACCTCACATATTTCGGCAAGTGAAGTTATAATTGGTTCATGATAGAAGTTGCGGTATCTTGGCTTAAGAAGTGGGTCGTTAATTTCAATGCTTCTAAAACGAAACTATTGTCAATCATCACAGGCAATTTCTCCTGCCACCCATGAGCATAGACCAAGCAAGTTTCCCTGAAAGCAATACACTGCGCCTCATCGGCTTAAACCTATCTTCCGATCTCAAGTGGAATCATTACATTGAGTCAATAGCTAAATTCACTGCTAGGAAGGTTGGGTCCCTGTGTCGGGCCAGGAAGTTTTACCGCCTTAATCCATCTTGTGCATATACAAATCAACCATCCGACCGTGTATGGAATTCTGTTATCAGATCTGGTCAGTGGTTAGGAGTCCGTGCTGTTTGTCTCAGTGTTCTCGACAGGCTCCTAGGGAGAACCTGTAATGTCATAGGTCTCGACCTGGCAGCTCGACTCCAGCCACTTTCGCATCTGCGGGATGTGGCTTCCCCCTGTCTCTTCTACAAATATTTTCATGTTTTCTGCTCTGACAAACGTAAGTCATTGGTGTCCTCTCCACAAGAATTTACTCGTGCAACCAGACTGGATACAAGTTCCCACCCTTTTACAGTTAAATAAACCAAGATGCAGGCGACAATTATACTCCCTCAGCTTCTTTTCTCTCACTTCTTGCCTGTGGAACTCCCTTCCATATACTTGTTTTCTTTCGGATACAACCTCCAGGAATTTAAATGCAATGTCAATTCCTATCTTTTATCCACTTTACTCCAGTCCTTTCTTCATCACCCCGTGTATCTTGTTCTTTTTCTTGCTCTCTACTTTCGCGACTGTCTTTACTTCTGTGTTCACATCCTTCTCTTGCCTTTCCTTTCACCCCCTGTAGCTGGTTCGTCTTTCTCTTCACTCTCCTTGTGCCTAAAACTTTAACTTTCTTATGTAGTCCCCTGCTCATCAGTGACGTTACCGCCTTGCTTTGGGTGATAATTTATAATTGAAAAAAAAATATCGGGAAGGCGGTGCAGACCAAAATTCAGAGGACAAATCAACAAAAAAAGTATCATGCAGCAGTAGAAATTGTCCTTTTTGTAGTTGGTGCACTCGAGAATATTTTCAAAAATCTTTGCTTTTATTGGAGTATATAGATCTATCTATCGCCCGGTTCAAACTCCACCCACGTCTATTGAACAGGTTAAGAGGCTCATCCCTTGTTTCCTGTTTAGAATGCGGTTTCCGGCTTTATCTTTTCCAATCTTCTCACTTTGTTTTTTTTTTCAATTGGAGTAGATAGATCTATCTATCGCCCGGTTCACACTCCACCCACGTCTATTGAACAGGTTGAGAGGCTCATCCCTTGTTCCCTGTTTAGGATGTGGTTTCCAGCTTTATCTTTTCCAATCTTTTCACTATTACGTAGCCCCCTGCATATCAGTGGCGTCACCGCCTTGCTTGGGGTGATACGATAAAAAAAAAAAAAAGAAGCCGTGCGAATATGATGTTGACAGCACGTGGCGTATTGCAGGCAGGATATAAATATTATCACTTTGTCGCAACATCTAATTGTCTGAGAGATTCTCGAATAACAATATTTTTGATCATTTCACCACAACAAGTGCACTGAGAGAAAAATCTTGATATGGGGGTATCAAAACAAGAATATAAGATGGATGAGGTTCCAGGAGATAGAAGTTGACAATTGGCGATGCATTTAAAGTTTTGGAGATTGTAGATATCAGGGAAGCAAGTAAACGGAAGGGAGTTCTACAGGCAAAAAAGGGCGAGGAAAACTGTTAAAATTTTTTTTTTTTAATCATATCACCCCGAGCAAGGCGGTAACGCCACTGATGTGCAGGGGGCTACGTAAGAGTGAAAGGATTAGAAAAGAGAAAGCCGGAAACCAGATCCTAAACAGGGAACAAGGGATGAGCCTCTTCACCTGTTCAATAGACGTGGGTGGAGTGTGAACCGGGCGATAGTTTAGTCTAGTTACGGTTACAATTGTTTCAACCGTAAAATGGTGGGGGTTGAATTATAAACTAGTCAGTCAGTTAAGTGCCATACGTGATACATGCTTCGGCGATTATGTCTCTTTCGAGAAATCACTCACTGGGCAGAAGACTATCCCGCAGTAGGTTACCATTATTTTCTGCGGTAGACTGGTTGCCGACCAAGGCTATAGAACCCAATATGCCCTGTATTTTAACCCATAACTGGATGTAAGAAACGGATTAATACCTTTCCCAAAGATATTTGCGCGTAAGTGAATGCAAAGAGTTCAACTGGAATTCGAACTGATCTAGTAGCAAGCTTAAATTTACGTGATCGCGACACTAGAGAAAAAACCACGTCAGAACTGTAACCATGAAAATATTAGTAGAAAAGACAGAGAGAAGCCACGTCACGTAAGTAAGAAAATGACTGAAGTTGAGATGCCAAGTCAGGGTCGATTATAATGCAGATCTTTCTTTCTATTTTGTCAAGAACCTGGAGATGAATAGCAGTAGCACCCGATCAGATATGGTAACTATATTCAATGCGCGGACGATTGGTAGATTTATAAATTATTATATATAGTGGACAAAAAACCTTTTATGTCACAATATTTTTCAGAACATTTTTCAATTCTTTTTCTTTCTGATGGTTTGAGAAAGCGAATTTTTTACGTGCTATTTAAATGGATTTTCTATTTATGGTGTCATTCAACAAACGCCATCATCAATCTAGTCCTATGTGATTATAAATATAAACGCTTTTATACCTTTTCTGAGAAAGCTAAGACGGTGATGAACTGAAAATCCCGTGTCAGTGCCCAGTAGATCAAGCAAGGATTCGAATGCAGATTTTCAAGGGAATCCTCCCAACTTAGATTATTATAATAACACAATCTCTCTGGTGACTTTGTGATTTCGAGTAATTTAAAATTCTCAAAAATCCATTTTTGTTAATGTGTAACCTAACTAAATAGGTCTGTACATTATTAAATAATTTATAAGTCGGCATGACGACTCGCACTAATAGAGGCATGTACGACCACACCTATTTTTAAGTTACGACCCCGAAACTTCCCTATACGTGTATCAAAACCCACTATCTATTTCTACTCATACCATCGTGCTGGGCAGTATAAAATCAAAATCTATAAAATACATAATTTCTTTTAAGCCAAGATTTTTGCCAGACGTCGCCACCAGCTTATCTGTTATTTCTATTCTGTAATATTTCTTCAGCATGTCGACAAGACTTTTCCTTCAAGATTTCGAGGCCTTTACCAAAATCTGTTGGAGGCCCGTTCATCAAAGACTGATTTTTCTCATCACACCATCGGAATCTCCTGTGACCCTTCAAGGCAAAACCAATGAGTGCACATCGTAAACATGTTTAGAGACAAGGCGGAACCCTTTTCTGCCTAAAGGATTCCAAATACGCATTTCTTTTTATTTAGGCCTTTTTTGTCGTAAGTGGAGCTGTAACATATTTTTTAGATATTTTCCGGGCAACTGTCCATCAGATTTTTGAAACAAACAAGTTGTTGAATCTTTGCAGTTCGGGAACGATATTTTTTATAAATATTGCCAATCACAAGAAAGAAAAATAAAGAAAAAGTGAACGTTCCCTTGAGTTTTCACATCCTCTCTCTTCTTCTTTCTTTCCACACACACACACACACACACACACACACACACACATATATATATATATATATATATATATATATATATATATATATTAAGATAACCTAACCACATGACCAGCATGGTTATTAGGATTAGTTAGTATAAAGTAATTACAATGTTAAACGACAGAGTCTAGACTCTATTCAATAAGATGTAACTGAATGCCAGGAAAATAATCCGCTTTCGAAAGCCGTATTAATAATTAAGCTCGAACATCCTGTGCACACACACACACACACACACACACACACACACACACACACACATATATATATATATATATATATATATATATATATATATCAGACTCCGACAGAATGATAGAATAAAAAGCAAATAGGAAAGGAAACGTTTATAAATTTAACATGTTTCTCTTTTTATTCAAATAATAAAATCTAGAGAAAAAAATGTTTGTATTTTATTGTTGTGTTGATTTTCAACGTATGCTTAATCAATTAAAATCAAACAACACAAAAATAAAAATACAAGAATTTTTTTCGCCGTATTATATTCTCCGATGAAACTTTAATAAAATCAAAATATATTAGATTCATAGATGACTCCTATTTTTTCTTTATGCCATCATATACATGTATCACTTGGGTTTATATTTGCGTCTATTTTTATAGATAGATAGATAGATAGATAGATAGATAGATAGATAGATAGATAGATTAAAAATTGTTACATACATACATAAATTTTTTATGTAAAGTTAGAGAAAAGTCGAAAATAAAATCTAACTTCTGACTATAAGCTTCCTACATGAAAGGTGAATGCCTTTTATTTAACTTGTCTTAAGCGTAGCTATAATGTAAATATATCGTTAATGAATTTAATAGAAAACGATTTGCTAATCGGAAATGCATGATTTATTTTAGGAATACACCGAAATGGAGGAACAAATTTATTTTCACTTTTTAGATAAAATATTACATGTGCAAGTGACAAAAATAATGATACTATATTATTTTCACTACAGGTGTTATTATTATAAATAATAAAGAATGACCGTTATAAAAAAAAAAGAATTGTAGATATAAAAACAACGAACAAAAGATATAATAACAAATAATAGAACTATAATAAAATCATGGGATCAAAGATTGAAATAGAATAACAAAATGGAAAAGTGGAGTGAACCAAAAGAATTCATATGAAGGAGTAAAAATCCATCCAGAAACTAAAATTTATAATACGATTTCGGATCCCATTTCCTATTCAAAATGAAAGATTTGAGAAAAAGAAAAACCAAAAAAGCGACATAATAAAAATAGAATGGAGTGAAAAAAAACGAAAAGGACATTTAAAATAAGATAGAGGAAATTGTCAGATCTGGGATGCATAATGAGGCCAAATGAAGACTCGGATAATTTAATACTCACAGGACTTGCTAAAGTTAAAAAGTGGGGCCGAGTCAACAATACTAATGTATTAAATGAAATACAAACGACATTTGAAGTTAAAATCAATAAGGAAAATTTGAAATAATTTTAATTTTAAACCTCTTCTTCTTCTTTTTTCTTCTTCGTCTTCTTTTTCTTCTTCTTTTTCTTTTCTTCTTCTTCGTTATTCTTCTTTTTTCTTTTTCTTTTTCTTCTTTTTCCTTCTTTTTATTTTTCATTTTCTTCTTTTTCCTTTTTCTTCTTTTTATTTTTATTTTCTCCCCTTTTTTCTTCTTTTTCTTTTTCTTATTTTCTTTTTCTTTTTCTTCTTTTTCTATTCTTTTTCTTCTTTTTATTTTCTCCTTTTTCTTTTTCTTTATTTTTTCTTTTTCTTATTCTTTTTTTGCTTTTCTTTTTCTTCTTTTTTTATGTGCCTTTTTTCTTCTTTTTCTTCTTTATTCTTCTTTATTCTTTTTTTCTTTTTTCTTTTTCTTCTTCTTTTTCCTTCTTTTTATTTTTCTCCTTTTTCTTTTTCTTCTTTTTTTCTTTTTCTTTTTCTTGTTTCCTTTTTCTTTTTCTTTTTCTCTTTTTCTCTTTTTCTATTCTTCTTTTTGTTCTTTTTATTTTGTTCTTTTCCTTCTTCTTCATTTCTACTTTTTCTTTTTCTTCTTAGTGCTTTTCTTTTTCTTCTTTTTATGTGCCGTTTCTCTTCATGATATAGGCAACCATGGTCTTCCACATTCCCTACCCCTTGTCGCTCTTAATACCCCTTTTCCTTTTACGCCCCTCAATCCCCGCTCCATCATCCATCTACTCAAGTCCATTCAGTATATCATGCCTTGTTTTCCCTTGTCTCTCTTCTCCTCTGTCTGACCCACGAGCATCAGGTTCTCTAAGCTCTCCTTCCTCATTACATGTCCTAATAACTTCAGCTATCTTTTTCTAGTGTTAAGTATAAGTTTCTATCCTCTCCAAAAGCCCCCTTTGATCACATGTTCCGTCCATGGTATCTTCAGCATAATTCTCTAGAACCACATTTCTTCAAATAATTTCTACATCTTTGATGCGATTGTCCAGCATTCGCTGCCATATTGAAACACGGAAAACACATCACAGCCCAATACTCTCTTTTTTGTTTCCAGCGAAATTTTCTTGCCTCTTAAAATTCTACTCAGATTCTATAATGTTTCCTTAGCCATGCCAACACGCCATCGGATCTCCATATCACAGTTTCCGACCTCTGTTAGAATACGTCTCAGGTATTTAAATTTCTGCACCTGTTTGTTTATAGTATCCCCAACTTGTAATTAGCATTTAAGGCTTCTCACTTTACTGATTACCAGGCATTCAGTTCAGAACATATTGAAGGAAAGAGTAGCCGAGGAAACCATCGAGTAAGCAAGCAAATAAGCTTGTGTATGCTTCGATGGCAGAACAGGGAATAGAAATAATAGTAAATTCTTTATATTCTTTAGAGTTAAAATGACAGAAAGTTATGGAAAGCCAGATCTTCCACGTCCTGAAGTAAAATGGCGTAGAAAAGAATAGGGTTCAATATTTTAAACAGGTGAGCCTATATATTTATATATGATAATGCTCTATATATGTCAGTCAGTTAATTGCTGTACGTGATACACGCTTGAGCGATCATGTCTCAAAAGCGACATGACTGACTAGCGAGCAGATTTTCCCGCAATATGTTGCCATTACTTTCTGGTAGACTGGTTGTCAATCAAGATTATAGAACCCAATCTGTTTCACTATTTAGCCCATAGTTGGAGGGAGAAGAAATTGATTCATACCTTTCCTAAGAATATTTGCGCGTAACTGAATCTAATGAATTCAACTGGAATTCGAACTCGAGTCGAGATCAATTACACCAAGTATATATATTCCCAATTTAGGAATCTTCTAATGCTTCAACGATGAACATACTTCATCAGATATATATTTAATTATGGAATATAAGAAAAAAAGAACAGTATAAAAAGTAAAAATAAATATTCAATACTGAATCACACATGATGTTTTAAAATGTCGTTAAACTTGATACGTAAGTTAACCAAGATCTATGATAGCCTGGAATATTTCAGCTTCAATCGAATCCCCCGGTTTATAGGAATGTTCTTTTTCTTCTGTCTAGAGAAATCCAAAAGAATATATTCGCTGCTGCCTCTATAGTAACGCAAATTTTTTTCATCCACTCTAAGATATGTATAATCTTTTACAATGCTTTTTAGTAACAAAACCTCAGAAAAAACAGAAAGAATCAAACACGCCAATATCAATCTCTATACCAACAACTATGCATCTAATCGATAAACTCTGCAATTACCCCAATTGTCTTTCAAAGAGCATCCGCTGACGACCTATAAATGGTTTTGTCCGAGCCGTCTATAATGAATAACAATATATTAATAATAGCACATAATAAAATGGCGCGAAATTCTAACTTGTTCCAAAATACGACTTAAAAATAAATGGAACTTTGTCTCTGTGTGTCTGCGTGTGTATCCGTTACCTATAGACTCCGAAACGGTGGAACTGATTTTCTTGAAAATTTACACAGTTATACTATAAGCGTCTGCGAGTGTTCTTAGCTAGGTTTTGTGTCGAGGTACCCTCGATAAATATCGAAAATCGATAATTGAAAAAATCGGAGTGGTCTGATTTTAATCAAATTTGATACACTCATACACAAAGACATAAGAAACGATATTCAGAAGTTTCAAGGTTATTGTTCTTACAATAGTGCAGAAAATTTGATATCAATACCAGGAAATCAAAATTTGACTTACATCCATTCATTTTTCTTTCAGTCTACGGTTTCGCTTTAACTGGAAACAACTATTGCTTTTTAGTCTTTCGTGCTAACGTCCAAAAAGTCTGAGCTCCAGGACCGTGGATTAGTTTTTCAAGCTTTCATTACACCCGAGCAACGCCGAGGTATACTGCTCGTAGTTTATATTAGTATTAGAAACCTGAGTGCTTCTGCGAGATCAATTAATATTCATCAACAATATTTACGATAGAAAAATTAATAATCTTTGAATATATAGGTTAATATTTTATTTTATTTTTGGTTATTTATTTTTGGCAGAGGTTTGGCCTTTCGAGCGAGATATTAGAGAAATACACCATACGTCATGTGGTCATCTGGGTTGATTTAATGAAAGTATTAGGGGCCGCGGGGGAGATGCTTAATCAGTTATTGACAAGAGATTTTCGGAAGAAATTGGATTAATCATCGTAATCAATCATTCAATCAACAAATTCAATATTCATTAGGTCTTCATTCTCCTCTTTCTTAACGCGTTCCTTCAGGACCTGGCTATTTACAAATTCCTAACGCTTCTGGCTGGAAGCAACATTTGATATATTACTATCCCTCTTAGTCTCCGCTTTGCCATCAACTTCCGCAAACTCGTTTAGGTATGTTACTCGTTGCTTCGCCCCGCTCTTACTTCCTTAATTATTTCATGTGTGTGTTACATTATCCAAGCTCCCTTTCCCCATAATATTAAATGACAACAACTCAACTGGATTCAGAATTATTAAATCAAAAATACTTCAAATACCACAGTGTATGAATAAGTTAAAACAAATCCAATATAGATCAGGAAATTGAACATTGAATAGGTTGAACGATAGGTAGTTTCGCCTAACATCGCAAGTTGTTGTAAAGCCGAAACGTTAACCTGAAAGCTCGATTAATCTTCTTAAATAGCCTTGTGAGATCGTAACTTTCTTATTTATGCTACTCATGGCATCAAATATCTAAACTGTCAGTTGCATACACTCGCTTTTTAAGATCAGTGGTTTAAAATGGCTGTGATAGAGGGAAGCCTGAGGATCTTAGTGAAGACAATCTTTACAGGAATATTTTAAACTGGTGATACAGAACAAAATGAAACAGTACCATGTAAAAACCACATGACTTGAGGATTTCCAACAGCACAAACACCGAAAATGGATAGCACATTTAAATCGAAGAGAGTATTTCTAATAAAACATAAAAAATGTTAATTCCAACTTATATAGACACCAATGTTAACTCAAACACGTTTAAACACAAAAGACATGTTTGTAGCAATATGTAATATTAATGGATTAAAAACCATAAACCGCTTATATACATAGACTCTGAGTGTGAAAACAAACGTATCTGTTTAGTTTCATATACTAACGTAAAATGCCATTTCTAAAAAGTGTTCATTGGTTGTATTTGTTAATTCGACATGTCTTATTATTTACACATTATTTTTAGGGAATATTCATATTTTAGAAAACGTTCTAATTATTTATTAAGCGCTATATTTTTTTCCGTTTACCGCCCTGAATATTCGACGACAAATGAAAATGAGAACACGTATACATATTCATGTACGTGCTATCATCAATCTATTTATTTTCAACGACCGCACAATGTTTTCTGCTTCAAATATTACATAATATATATATATATATATATATATATATATATATATATATAATCAAAAATAAATATTTTAAAAGTTACGTAAGAACACTACAAATAGCCCAAAAACTGATTTCGGATTCCCAATTATTACGACTCAATTGCCCCTAGAATAATTCGAAACACGACGGATAACACACAACAAAAATATCATTAGAATAATACAAGAGAGTACCCACAATGCAATATAATACACTACTCACAATGCATCACTATAAAAGGGTGATGTTGGTGGAGTTATAAAAATTTATTTTTTTACCGAATGATAAAACTTGTAGTACTTTACGTGCTTTTCTGGATAAATTATACACACGTATATATATATATATATATAGAGAGAGAGAGAGAGAGAGACAGACAGAGACAGAGAGAGACAGAGAGAAAAAGTCAGAGAGATAATGTGTTTGTTTGAATGTGTGTGTGGTGGGACAGAGAGGCTCCTCATTTGTTGATTACAACTATATTAATGACTTCATTACTGTTTTGCCAAGCACCTTGAAAAACTACGCACTTTATGAGAGGGAAAAGTTTTCAACACTTGGCTGTTATTTCTCAGCGGGAAAATCGCGTTGTGTCTTATCATTAGGACAGGCACGAGTCTAATTTTGCGAGGCGCGCCGTCGATCGCAACACAGGAGCCACGGTCCGGGTCGGCTAGGTTAATTACCATCGTCTGATGATTCATTTAGATACTGACAGTTAGGAATTTATACGCCGCGATGTTCTTTTAATCAATACCGTAACCAAAACGAATCTATTAGGCTCTTCTAAAGATACAAATCGCTGCCTTTACTCTGAAAAGCAAGCAAAAAGAAAAATATCAAAATAAATGCTTTAATTCCTCGATTGTCTTTCTCTACATTCCCCAGTACGTTTTACGACTTGCGGCCACGAGTCAGGCCAAATCGTGTATTATTGTTTGATTAGAATATTGAAGCAACATACTTATTGCCGATTATAGATTAGAGGAAATTATAGAATAAGTTGTGATTTTATTGTTTAAAAAGATATCTTTATTTACTTGTAATATGTGCTGAGATCAGAATTTCTTAAATGACGTATCGGCAATTATTAACTGTTTTTTTATTAATATTATAAGGTTAGCTTCAAATTGCTATCTTTCTCAAAGTCTGTATCGTCATTCTAATCAGTTAAGTGCCATACGTGACACATGCTTCGGCGATCATGTCTTGAAAGAGACATGATTGACTGAGCAGGAAATTTCCCCGCACTAGATTTCCATCACTTTCTGCGGAAGACTGTTTGTTAATCGCGGTATACTGGTTGGCAACCAACGCTATAGAATCCAGTCAGTTTTGCTATTTAATCCCTAGCTGAAGGGAAACGCGGCGGCTCAATACATTTCCCAAGGGTACTTGCAAATAAGTAAATTCGACTGGGTAAGAAATTCGACTATAATTCAAACTCGGCACTCTGATTTTCAAGCCGATATCTACAGCAACATAACGCACTTTCATAGCTCAGCTACTACGTAATATTAATCTTTCTACGTGGCAATGAAAGTTGAGCAATTAATGCTCTTGCAAAATTAAAAAGAAGATTTGAGAGTTTCAGAAGCTGAGTATATTATAGAAGAGGCCCATAAACAAGAACATTTTAAAGAAAATTGGAACAGTAACGGCACTTGTATTTAGAATCAGGAGGAAAACTGAAAGATTTGAGTACTTGACACTCTCAAGACCTTTTGCAGTCATAAAGGCAAAGAATAAAAGCAAAAAACCTTGTAACTAGCTTGTGTAAATGGACGGCAGAACGTTAAATATAGGGTCAGTTGGAATTAATAGGTTAAAATGGTGGAAAGATTTTTTTACAATACAGGGCTGAAATGTTGTCATCTTGATCAACTTTACAAAATGCGAAAAATATCCACGCATCTTGGTTATCAGTATTTACTTTCTTGAATATTCTTCTTGCAGTCAAAATTTATGTATGTTACTTTTTCGACATAATCTTCCTTGTCAGTGCTCTTAATCTAGTGGTTAATATGAATCACATCCATGAAACATTATGTGCTCCTAATTTCAGATCAAAATTTAGCTATTAAATAAGTCTTATGCTACGCAATTTATAATCAATCTTTGTAAATCCAATTAAAATAGAAGTGATTTCACCCGAGATAAAGGAATTTCCATTGAGTGTTTAAAATAGAAGTATATAATTTGCTTTCTCTCTCTCTCTCTCTCTCTCTCTATATATATATATATATATATATATATATATATATATGTGTGTGTGTGTGTGAGCGCGTGTGTGTGTGGGAAAATTACAAATATTTACTAAATCCAACGCAAGTCACGTAATTTGTTTATAGAATAATAAACGATATTATTTTATTGTATTTTGACGTAATTGTCAAGAGAAATATAAGTTAATACAAGTAATTTATTATTGTCATTCTGTTTTGCTAAGCTTCTATAGTTTCCATTGGTGCCTTCTTGTTAGATAACACAGTTTTATCTTTGAGGATTAATATTTATCGAACCTTGTCAGTTCTGTACTATAAATAAATTTAGTAAATTTGACTAGAGGATAAAGACGACATACACTCAACATTTACTAATCACCCAGAGTATTTTGCTGTCACCTTTATTGTTATAGATATTCCCGAAATAAATATTAAGCAAAGATACACCTTGGGAGTAAAATGTGGAAGACAGTCTGAGATTATATTCTGATTTGAGTGGTAGTAATAGATTGATTCTTTCGGTAAATTCTATGCCATAGCTTGACCATTTGTTTCTTTTCTCTGTTTGTCTTCAGAAAGAAGCGTCTTGGAATTAGAAGGGCACAAGAAAACAAGCAAAAGGTTCCAGGAAGAATCTTTATCATCCTCAGCCAACATTTTCCAACATAAAGCAAGGAAATTCGGATGAACCAATAAAACATATCATTGTCTAAATCACAGGCGCATCCAAATCAACAAACACTTCGTCTAATGATAAAAACATAAATTATTTTCCAAAACGTTATTTTCAAAATAATATCTTCCCTTGTGAATGAAGTCAATTTAGAGACTAATATTAATCAAACTGCTCAAAAATTATACAGTGTAATGGTCAGATTAAAATTCTACTAAAAATATATGTTATGTTACGGAATTAATGACCTACATTTGTAAACCTAAAACAGAAACAGTTTTATGCAAGATAAAGGCGTTTTTTTTAAATATTATAATATAGGTCAGAATAAAGGTCAGAATAATGGGTCGAAAACATTATATAAATAAATGGGAGAATCCATTAAACAAGTAATGCACCCACAGACACATAATCTCACATATTCATATATCTATATACGCATAAGCACATATTCATATATACACCAAATTACAAACACATATGCACACAAACACCAATGCATACACTAATCACACACACACACACATACACACACATACATACATTCGATTTTCTACTATTACGATCGACCATATTTCAAACTTCAGATCACTCATGTATTTCCTGAGACGTTCGTATATTTCGTTCAGAAGCTAACGAATTCTTTCTGAATTCGATCCATGCTATTGCAACGGTTTCTGTTTTCAATTTACTTATTCAGGATCGTCAGATCCATGTACAGGAGGGGGTTTTCACATCTTTTCCTCGACTGCCCATATTTCTTAAAGGCTCTTTGATGCCCATAGATTTGATTATATATTTCTACTTTACACTGGTTAATTATTTTTATGTGTTCATTCTGTAGTTATTCTCGCGGATTCTTTTATATTCCTTTTTTGAGTTGATTTTTTTTTTTTTTTTTTGCAGGACTTCATTTCTCTAGCAATTTCAATCTACTAAGCTATAATTTCGTGGAACATGGTGAATATCAATTTTTATGACTCTTATCAATCCAGTTGGCTATTTTTCGGAGAAAATTTGCACGTGTTGATTCAATGCTTTCTCCTGCTTCTGTTTTCTTAAAAGTATTAATGCTTCTTTGCTACGGACAGTTATCGAGAGGGAATAGTTTCTTATATCCCAGCTGGCTTCTGACCACATATTGAATAGACACCATATCGAACTGACAAATTTTACGAAGCAAAACGGCCTAGCACACTCTTAGGTACCTAGTCAGTGACTTTCAGCACATTATCAAGCACAAGAAGAGGTACAGAATGGTAATTATCAAAAGAATGAACCCTAAGCGATAACTGCAAATCGGAGATAACATAATCAAACAAGTACAAAAATTTAAATATCTGTTTAATAAAGTGTTTTAACTGAGGACGTAAAGTGCAACCCTGAAATCCCAAGTCGCATTGAGATGGACAAACATACATTCCAAAAATTAAGCAGACTATTAAGAAATAGAAAAAATGCTAGAAACAACGAAAAGTGTACTTAACTGTTACATAATATCAGTTTTCCTCTATGACAGCGAGTGATCAACAATCTCTTCACAGATGAAAGAGAGACTCGAAGCAACAGAAATGTAGTCCTACAGAAGGATGTTGATGATATTACCGACCGATTAAAATGAAGTCTTAGATAAAATAAAATAAAATAAACTTATACTTAACATCTGAAAAACACAGCTGAAATTTCCAAAGGCCATAATGAAGAAAGAAGGCATGGAAAATCTGATACTCTCAGGACAAACTCAATACAGAAGAATAAAACCGGATAACATATAAGTGTGCTTAAGCAAATGGATAACGGAACAGGGTTTAGGAGATATAACAAAAAGACAAAATTTATTAACCGCTACAAAGGATAGGAAATTGGGAAGAGCCATGATCGTCAACATCCTGAAAAGATGCGGCACATAAAGAAAAGGTATGTATTTTAATACATTTATTATATTATTAATAACATAAGATGTTAATGAAATGCTAAAATTTGCAACGTACATTTAGCGTATTCATATAGTTAAATATTCACAATTAAGAAATTGATCACGACATAGTTATGAAATTTATGCTAGAGAATTTACGCAAAATAGTCAGACGCGTACTTAAAGGATCGAACTGAAATCATTTTACACCCCGTTTAACAAAAGAATTTATATCTTCTAGACTACACCTACTGTGATATCGTCTTCTTTGAAAAGTTACTCAGAGGACAGTGAATGAAAACCATCTGTGACAACGATAACTAGACATATATATTTTATTATAATAGATTAAAATAGAAAATAGATTAGAATAGAAAATAGTTTAAAAACATATTTAACAAAAGTGAAAAAGAAGAGGAAAAAAATAAATACATAAACGCTTTTTCTTTTATGAGGAAAATTGTCCTCCGGTAAATATTTGACTCAGTGGCAAGTTCAGCAGGTATGTTTTCGATGACCCGGTCAAAGGCTGTCCTTTACTGTATCTTAACCACACATTAAGCCTTTTCCGGCGGAAGCCTTATTAAGATAAAAAAAAAAAGATAACTGAAATTTCAGACTTACAGTCGCCGGTGTTTGTTACCGGTGGTCTAAAGCATTTCCGGATTTCCGGATTTCCGGTCAATTTTGGATAAATTCAGATATTTTTTCCGATTCAGTTAAGTTAGAGAGAAGTTAAGGAGAAGAGGAGTCCGCCGGGTGCGAGCTTGAAGTAAGGATCTCCGTTCGTTTTGTTTCGTTCAGTTTGGGTTTGTTGATCTCCATTAATTGGAGTTAGAGCTGTGTGTCACATTCGCCTGCCCCAACCGACAAGCCTAACTCTAAACGAATAAAGCATCCTTTTCAACTCATCCAAATTGTGGAAGTTCGTTCCTTATAGTCAATCTTGTACCCCCAGCTGTCCGGCCGACATTTTCAACGAACTCCCGGCAACATCACAGCGTGGAGAACGGCCGCCGGAGGAAATTGTTAGGACGGACCGTTGGGGGAGGTACAATCATATTATCAGTTTTAAGAGGTGGAATTTGAATTGTACATTTTTTTATACTATAAATTGTTTAACATGTTCCAGGAAGGCTTAAACAGTAAGCAAGAAAGAAATAGTTCTTTTTTTTTAAATTAATGCATGTAGTTACTGGCGGAATATCATGTGTATAACATATATAAATTGCTGAAGATTTAAAAATAGAAATGGTTTGAAATTTTTGAAGTAACAGAATCTTCGTCGAGATTAGGAATTTAGGAAAACATTATAGTAAGCGTTATAGAAAGCGTTATAGTAAGCGTTATAGAAAGCGTTATAGAAAGAGAAATTTGATGCAAAAACTTTTACATCTCTGTTTTTTTCTTTAAATATGTAAAATCTTTTGATAAAATAGAACACAAAGAACTGTTTGAACTTATAGGTAAGCTCAACTTAATTGCGAAAGCTATTAAAATAATTTATTAATAGCTCAAAGGAAATTTCCTGAAAATAGATAGAAAAGGAATTCAGTAAATATACCAAAATCTAAAATGGTTGTTATACAAGAATCTGTTATCTCACCGGATTTATTCAACCTTTAGTGTTATGAGATCCTGAGAGAATTAGAAGTCATTATTCATTATTAGCTGCCACAATCATAACAGCATTAGATATGAGGATGAAACGGTGTTGATAGCAAACATAGAAAGAAAACCGCAGGAACTATTACAAAAGATAGTAAAGTAGAGTGAGAAGAAAAGACTAAGCACTAATTATAAAGCCATAAGATATATAAATGTCAGTAAACTGATAGCCTAATATGAGAATTGTGAATTGAGGACATCAGAATCAAACAGACAGGAATATCTAGATATCTAAGAAATATTTTTAGAGACTCAGGCTGACACCAAATCGGTCGTGTTTGGATCCCGGCCAGAAGCAAGTGGATATATCTAGCCGCACTGATGAGCTGTGATACAGCGAAACGTTCTTGTATGTGGATGACTAATATAGATAGATAGTTCAGCCAATTACGCTACCATGATTTCAACTTTTAGGTTTTGTCAGGCGGTTTATTTTCCTCTCTAAATATCTAAACGTTCTACATGTTAAATCATCTTCTTCCTTCAAACATTTATTGAGCACTTTTTAATACAACTGTTTACTGGTTTAATTTTAATCGGCTCTATAACTGTCCAGTAAAAACACACACACACACACACACACACACATATATATATATATATATATAAATTGCCAATACATTTAGTTGAACCCATAAAATTGTCGAAATTATTTAGATTTCGACATTAAATAACCCATTGGAATTGATATGAGGCGAAACAAAATCGATCAACCAAACAAACAACCAAAATTCATAAACGTTCATAATATTAACCCATATAATAATTTATAACAATTTATTAAATCAACATAAATATAATTTTAAAATGTGCATAAAATACATATTCTTGTAATCTTCTCCGCAAAAATTTACATCTGCACAAAAACTGATTATGGTCATGTATTCAGTTGCGAAAGGAGAATAACATAGATTTTTAAAACCAAAACTCCCAAGAAAATTAAATTTCCGTATTAAATTCGTGATCCATGTATAAATTTCTTATTCCTATTTGGCGTACTCGTTATACAAAGCACAATATCTGAAAGATAAACGGCTTCTTGTGTAGGGCCAGATAAAAAAAGTGGAATTACACATGGCTTTCCGTAGATACTATGGATACATAAGAAGCAAAGCAGACCATGTAAACCAAAGGTTCTTCTTTCCAAAGTGTTTTTATTTCAAAGAATCACCAAAATTATATTGCTAGACAGGAAGGCTTCAGCTTGAATAGATGGTGTTAACATTTCCCAGCCAAAATCTTTTCTTTTTTACATGAACCACGTGATACAGGGATCGCTACTCAATAAATATTACAATTATTACAACTTGAATAGTCGCCATTTCTTGCGGTCTATTGACAATTCTTCAGGCCATAACGCTGCATACTAAAAAAACAAAAAGAACGCCAAACAATATTCATAAGATTTCTTCTTTACTCACTTAATTTCCTGGGAAATAGTTGTAGTTGTACAGTTGTTTGGAGGATGCTAGGCGAAGAGGAAGCTAACAAAGAACAGATTGCAACAGGTTGGCCAACTATGCGCCGCCACATTGTGTCTCACTAAAGATTCTAGGAGGAACAAGGCATCTTCAGTCTACTATTCTTAGAAATTTCCTGCCTATCTTCACTTGTTTTGGGGTTTACATTAAAGTTTAAACAAAAACAATACATCACTGTCAGGATTCTGCGCTCACTAGGTTCAAATCACTGTTATTCAATTCGTATCGTCAAAGGTATGATAATTATCGTAAGATTTGCTTTTGAGCATTCTCTAGCACATGGGTTATCGACAAGAGGGGGAACTGATCTGCGTAAGTAGTACTTTGTACTTGAGCGTCAGTGCTTTTTTTTGTATACCCTTTTTTGTTATACTAAGTTGAACAAATGCAGATTTTTAAATATACCGATTTTCTCAGTTTAAAATCTTTGCTAAGACTATTATTTGTTTTAAATATCTGGTACATCCTGGATGAAATAAGGAGGTATATTATCAAGCAAATATGAAGTAAGCTATATAATCACGTAAATTATTGTATAGCTATCAAATATAAAAACCAATCCGCGAGATTTTGTTCTAAGAAGGTGAGAATAAAGCACTTCTTCCTCTTCTATGTGTCTTGTCCCTTGTCTTCTTCTTCTATGTGTCTTGTCCCTTGTAGGCGATCATGGCTTTCCACGTTTCCCTATCCCTGGTGGCTCTTAGCATGCCTTCTCCTGTTACACGACGCTACCCGCGTTCTATCATCCACCTGATTAGGTCCTTCAAATATGTTATCCGCTGCTTTCCCCTGTCTCTTTTCCCCTCAATCTGGCCTGTTAGTATCAGGTTCTCCAAGCCCTTCTTTCTCATTGCATGTCCCAGGAACTTTAGCTGTCTCTTCCTGATGCTCATTTTAAATTTCCTTTTCGTTTCCATTATTGCCAAAATCTCATCATTGCTCACATGCTCGATCCACGATATTCGCAGCATCCTTCTGTAGCACCATATTTCAGTAGCTTCAGGTTTTTCCTTCATCTTTGATGATATTGTCCAGCATTCACTGCGAGACTGAAGAACTGACAACACAGAGCAATCCAGTACTCTCTTCTTTGTTTCTAGTGAAATTGTCCTGTTTCTTAATACTTTACTCAACATCTGGAATGCTTCCTTCGCCATGCCAATTCGCCTTCGGATCTCTGTGTCGCACATTCCGTCTTGTATTTGGCATACTGGGCTGCCCATTTTACTGATGACCATGCATTAGCTTTTCTTGCAGTTTATTTGTAGTCCTTTCTTCTACCTTCTGTAAGAGGTCTTGTAGTTTCCTTTCTGTGTCTGCTATCAGCACTGTATCATCTGCGTACCTTAGATTGTTTAAATTGTGGCCTCCGATGACGAATCCAGGCATAACTTCTTGGGTCCTCAAAATGTTCTTGCTGTACAAGTTGAACACATCCGCTGAAAAGACACACCCTTGTCTTACGCTCCTTTCTATCTTTGTATAACTGCTGAATTCGTTACCTGTCAGCATACAAGCGCTTTGTTGCCAGTAAAGATTCTTGATTACTCTTAAGTCTTTCCCAAATATGTCAAGGCTGCCGATCATCTCCATCAATTCTTTGTGGTATATTTTGTCAAACGCCTTTGCATAATCAATAAAGTACAGGTATAAGTCCTTCTTCATTTGTATTGCCCTTTCTGAGAGCAACCTAATCATAAATATGACGTTCCTTGTTTCAGTGTCTTTGACAAAACCGCACTGTTCTTGTCCTATCACTGGCCTGATTCTGATTCACGCTCTATCCATCAAGATTCGGACGATCAGTTTTGTTATATGGCTCATTAAACTGATGGTTCTCTGGAGTTCGCACTCGTTTGCTCCTGGTTTCTTAGGTAGTGCTATGAAGATCGACTTGCTGAGGTCATCTGATATTACACCACTGTTATAAATTTCATTTATTATTTCTGTAATTTTCTCTATGCCAAATTCTTCCAGGGTTATCAGCAGCTCTATGGCTATGCCGTCTGGTTCAGCTGCTTTGTTTCTATTCAGTTTGGCTCTTGCAGATTCCACTTCAGACTTAAATATTTCCGGTCCGTCCTCATCTTTGTGTATCATTGGTTGCTCTCTCTTGTCGTGGAAAAGATCTTTTATATATTCTTTCCATCGTTGGAGTATGTGCTCTATCTAATCATTTAAAAATACAAAGCTCTCAGCAAAAGGGACAAAAATCGTGGGTTACGTATCGGTGATGTAATAAATGAACAAGACAGTATGTAGTGAACTAATTGGGTAGGGAACTAAATGAAAATAGAGAGCTAAATACAGAAATTCAAAGTTATGTAGTAATAGCATAGAATGCTTTTCAGGATTTGAGCAAGAGTATAATGGATAAAAATACTCTTTAAAAAACGTTTCCTCGATGACAGTGTCTTTAACAATTTCTACATATATATAGAAAAGATTTAAAACGATGGAGATAACGTTCTACTGACGAGCGTTTAGAAAGACGTAAACAGGGTTTGAGAAACGAAACAATCCAGAATAAGAAAATGAATTTACTGTTAACAATCAGAAAGACATAGCCAAATGTTACGCTCATAATGAGGGAAAAAAGGCATGGCGAATTAAATACACACAATTTATTGCATGCAAGAAAAAGTAACAACCTACTTAACGAGTTTGATAATATTTGGCGGAAGAAGTAAATGATCGGCAATTATTTAGAGAACAGAAAAGAAGAAAATGTGTAAAATAACTGACTGAAAATTTAATTAAAAAATAACAGGATATACATTGATTCAAGTTGCATTTCAGACGTTATTGCCAACTAACTCTATATATTTATGAACGACTCATAAAATGATGTGAAATTTCAGGACTATTTCAAATGCTACGAAGGCTTTCTTAACTATAGGTAATGCAAAGAAATAAAATTTTGACTGGCGATGAAAATATTAAATATCAAAGAGCGTCAAATAATTATAAAAGTTCCAGACAATTTAATAAAACTACAGAATGCGATGGATAAATATCCTTCATTTTATATATTTAATTTCGCACATGCGCGTTTTTTGTTTTTGATTTTGTCGATAGCATAGTATAGAAGGGTCAGTTGAGCACCGTTTATGAGAAAAAGAGCACTTTGACGCATAAAAGATTTCACTCCGCCGGAAGTTTGAAATTATCATACTGCACTGCTTGGCATTTATATCAGAATCTTCAATACAAATATTTTAGAGTGTTTGGGTGTATATCTAAGGATAATGCAACGAAATTAAGAAAGATATGGATGAGTCTAATGGTGATTACAAAGGTGTTAGCAGTGATCACGAAGTTATGCTTCCATTCCTCATGCCCCAGAGTTTAAGTGTCTTTAGAAGGTAGTGCTGCCTTAGGTCAAGAGGGTGGATGCTAGAAGACTTTATGTCTGGCAATTTGATTCTGTCCCATATCACACAAGCAGGACAACCCAGTGATGGTTGTCAGACAATTTCTGCGACCACATCGCCACTTAGATATGGCCACCTAACTCTCCAAGCTCTTTGATGATTATGTGGGGGGCGCAGTTAAACGAGAGAGCAACAAAACCCCTTGCGACACTAAAGATGATCAGAAATCAAGGATTATGAAAGCATTCATAATCTTAAATAGGAAGAGCAGAAGAAATGCAAGAAATTCCGGAGTTGTCTGGAGAATGTGATTATAAAGTCAATGTGCGATTTTATTGAATAAATTTACTCTTTATTATTTCAAGTTATTTTTGTGTAATTTTGGTAATTATATCTGTTAAAATGAGATGTCAGTGTTATTTTCATTTTTGCATAATTTAGATGACAGTTAATCCATCGTACCCTGAATTGTCCTAAAAAAAAAAAAAATTTTTTTTGTTTTCATTTTTTTTTCTCAGTTTCAAATTCTCACTCTTTTTTTTTCAATTGGAGTAGATAGACTAAACTAACGCCAGGTTCGCACTCCACCCACGTCTATTGAACAGGTGAAGAGGCTCATCCCTTGCTTCCTGTTTAGGATGCTGTTTCCAGTTTTCTTTTTTCCAATCTTCTCACTTTTTTTTTCTTTCTTTTTTTTTTTCAATTGGAGTAGATAGACTAAACTATCGCCCGGTTCACACTCCACCCACGTCTATTGAACAGGTGAAGAGGCTCATCCCTTGTTTCCTATTTATGATGTGGTTTCCAGTTTTCTCTTTTCCAATCTTTTCACTCCTATGTAGCCCCCTGCACATCAGTGGCGTTACCGCCTTGCTCGGGGTGATATGATTAAAATATATATATATATATATAAACTATTGATGAAAAATAACGTAATAAATTTCGGTGATTATTTACTTTCTGATACGAGAACAATAATACCAGGATTTCTAATGAAAACATTTCATAGATGATCACTGTAAATGCTTCAGCTTTGTTTGGGAAGAACAGACAGGATAAATCGCAGATATTTGTAGGAGATATATTCACGTTATTAATAAACCATTTTCATGTTGTTGTTTTTTAATCTGCAGTAGAATGCAGAAAATCAAAGTTAATCTATCAGCAGTAAATGTAATTAAAAATAAACAATAAAGATGGTAGAATTGTGTTAGCGTGAATAGGTGACAAACTGTAAACTTTCGATACCACGCATTAATAGGTGGTACTGACTTATATCTTGGTTATTTTACAATTATATTTAATAAATATATCACTAAAGATCATAAACATTTTTATTATTAAATAATAAAAACAGAAAATATATGTTTAACATTAAGATAAGAGGTCATTACTCAATAAAATGAATTGAATTTTGGGTGTCACTGTCAGCAACAAGTGAATAAAACTTCACTCAAGATTTGATGATATGAAACAATAAGGCCTTCATTCATATAGAAAATATCTAAATGTAATTAGGGAAAAGAACTAAAACTGAACGAATTGGTTTGCTTTCGTAGATTCTGTTTTCTACATTATCGAAAATAATGACGCATATATTTTGGCTTTAGTCTTGCATGAAAAAAATGATCAAAAATTGTTCTAAGAATTCTATTTGGAATTCCCTGAATTCTATTTACCTGTTTAGAAAAATTAATGATAATTTCACTTATTTTTATTCTTTATATACAAATTCAGTAGCAATTGTGAGATGACAGACTAGTCATTTTAAATTTAATGCATACTTTTTGACATTATAGTTACTGCGTGAGAGTTCTTCTTTGGTAGATAGTTACATGCCTATAGATGTAATGAGATGGGAAATTAAATAGACTGAGTTAGACAAAATAGTAAGTAAATGGAGTTGTTTTAGAAAAGAGAGTAATATAAGAAAGTAGAACAGACGGAGTTAGAGAGGGCAGACTATTATGACCTGATAGACTAATGAGGATAATAGTATGTTGGTAGTGATCAACCAATTAGATTATGCAGAGTTTCCGATTTTAGATCAATTGGCAGGCAGTTAAATATCAACGAGTTAGTTCGTTGCAAATATACAGACGTTACTTTCGTAGAGGGCATGACGATGTACTACATTCGCCAGTAAAGCCTCTGGCCAGGTGATTGGGGGTTTTGTAGAGCGGGTTTTGTTTTCCCAGGTTTTGTAGAGCGTGTTGTTGTTCCCAGTTCTACCTTGACCCTGTTAGGGTCCAAGCTATGAGCAAATAGTGAACCCCAAACAAAAAACAACAAGACTTTTTAAACTAATGTTGCCAACAATGCATTTTGTGATTTACAAAATATATAACTAAAAGTCAACGAGGTATAAAAATTATGTAAAAAAATATTTAAATTTCGGCGCTAAGTTTCCCACAGAAGCAGATATGCCGCCAAATGAATTCAAATAAATAATTCTAGAAATATTGACAGTCAGCCAGATATCAATGCAAATGTAATAATGGTAAACAGACTAATAGGCACCGAAGTAAGGTGCAACCGGTTAGTTTGTATGTATTTTGTTTTACTGTTCATCGACCACAACGGATTGTATATTGCTGGCAAGAATTTATAGAATAGAATTGTATGAATAAAAAATATATTCATTGTAAGAAATCAGTTTGTAGAATATCAGTTTTCACTGACATATTTTTATTAAGAAAGTTTGAATAATGGTTTGGTGATACAAGTTTTACTAATTAACCCATAGATAGGGAGAGAAGAGGTGATGCCTACCTTTCTCAAGTGTATTTGCTGGAATTGGAATTCGGCTCACCGATTGATAATTACATTACACTACTCGCACATCTAAACTTACAGCACCTAAGATTTTAAAGTGGTTACTCATCTATGTACTGGAAAGGCTCGACGTCGCTTTATTTCGGTCCTCGAACGGGAGCCGGTATTTCAACGTGATGTAACTATAAGCTGCAAATACGTCAACAAAGTTATAAGATGAAAGCAATAAGTCTGCCCAAATAAAAATAACATATGTACATTTATCTTTACAAACTATTCTATTACCCTGCTCTGGTGAACTATTTATAGCTTCTATCCAATACTTCAGATTCAGATATCTCGTGAGTCATAATAGTCGTAGGGGCACCACATGTACTGCAGTCGTAGTAGAAGTGGTGTTTCTTAGGGCACGACACCTTAATGGAGCCCAAGCCTCCCTAGGTCGGTTTGATTTCTGAATTTTCCTTCTCCTAGACTGGCTGCTAGTCAAGGCTATAGAATCCAATTTATCCTGCTATTTAACCCATAGCTGGAGAAAGAAGCGACGGATTAATACCTTTCTCAAGGGTATTTGCGGTTAAGTGAATGTAACGAATTCAACTGGAATTCGAACTGAGCTCTTCATTTTCTCGTTCCGAGCCGATACCCACTGCGCCACAATACAATCCTCACATAAAGGCATTCAATAACGGCTTTTTATTATAGAAACAGTAATATATTATCTTTATTGCTTATTTTTATTATATAATCTAAGTTTTTTAGAGAATTCCTGCATCTCTGTAGCTGAGCACCGGATCAAATAGCAGTTTGTTCTACTTAGGGAGGTCAGTCTCAAAACCTATTAAAGAGTACATTTTCTCTATTAAGTTTTCCCAAATTTTTACCACTTTTTCATTAGATTTCAGATTTTTTTTTAAATTTTTACAAATTTTAACTTTTTAATTTCATAGAATTCAAAAACCTCCGACCTTTTTTTCAGTTATCATCTACCGCAAAAAAAAAAAAAAAAATAGAAGTAATACTAATTTTGCACGGAAGTGATTTTTATCTTTCCTTTTGCAATATTAAACGTAGAAAAATCGTTATGATAAGAATCAAAATGTCTACGGAGAATCCCACAGGAGTCAGTTCTTGCAACAAACGCACATTTTGAAAGGTCTTTTATTTGTTTTTAGATTTTTCTAATGTAACTGATTTGTCGTTTAGTAACAGCATTTTGTCGAGACAGTTTTGTTCAAAGTTCTGAAAAGTATCTAATAGCAAGTGAAATTATCAACATAATGAACAACGAATAAGGCAGCATTAACATTATTCGGACTATTGTCTTCATCTTTGTTGCCATTGTACGACATTTCTACCGTTGTACGCCCCGGCCTTCTTCTAGGAATTTCGAAACGAACCCTTTATTACGATCACTTGGATATATTATTCTAATACCTTGTGTAAAGCCTCTTTTGGTAGTCATAAGTTATCTCCCTTTAACATGACTAGTTACTAGTTCACCACTGCTCTAGCCTGGTATAGAACACACAACTTTTTGGGTCAAGTCACTGGAACTAACCAACGTTTACATCCACTGGGCCATGTGTCCTTAAAGAACAACTGAATTTCTGGGATGTAATATCCAGTAACCACTTTTTTACCAGAGTTCATATTGCAAATTTTTTATGTTAATGGTTAATGGATGGGGAAACCGCCCCCTATAGGATGAAGTTGAAATAATAGATAGAGAACGTCACGAGAAACCACGTAAACGTAAGGAATCAGCACATATGCTAAACTACAAAAACCTAAGCCAACCAAGCACAGAGATGAATACAATATGGGAACCACTAATACGAAGTACCAGAGAAAAACATTAATATCAAAATTGCAATATGAGCTCTGGTAAAAAAATACCAGAGAAAAAAATTAATATGGAAAATGCAATGTGAACTCTGGTAAAAGTATTAGAGGAAACCATTTCGAATAATGTAAATAGTGTAAATATTATCTCAGAAATATAGACAAACGAATAAGATATGAGAGCATAAAAGCAAGAAATGAGGTGAGATTGAAAAACTAAAATGTACGGACGTAATAATGGCCATCCACAAAAAGATAGAAGAGATATGCACTTATTCAGGTAAAATGGTAATTCTACTGATAATTAGTTCCGTTTCTTTACATAGTAGCATTCAGCATCAATTGCCCGAACATCCAATGCTTACAAAGAATCGTTTGAAATTTATAAAAAAAATTATGATAATAATTATTTTCAAAACTTAAATAAATGCTATTATTCTTACTAGTATTGATGGAGACTTTCCTTTTAACGTGTTTGTTTGATGTATATTGCAATAATAACAACTTCATTATGTCTTCCATTTTAGTCGTTGCTTTGGCTAGAAGTTCTCAAGCTTGTGATATTGTTGCGCCACATGATGACAGTCGGGAAAAAAGATCTAAAACTACAGGCTTACTATTTCAATTATTAAACTGAGCGTTAAAATAGTGTTAGATAGATAGATAGATAGATAGATAGATAGATAGATAGATAGATAGATAGATAGATAGATAGATAGAGTTGTTGGAGTAAGATTGATAGTAGCATATATCTGGACAGTCAAGAAGTGAGTTTCATAGAAGTAATGAGTGTTGTGACGTAGGGAAAAATGCTGTGATGTAAGTAACGTGTGATGCGTTTTTCATATGCATTTGAGGATGCGCACCATTTAGCGATATTTTTTTATTTATTTATTGCTGGTAGTTTTTGTTGTAAGCGTATTTCTTCACGGATCGTAAATCGGTTTTTATTAGTTGATTTTTCTAGTATTTCGTATTGTTTGTGAGTTGATGTCTGATTTTGCTATAGTTCTTATGCTGCTCATCAATGTGTGGTATATACTATGTAAAAAGTTTTGTGTGTGCTTTTTCTTTTTTATTTACAGAGTAACATTTTTCGAGATAACAATATACACAGCATTGGTCTGATATGCGGGTTGGAATTTGGGGATAATTTTTAATAAGTTGCTCATTTTGAATCTTCTGTAGTAATATAAACTTATGTATTTATTTTTATCGACTGATTTTATATATCTACGTATGCCATTTTTATTGCTGTTTCGTCTTTTTTGTAATTGTGCTGCATTTGATTTCGTAATATATGTAAATAGCGTTATTTCCAATATTATGTTTGTTTTATTCTCAAACTTGTTGTTGAAATGAAATTGTGATTTATTTGTCGAGTATATAAGTAGGGTGTCTGCATTCTATTCTTTAATTCTTTCAATAAAATTATTTTAGACAAAGAAATGGGCTTAGTTCTTTGGATTAGATTATTAATAGCACTTTTATACACTCCTGATCAAAAATTTAAGACCACTTAAAAATCTTTAAAAGGAAATTTGTTTTACACATAGATTTTAAACTCCTACCACTTAAGGTTACCAATACTACAATCTAAAAGGTTATGGAAACAAAAATGTACATTCCAAACATTTTATTTAGAAATGTACATTTTTATTTTACGCATGATCAAAATTATAAGACCAGGGGTATAAATTGTTAGACCTATGGTAATTCCAATGTTTTTAGTTCAGTTAGAGATTAGCAATCACTGCGTAAAGGTGTTACCATGCCTAAAGCAAGCAAACTTACCAAAGTTGAGCGTTCTCGAATTCTAGAATTCCATAAGCAACATTTGTCACAGCGGGCGATCGCAGCTAAGGTAAATCGTAGTAAAATTGTGATTTGCAACTTTCTAAAGAACAGTGAGAATTTCGGAAATGCAAAATCCTCTGGTAGGCCCCCCAAAATTTCTCCTGCATTGAGTAAGAGAATAAGACGGGTTGTTATGAAAGAGGCGGGACTTTCTTCTAGTTAAATTAAGGCAGTCACAGATGCTGATTGCAGTCCCGTAACCATCAGACGAAACTTATGACAAAAAGGCATGGTAAATAAAAAGCGTAAACAAATTCCTCAGCTGCTTCCACGTCACAAGGTGGGCTACTTAAAGTTTGGTTGTGAATACCAAACATGGGACGTTGAGAAGTGGAAGAAAGTCCTGTTTTCTGATGAGAAAAAATTCAATCTCGCTGGTCCTGATGGCTTCCAACGATATTGGCATAACAAAAACATGACTCCTGAAATTTTCTCCACACGTCATAGTGGTAGAGAGTCCCTAATGGTATGGGGCGCCTTTTCTTACAAAGGGACGATGGAGCTCCAGGTGGTGCAGGGTTGTCAAACAGCTGCTGGTTATGTTAGCATGCTATAAGAAGCATCATTGATGATGGAAGGCCATCGTTTGTGTGTGGATGGATGGTTATTCTAACAGAATAATGCTGCAATCCACGCAGCAAGACGAACCTTGACCTTTCTACAAGAAAATGTGGTCCATCTCTTGGGACATCCTGCATGCTCACCAGACTTGAACCCAATTGAAAATGTTTGAGAATGGATGACAAGAGATGTTTATCGAAATGGCAAACAATATTCAACAAAAAATGAACTTTGTGAAGCCATCTTCAGAAGCTGGAGCAACATCCCCGCACCTTAATGGAAGCGCTTATTTCTAGCATGCCCGACAGAATTTTTGAAGTCATCAAAAGCAGTGGAGGTAGAACTCATTATTAAATTTAGTTGTTGAATGTTTTCATACACTTTTTGTACAATTTCGTAGAATTTCTGTCTCTGGTCTTATAATTTTGATCATGTGTAAATCGCCTCATTTTATAAAAATGTAAATTTCTAAATAAAATGTTTGGAATATAGCTTTTTGTTTCCATAACCTTTTAGATTGTAGTATTGGTAACCTTAAATGGCAGGAGTTTAAAATCTATCCGTAAAAACATATTTCTTTTTAAAGATTTTTAAGTGGTCTTAAAATTTTGATCAGGAGTGTATGTTTCATGGCATTAACGATTGTAGTTTAGAGTCCCAAAAATAAGAACTTCTATACTTTTAATGCAGAGATCTGTTAAATTTATCACTTTTATAATCAATGAGAAATTATGAAAATGAATTTATATATATATATAATCATTTTCATATTTATTTTATAAATAAATAAATTTTATTATTTTTATTTTTTTCATTTTCATAAATTCATTTTCATATTTTCTCATTGATTATAAAATTATCAATTTTATAATCAATGAGAATATATATATATATATAAGTAAACTTTAAAACGGAATTGTTTTTCCAATTTTTAAAAAAATCTATAATGCTATTAGTAGACTAGCATTGGATGAAGATATCATTAGCATGTCTGGGTTTATGTATTATATTGAATATTTTATTTTCTAAGTTCAAGATATACAATTAAAAAATGTTCAAAGTGGTGACCATAACGAACCCGTCAGTTTGAGCATAAATGTTACCATGCTGGTCTCTGAAAGAATCTTGTGGTGCACGGGCTAATAAAAGTTTTCTTGTTCTTTACTTCGGACAATTTACGATGGAATTTTCTCCTTCTCCGAGAAGGATTAGTCATAATTTTAAAAAGTCAATCATTTAAATTAATCGACACAAAATGTTTGTGGTTTGTAACAACATTTGCTTAAAGATCATTTGCTCTCTAAATACACAATTTATACACTGTTTTAAATTAATGTTTTGATCGTTGCAATTACTTTCTTTATTCTTATTCATATATATATGTCGACAAATGCAATTGTTATTCTGTGGATGCCTGCCCGGTGCAAGGCAAATGTAAATCCACTCATGTAATTTATGAAGCCCGCATTTCTCCATCTAATAACAAGGACAGTTACCGGACCTATATTGGTATGTCCGTGGGCTCTTTCAAACAGAGGCTTTATAATCACAGGTACTCGTTTTCGAACCCTAAACAGAGATTCCAGACGGCACTGTCACGTAGGTTCTGGGAAATGAAGGAGGAGGGGCAGGACCCCATAATCAGCTGGAAATTAATAGGCTCAGCTTGTACTCCTAAAAGTTTTCGTGATAGGTGTCGTCTGTGTTTATTGGAGAAGATTCTGATTTTGAAGTATCCTCATCAGGACTTACTTTTGAACTTTAGAAGGGAATTTATAAACAAGTGCCGCCATAGGGCGGATTTTAAAATTTAACTTCTAATTTTTAATTTTTAAATTCTATATTTTTCTATAATTTTTTATTATTTAAAAAAAAAAAAAAATTTTTTAATTTTAATTTTAATTTTTTTTTTTTTTTTTTTTTACCTAGTATTGTCTTTATTTAGTTTAATTTCAAATGACCTAATTTTTTAAAAAATAATTTTATTTCAAATCCTATATCTTTTTATTCCCTTTTATCAATAATTATGCCTTTTTAAGTAAAGGCTTTTTTTAATACTTCAACGTTTTGGGGAAATTAGATTTTTGAATTTGTCCAGCGTCTGTAATATTTAAAAAAAATTTTTCTTTAGTTTCTTTCTTTTTCCCTCCCTTCCTTCTTTTATCTCTCTTACCAACTTTTTTCCGTGTTGCTTTAAATGACGTCGATTCAACACGGCTGTCTGTTAATTTTTAGTTACATTCTCCCCTTTTTTTTGCGAACCCAGACGATGTCAATTTTTTTCTTTTCTTATTTATTTGATTTTATTCTATCCTTTTCTTTTTCTTTTTCCTTTTCTTTTTCTTTCCCTTTATTTTTATTTTTATTTTATTTTATTTTATTTTATTATTTATTTTTTAATTTCTTTGCAATCTATTTAAAAAGGAAAAGTAGACTAATTTTTCTCCAGTTTCTGAAAGGTTTTTTTCTGTTGCTGAGGTGATGTGTCGCTCCCCGTGGGGATCGTCATATCGAAATGGCCATTCAACATCTTTGAATTAATCCTTTTTTAATATATATATATATATATATATATATATATATATACACTACCGGCCATAATTATTAGGCCGCCTTATTTTTTTTTTAAGTGTGTATTTCATACTAATTTTAGTACTTATTCCCAAGTGGATAATTCTAAATGAAAATAGAATGTTTTTTTTTTATTATTATTACTTTCAAAAATTTTACAAGGCAAGGAAGCAAAGACGAACTCGTCCGAATCACCCTAAATCTTCTTCATTCTTTTGTATGCTGTTAGACTAGGATGTGCTCTTACTAGGTAGTTCCACACTATTTTTCCGTGTTTTTTATTTTGTTTTTGTTTTGTATTTTAATTTACCCATGTCCCAAAAGTTATCCGTAGAGATAAGAGCTCAAATTGAAATCCTGAATAAAGAAGGTTATTCCCAAAGCTAAGAAACTGAATGTGTCCATGTGTGCAGTTCAGTATGCACCGGTAGGAGAGACAAAACTGGAAGCCATGCTAATCGAAAAAGAACAGAGAGAAAACACAAAACATCAGTATGAGAGAACTACAGAATAGTATTGAAGAGTGACAGGAGAAAAACTGCCCCTCAAATACAAGCAGAAGTGAATACCGCCAGGGTGATCCAGTCTCTGTAAATACAGTGAAAAGAAGGCTTCGAGAGATGAGTCTCTTTGGACGAGTGGCAGACAGGAAGCCTTTGCTTCGGCCAGCCAATAAGAAGAAAAGAGTAGCATGAGGAAGAGAGCACAAAAACTGGACACCAGAAAAGTTGTCAAAAGTATTGCGGACTGATGAGTCTTAGTTCGAAAAGTTCGGGTGTAAAAGGAGGAGGGCTTGCGAGCGAGTGAAAAATGATTGTGTAGTTATCGATGAAACATCGTGGTGGATCCTGCATGGTTTGAAACTGTTGTGCGGGCACGAGTTCAGATGACTTGGTTGAAGTAAAGGGGACTATGAAGAAAGAACAGTACCATTCAATCTTAGAGAGATGTGCAATTCCATCTGGATTGAGTATTGTGGGTCAAAATTTCGTCCTCCAGCAGGATAACGACCCAAAACACATTTCTAAATTGTGCCAAAATTGTTTAAAATTAAAAGATACTGCTGGAGTGTTAGAAATTATGTGTTGGCCACCTCAGTCACCAGACTTCTCACCAATAGAACTTGCATGGGATGAGTTGGACAGGAGAAGTAAGAAGAAACAGCTTATTAATATTCGGGGTTTAGTTAAGTGTCTAAAGTATAACTGGATTGAGTTGTCGGAGGATTATTTTTAAAAATCTTGTGGAAAGAATGCCTACCCAGAGTGTGTACAGCCGTTGTGAAGGCAAATGGAGGCTACATTGATGAAACTGCAATATAGCTAATGATGAAATATTTATAAAAACATTTGATGCACATGTTATTGTACAGCATTAACAAAAGAACCATTCTATTTTCATCTACAATTATTCACTTGGCAATAAATACTATAAAATAGTATGAAATACATCATTTTTAAAAACTGGGGTTGCCTAATAATTATTACCAGTAATATATATATATTCCAACATATGTACAGGCATGTATGTTGTTGTGTGTGTTTATGTGGGTTAACTGAACATTTGTTTGTGTATACGTGTGTTTATGCATACGTAATTTTATACTGAAACAGAAAGACAAGTAAAATCTCCAAAGAAAAGCAAAACTACATGTTCTTCTCTTTTATTTGCATTGTTGGAAGACAGTATGTATTTTTTCATTTAAATGATAAATCTTAAGAAAGAGAGTAAATTTTAGATTTATTTAAGATAAACCATAAACCTTTCACTTTCAATTTTTGTTTATGAATCCTTAAAAATGCACTTGGATGCAAAGTAAAGAAAAGAATATTCAGTTTATTTCAGATTTCACTTCGAAATATAATTTTGTTTATTATTGTATAAACTAGGGTGTGGCTTTCTCGTAATTTGGAAGCCATGTTTCTTATTACACTTCGGAAAGCTTCCATTTTAATTGCTAATTTTAATTAAAGGAACAATAATTTGGTACTCGGTATGAATCGTAATCAGTACTTAAGTGTAATTGGCAATTAGACTAGGTTCTATATACAATCCCCTCGGGACAAGTAATAATTATACTATAGATCAAAGTTTCAGGCCACCCTCTGGATTTCGAAGAAACGTCTAAATATTGAAAAGTGTGAACCTCGCACAAAACCAATTTACCAGCACAATTTGGTTTAAAATGACTTTCCCTCCCTAAATAATAATAATAATAATAATAATAATAATAATAATAATAATAAACATGACTGTGATAACAACTTTTTGACAGTATGACTCCTTTCAAATTATATTTCTACATTACAATCTAGTATAAAAAAAACTTTTAAAAATGCAAGTATTTGTATAAAAGAATGTCTTCAAGTGCTGCATTAATAATAATAATAATAATAATAATAATAATAATAATAATAATCCTTGCTAGTTAAAAATTGCCAAACACATATACAGAAAAATTGTGTTAACCCGAAATGTGGATTTTGTGATAAATGTACAAAAGCAATTGACTATCTTGTATGTATTAGATACACGAAGTTGGCACACACTGAATATAAAATTCGACATGATAGAGTGGATTGAATTGCACTGGGAAATATGCAACTTTTACAGGATGGAAACTGCAAGAAACTGGCATGAACATCAACAGAACCCGGTTTCAGTTATGGTTCTTTATAATATACACAAACAAAACAATCAAAGCTAATAATCAACACATTATGATCAAAGTTCACAAAAACAGAATGTGCTTTCTTATTAAAATGGCAGCCCCTGTAGATTATAATGTACTTTTGGAAAAAACTATCAAAATACAAGAATCTTGAAGTGGAAATCTAAAACATGTGGTACATGGGAAGATTAACAATTCCAGTTATAGTTGGAGCCCTTTTATTGGTTAAAAAGGTTGCGATATACTCGGTGAATGTATGATTGGTAGACCATGCCTTAAAGAAATACAAAAAGTTATACTTGCAAGTACAGATCACACATTACGAAGAGCGTTATCTATGTAAATTGTGTTTTTATATTAGTTTCTTCTATTTTGTTTTTTGGCTGTATTTTTTTTTGTTTTTTTGTTTTTGTTTTTTTGTTTGTTTTTGCTTTTCTTTCAAAAGTGATTCTGAAGTTCAGCCTCTGCTTTAAACCGGATAAGAGAACTGTATATTGAAATCCAAGGAAATAATAATACTAACAACAATAATAATATCAACGATGATAACAACAACAATAACAAATTAACCCATAACTGAATAAAGATTCCTTAACAGTTTTGTCTAAGTTATCTTGCTAACAAATGGTAATCATTGGGCTAGCAGATTTAAATTATAGGTAACCCCTTCTCTCTAAAAATATGGACGCCATAAACTACTGCGTTAAATAGTTTTTTGCGACCTAGCGAAAGAACGTTTGAAACTTACTAAGTATTTAATTCAGAGGATAATCCAAAACTATTGATATTGTAGTGAACAAAACAAATTTTAGATTTAAAAGTTCAAATCTGAGTCATTGTTAGAAATAAATGAATTTTCTCGAATTTACAAACTCTGCTTAACACACACAAAACTCGCGAAATTTTACACCTCGGTGCGAAATGTTTGTCGTCCAATGTAAAGGCCAGAATCACATCCGGGAGTGAATATCCAAACGAAATAAAAGACGAGTAAGTTGTCAAAGAGTTAAGATGACGAGCAATTATCATACGATCATTATTATTGCCTCTGTCTTTTTCTCTTACCTCTCACCTCTCATCTTTCACCTTCTCCCTCTTCATTGTTCGCCCGTCTACTTTATAACCACACGGAACCCTTTAAGACTGAGCGAATACTTCAAAAACTCTCCTACTCAACAACAAACGCTCATACATACATACCTACATACGTTCCTGCCTACGTACATATAAACTCTTTCCAACAATTTACTACTACGAACACTTGATACCCTTAATTTCTTAACTGTTTCTCTTGGAACGTTTAACTTCTAACAATTCATGTTATTCTTTTCCTATTAATACATTTTTATTCAAACATGCAAAGGGTATACTTTTATTCTTCCACAAATCCACACATTCCAATCTACAACCAAACTGCTGACAACCTTCTGATGATTACGAATAAGCCTAATTTGTAGGGAGTTTGAGCATGTATGACACAAGGCCGATTCAAAAAATATTAACCATCTCCCTATAACTTCAATATATATCGTATTTTTACGTGCCATTTTTCAAGATGACCTTACTAACTTTCTTCGAGCCATAATGACTTTCTTTACTTGAAGGCTTTTGTCATGCAGCGGATAATAATTATACTAATAACAATGAAATTATCTTGTTACTACATGACGTTTATTAAAATTTGGTCTCTTGTTGCCTAATCTACTTCCTTGTTCATTGCTATATTAGGCTTGATGGAATTTTAATTTTAGGTAACCGTCTGTCTAAAATGTTGGACGCCATGCACTGAGTTAAATAGTTTCTATATCCTATCTTAGTACAGGATACCCCCCACAAAAAAAAACAAAAAAAACAGAATCTACAATTTTTTTAAATAAAACTTTTAATTCCTGGGACAACGCAGAGAGATAGATTGAGATGAACAATGGTTCCAGCAAGACAGGGACACACTAAGGCATTAAATGACATCCTAGCTTGGCTGATGAAGCGATTTCAGCAGAAAGTGTAACGTTGAGTAGGCACTGTACTCACCGGATTTGAACACACTAGATTTTTATTTGTGGGGGTATCTCAAGGATAGTGTGTACCAAAACAACCCACAAACGTTGGTGAACTAAAGAGATCAATCACAACAAAAATCAGGGAAACCCCCAAAGAGGAATGAGTCAGAATAATTGACAATTTTGCGCGACGTTTGCAAGTTTGCCGCTAACGCTGGCTACAGAACCCATTTAGTGCATTTTTCGGAAAGAACAGAATTTTTATGCACACAGACTGAAACTTTGGGGGAGTGGTCGTGCACAGACTGAAGTGTAAATCCACCAAGTTTCATGAAAACAACGAGATATTTATAGAATTTATTGCTATACTTTGGTGTTGGAATTTTCGGGGTTTTTTTTGTTTTTGTTTTTTTTTTTGTTTTTTTTGTTTTGTTTTTGTGGGGGTCACCCTGTATGACTTTATTTAACTAAAGAAAGAATAAAATTAACTCAATTTTCACACCAGAGAAAGAGCTCAACACTTTTGGTCGATAATGTATTTTTACGTCCTCGAATATATCTTTAGGTAAAATGATGTCGAAATGTTTACAGCTTGACTCCTTTCCTAATATTGAAATATTTCTTTCTGAAATGATTCTTATTCAGGTTAAAAACATTTCAGTGCAGTTTAATGCATCTTGATGAGCAAATATGTGCTCATAAAGGCGAGTGCGTGCGAATGTTGGATGTGATTATTTGCAATTATAAATTGCATGTTCACATTTATAGCTGCATGTGTGTGAAATGTGTTGTTTTCATTCACATCTGTGTGTACGTACGTGTGTGCGTGATTATTTAATGCATAACAAATTTAATGTTTGCTACTTCGACCCAGACGTTTGATTTCTTTGGTTGGCTGCGCGTTCCTTCCGAATAAATTGATAAACTAATGAAATCTCGGCGTCGTGAAACTGAAAAAAAGTGGGATAACTATTATTATTATTATTATTATTATTATTATCATTATTATTATTATTATTATGGCGGTTGTTTTTGTTGGCATCATTCCATTCGTCATCATCAGTAAAATTTATGAGAGCCTCACGACTATTTTCAATTTATGCCTTTGCTTTTTATCTAATGACAATCATAATCCTTATCTGTATTATTCTCATCTATCTTTTTAATCAGCATTTAATATATTAAACCGTACATACTCATGTATGAGTCGACTTTTTTTTAAATTTTAATATCAAACTTTAAGTCCCAAGGCATAGCGTCAACTTAAAACATATTTGATAATTTCATAAATGAAAATGTGGAAACGATGAGATTAGTAAAAGCAACGGTTAACTTCAAGGCTAAAGAATATTTGCAATTCAGTAGCATTCTTTCACTATTACAATGAATAAACACTTGAATATATTAATGGAATATTTTAAATGAAACCTCTTTCAAATTATCACAAAAGAACTAAAAAAAAGCAGACAAAGACTACAAACCTCCGCCAAGGCAATGCCGACATCCTTTCAGCAATTAGCAGCAGAGGATTATTAAAATGAAAGAGAATAACTGCAATTAACTTGATCGATCTCAAGAGTGAAAATACCAAAAATGACCGTCATCAGACTGAAAACTAAATGCATTCATAAAACAGAATTTAACATGATATAGGGATGATAGTTCAGTAATTGGCAAAAATAAGGCAAAAATTAAATTTTATTAGAAACCTGTCATAGCGGACAGACATAATCTCGCTGCTGACCTTGAACGGGATCTACACTCTGTAGTGAACTGGGGCAAGAAGTGGCTTGTCAACTTCAATTCATCTAAGACCAAGCTGTTGTCTGTCAACCATTACAGGCAACCTCTGCTGTCTCCCATAAGCATGGACCAAGCGATTCTCCCGGAGAGTAATACACTACGCCTCCTCGGACTTACCCTGTCCTCAGACCTCAAATGGAACCACTATATTGAATCCATAGCAAAATCTACTGCTACGAAGGTTGGGTCACTATGTCGATCCAGGATGTTTTTTCCACCTGAATCCATCCTGCATATATACAAGTCAACCATCCGTCCGTGCATGGAGTACTGCTGCCATTTATGGTTAAGTGCCCCTGCCGTTCTCCTAAGTATTCTTGACAGGCTCCAAAAGAATGTCTGTAATGTGATAGGTACTGATCTGGCGGCTCGACTGCAGCCACTTCCCCATCGTCGAAATGTGGCCTCCGTTTGTCTATTCTATAAATACTTTCATGGATTCTGCTCAGACGAACTTAAGTCACTGATGCCTCCTCAACAGGTGTTTACTCTTGCAACCAAACTGGCAACTGGGAACTGACAATTCTACTCCTGCAGCTTCTTCTCTCGCACTTCCCGCCTGTGGAATTCGCTCCCGTATTCTTGCTTTCCTTAGGGCTACAACCTCCAGAAATTTAAATGCAAAGTCAATATTCATCTACTAACCACTGGACTCTAACTCTCTCCCCACCCCCGTATAACCTTCCCTTTCTCTCCCCCTATGTATCTGTCATCGCACCTGTTTTCTTAGCTTTCTATTGTTCCTTTCTAACTAGTTTGTACCCCTCACTCTTTTCTAATTAATCTTTTTACATTTATGTAGCCCCCTGCACATCAGTGGCGTTTCCGCCTTGCTCGAGGTGAAATGATTAAAAAAAAAAAGCAGGGAAAATAATCCAGAAACTTAATCAAGTAGCGGATCGAAGCCAAAATTTAATTACTGTTTGCCAGTCATGAAGCGAATCATTTCTGAAGTTGCATCCGAATCCATCAAGCGGGTCTAGAAATATATTGACCACGGAGAAACAAACAAACAGACAGACAAAAGGGACCAAATACAAGGCAGAGGGAATAACAAACAAACGCGACCGAACAGAATACCACCGTCTCAAGGCGGAAGTAAATAGAATCAATTTTCAGTCGTGTGTTTAGTTGCTAATAATTTATTATTATTATTATGTCATTTTTCATCATATTTCGATTTCTGCTTTGGTCTCACTACCAACCAAGTCTTCGGGGAGACCTAAGGCAGGTAGTGGCGTGTTGTTATGGCTCCATTTCATGTTTTTCTATCTTCCCTATCATCCCCAGCATTACATAGATAACGTTTTCCTTAGTGTGTGGGCTGTACTTAATAAGACAATTTTTTGTATATCTCTTAAGCTGGGGTTTCCAGGGATTCTTTCAATGTGTTGTTTTGTTCCATTTTTTATCATCCCAAGTGCACCTACTATCACTGGCACAACTCTTGTTTTCAATTTCCACATTTTTTCTATTTCAATTTCCAGGTCTTTATATTTTGACAGTTTTTCAAATTCCTTGATTGCTATGTTACAATCCGCTGGACAAGCCATATCAATTAATAGACAAGTTTTCTCCTTCTGGTTTTTAACAATAATGTCTGGCCTGTTTCCTTCAATTTTTCTGTCTGTGTAGATGGTGTAACCCCATAGAATGGTGACATCTTCTATTTCTGTAACCGGTGCTGGGTGATGTTCATACCAGTGTTTGCCTACAGCTTTTCCATAATGTTTGCATATTGCCCAATGTAAATATTGCCCAACTGTATCGTGGCGATTTTTATATTCATTTGGGGCAAGCACAGAACAGCCTGAGATTAGGTGGTCTATTGTTTCTTGGTGTTTATCACAAAACCTGCATTTTGGATCCATATTATTATGCATAATATTTGCCTGAAAGTTTCTCGTGAAAAGACTTTGGTCTTGTGCTGCAAGTATAAATCCTTCAGTTTCGGACTTTAATCCAGATGCATGTAACCATCGATGAGTATTAACTTTGTCAACATTGGATTTATTGGCACGTTCTGGATATTGGCCATGCAGAGGTTTGTCTTGCCAGCGCTGTTTCATCTGTTCAAGAGCTTTATCTTTGGCTTTCATTTTCATATTCTTTGCCGCAATAGTCGGCTCTTGGCTTCCGTTCTGCTTTTCTACAGAATCTACTAACTGTAAATCTTGTTTGAATTTACTGCCTTCTTTTATTATTGAATATTTTTTCTTTCTTTCTTCATGTTGCCTTACTAATTGTATCATCCAATCCTTTGTTGTTTCTATGTATGTTAGTAAGCCAAAAGTTGTTGTCTTGTATGACAATTCCAGCTGAATAAGACCTCTTCCACCTTCTTTACGGGGTATGTATAGACGGTCTACATCAGCCTTTGGATGATGCATCTTATGCTTAGAAAGAAGCTTTCTTGTTTTAGCATCCATTCGCCTGATGTCGTTTAGAGTCCAGTTTAAGATGTTAAAGCTATATTGGACAACTGGGATTGCAAGGCTATTAATGGCCATAACTCTGTTCTGTGAATTTAATTCAGTTTTTAATATCATTCGTAGCCTTCTATAGTACTCTTTACGCACTATTTCTTTCATTTTTTTATGGTGAATGTTTTCACTCTCATTTACACCTAGGTATTTATAAGCTTCTTCTGGTTTCAATTCTTTTATTGTTACAGCAGGGTCTAGGCTAATTGAGGATGTTTCTTGTATTGATCCACGTAAAACTGTAGCTTTAGCACATTTATTCAAATTAAATTTCATTCCAATGTCTTCGCTGAAGCATTTTACAGTTTGCAGAAGACCTTCCAGTTCATTATCATTCTTAGCATATAACTTCAAGTCATCCATGTAAAATAGATGGCTTATTTTCTTTTGTCCTATTTTATAACCACATTCTGTCTTGTTAAGTTGACTGGTTAGTGCTATTAATGATTATTATTATTATTATTATTATTATTATTATTATTATTATTATGTCATTTTTCATCATATTTCGATTTCTGCTTTGGTCTCACTACCAACCAAGTCTGCGGGGAGACCTAAGGCAGGTCGGGGAGTGTTGTTATGGCTCCATTTCATGTTTTCTATCTTCCCTATCATCCCTAGCATTACATAGATAAAGTTTTCATTAGTGTGTGGGCTGTACTTAATAAAACAATTTTTTGTATATCTCTTAAGCTGGGGTTTCCAGGGATTCTTTCAATGTGTTGTTTTGTTCCATTTTTTATCATTCCAAGTGCACCTACTATCACTGGCACAACTCTTGTTTTCAATTTCCACATTTTTTCTATTTCAATTTCCAGGTCTTTATATTTTGACAGTTTTTCAAATTCCTTGATTGCTATGTTACAATCCGATATTATTATTATTATTATTATTATTATTATTATTATTATACTTTACATACAATGTAATGTGGTAATTTTCAATGAAAACGTTCTATAAATCCATTTAACTATTTATAATTCAAGGGAGTGAAAATTTTACTTTAGGATGCGTGGATAGCTTAACGGATGTCAGCGTGGAATCAGCAATTCGATTTCAAATCTGGAAATAGCATTTTGCATTCATTATGGCACATATGCCGTTGAGAAGGAACCGAATTCTTCTGTTCCAGCCTTAGCTATTGTCTAAATACAAGGGTAGACTAGCCTCTCTAACGTTGGGTAGTACCACGTCTAAGTGAAGGAATTTGAAACTAGAGACAAAATGACGGAAAACTACACTACAATAATTTCCAAGAATATATAACAATTCACAGATAATAAATATAACCCTGTGGTGAGCCATACTCGTGACGTTAAAAATATATATTCATTTGATTATTGTTATATGAATCATTGTCACTCTCTCTTCTCAAGTTTTTTCTTCTTATTTTAATTTTTACTTTTGATCCCGAAATTCTATCATTCTACGTCAGAGAGGAAACAGTCGGAATTAAAGCTAAGGCAAAGACAGGAATACCCCCCAAATATGTCTTCCAAAAATACCTCCAAAGTAATGGTAAAATATTAGTGACAATGATGCCTTCATCTAGTTAATGTCTAACATTATGTAGAAGGTATTTCCGCCGGACCCTTTTTATGCATCTTCCTTGTAAAAATTCTTAAACACGACGCTTTTGGAATTACAATAACGTTCTGTTTTGGCTGGCTTTGATATGCTCCTTATTCAATTTTTTTCCTTTGTAACAAAGAAAAGGCACTCCTGACTCACGTGTTCTCTATCTACTAAGAGGAGCTTATGTTCTAGTGAAAGTCTAAGGAGGAAAGTTGTTTTTGAAAATGAACAAAATCTGCACTTTTATCTCGATTCAAGCCCAGAACACTGATGTAAATTCATTATTTACCCAGTAGCCTGTACTGTATCTAATATTAAAAAATTAAAACCTTTCATTTTATATAGCTCAAAAAACAGCTACAGATAATATTTTCTTTTAAAAGCATTTTTCAATGTACCTCAGAAATTTCTCAGACATAATGGTGTCCTCATATTGCTAATGTCTTATCAGTATGTGGTAGGTATTCTAGCTGCACGCTGATAAGTACATCATAAAACGCAATATAAAAGCTGTGGCCATCAACACTGAGTCATGGGAGAGCGTGGCAGTCAATCGGTTTAAATGGAGAGTAACCCTGGCCCAACAACTTAAATCCATGGAGAAGCAAGGAGATATGGGTCCGCAGGAAGCAAAATGACAGCTCCGACAGACCAGAAACAAAACATAAATGCAACAACTGCAACAAAGACTGTCATTTTAACATCGGTTTCTGCAGTCACAGACGCCGATGCTCCAGCCAAGCAGACAACTAGGATGTTACCCATGATCAACCCAGACTGACGGAGGCCTACACATTCTAGCCGCACTCTGATAAGTACTATTTGAGATTCAAACCCACATCTTTTTGTAAAAATATAAAATGGGGTTTAAGGCATCAGTTGCTTTAAACGCATAGCTTTGTGAAATTTACAGCTTTTCATAAGACCAAACCTAACCTGCAAACACTTCAATTCATTCTAAGATCTATAACTATGTCATATTTGATTGTCTTATACTAATACTAAAACATTTTTATCTTGGTTCAGTTAAATCTCATACATGATACTCGATTTGACAATCATGTCTCTTTCGATTCATAACTCACTAGGTGAATTTTCTCGCAGAAAGTTGATGTTTCCTTTTACGATAGACTGGTTGCCAAAAAAAAAAAAACAACTATAGTTCTGTTCTGCTATAATGCCTGTAGCTAGAGGAAGAAGAGATTGATTCATAGCTTTCCCAAGATTATTTACCCGAAAGAGAATAGAACTCTGATCTCCGATATCTCATCTCGCGCCGATATACATTACGCTACAAGTGATCTTTACGAATTACCAATTTCTTCAGAAACTAACATTTTTTTTTTTGCTCACTAATGAAATCCGAAGAAATTGGCATAGCCAAGGACGCATTCCAAAAGCTGAGTAGCGTATGAAATAACAGGAAAATTTCATTGGAAACAAAGAAAAGAGTACTATATTGTTATATGATGTCTGTTATCCTAAATGACAGCAAATGCTGAAAATGAAGAAAGCACTCGAAACAACAAAATCTTGGTTCTACAGAAGAATGATGAAGATAACATGGACCGAGCGTGTGAACCAAAACAAAATTTTGGAGAGAATGGAAACGAGAATTGATGTTTTGAAGAACGGCGCATAAAAGTAAAAGATACACCGTCGTCTACGCAGTCTAGCAGTAGATCAAGTCATAACTACGTTTGAAATCGTTTTGATAGCATTTACTATTTTTGATCTTCATATGATTAAACGTTTTAACTCTGGACATATTTAATATTTTCATGAGATCTGTCTTTTTGGGAATTAGTATACTTGATGAATGTGTGTTGTGACGTAGTGACTATCATTTTCGAACGAGAAATCTGAGACACGAATCCAAACTCCAGATGTATTCGTTGCATTCACTTACGCGCAAATACCCTTGGGAAAGTTATTAATCCATCCCTTCTCCCTCTAGCTATAGGTTAATCAGCAGGACAGATTATGGCCAATAGCTTTGGTTGGCAACCAGTCTGTCGCAGAAAGTAATGGCAACTTATTTCGGGAAAATCTTCTGCCCAGTCATTCGTGTATCGAATGAGACATGATCGCCCAAGCAAGTATCACGTACGGTACTTAAATGACTGTCACTTTATTCTAATGGAACTGTTTTTGGCCAGCATGAATACGAATTCGCTTTCTCCCGTCGTAGCCATGTCCCTGTTATCTCATCAGCAATTCTTTTGTTTGTCGCTTGAAGAAGATATTTCTTATTATTTTTGGCTTTGAACTTTTGTGATCTTATGCTCTCGTTCTTGTCAGTTTTCTTACAACTTTTGGCTATCATATTCAATCTTCCATTATCATATGACAGCCTAGTTGACATAATCTTTAATGTTCAAGATTTCTCTTCTTTCAATTTAGCTATCAATGCTATCTTTGCGGGGCATAGGCGTTCTGAGTATCTTACTATAGAAACCGCTTATATATTTATGCGTTTGATCATTATTTTTTATATTGCAGAGTCTATTTTCTATAAGCTTCATAGCTTCTTCTGACGTAACTCTTCGGATTTTTTTTTTACATTTTAATCTGTTTAATTCAATCCTCATCTGCTATTCTTAGATTCCTGTAGTCCTCATGTCTGTTCCGTTTTACGATCATTCCATCGCTGGATAATTGAACTGTTTCTGCTGCTTCCTTTGTCCGTGTTTGCGTGTGTCTGCTTTCATAGTCTTGTGCAGTTTCCGATACGTATTGGTTGAAGTTTCTGACATTTTTTTTTTTTAATCGTATCACCCCGAGCAAAGCGGTAACGCCACTGATGTACAGGGGGCTACGTAATAGTGGAAAGATTGGAAAAGAGAAAGCCGGAAACCATATCCTAAACAGGGAACAAGGGATGAGCCTCTTAACCTGTTCAATAGATGTGGGTGGAGTGTGAACCGGGCGATAGATAGATCTATCTACTCCAATTGAAAAAAAAAAAACAAAGTGAGAAGTTTGGAAAAGCGAAAGCCGGAAACCATATCCTAAACAGGGAACAAGGGATGAGCCTCTTAACCTGTTCAATAGATGTGGGTGGAGTGTGGACCGGGCGATAGATAGATCTATCTACTCTGCAAACAAGGTCTCAGTTTACGTCTTAATTCAAGTACATGTTTTCCAAAAATGCATAAATTGGTATCTACGTATTTCTTCATACGTACCAAATGCTCTCAAGCAGAAATTAGGTGATAATAGCTCTCTACAATTTCCTATTCTCTGTAAATCCTAATAAATTTTGCCTTTTCGTTATTTCTCTTAAACTCTGTTCCCCCATTAATTTAATCTCATCAAGTGTGTTATACGCTATTTTCCTCTGTCCCTATTTCCCTCAATATATCCCGTGAGTATTAGATTTGCAATCCCTCCTTCCTCATTGTGTGCCCCAGAAATTTCAACTCTCTTTTCCTGGCTTTAAGTTTTATTTTTATTTTCATGTTCTCTTTTTTCAAATCTGAGGAGGCTCTTCAGTATTCACTCTCATGTAGGAAGACAGATATCAAGTAGCAGTTTTGTACTCTTTAATTTTGTTTCTAACAAAGTTTGTCTTTTTGTGCGTTGTGGTGCAGTGGATATCGACTCGGAACGACAAATCCAGGATCCGAGTTTGAATTCCAGTTGAATTCCTTGCATTCATTTACGCACAAATATCCTTGGGAAAAATAATTATTCGTCTCTTCCCTCCAGTTATAGGTTAAATAATAGGACAGATTGGGTTCGATAGTCAGCAACCAGTCTATCGCAGAAAGCAATTGCAACCTACTGCGGGATAATCTTCTGCACAGTGTCTCTAAAGAGACATGATCTCCCAAAGCGTGTATCACGTCTGGCATTTAATTAAATGTGTTTCTGTTCTCTGTTAGAACATTTCCGAAACATTTAAATTTTTGGGCTTGTTTGAATTTGTTATCTTCGATTTGTAATTTGCATTTTGGCCTAATCCTTTTGTTAAGTACCAAGCATCCTATCTTCTTTCATTTTATGTTTTCTCTTTCATATATTCACCGCTTTCTGAGGGAGCTTGTTTAGTTTTCTTTCTGTGTCTGCTATTAACACTGTTTTAACAATATATCTTTGTTGCTAAAAATGTGGCCGCTAATAATGAATCTTAGTAGGATTTTTAATTTTCCGCAAAATTGCTTTATTCTATAGGTTAAATATGTTTGGTGAGAAAACACATCATCGTCTTACACCCCTTTCTAATTGTGTATATCTGCTGAACTCATTTTCTATCAGTAACAGACCAAAATAGGTTCTTGGTTGTTCTAATATTCTTCATAAATATGCCAAGGTTGCTACGCAGTTCAAACAGGACTTTGTGGTATATTTTAATGAACACACTTTGTAATATATTATCTTGAACGTCGGAAGTAATTGACAGAATCAACCGGCCGTAGGTAAGGTTAACAAAATGTGACAATCGGCTTGAGAGGCGATGACCAGGGAATTATATGGTTGACAGATACATATGACCGTAGATACAAGTCAACAAAGGAAAAGATTGGTTGACAGATATATTCAGCCATAGATGATGCCAACTCCCCCAAAAAAAATCGACAACCGGCTTGAAAAATAATGGATGTCATTGACAGATACATCCGGTCGTAGATAACGTCAAGAAAGAGACAACCCAAAAAGCAAAAATGCGTGGAAATTTTAAGACAATGTAAAGTTTAAAATCCTTTGGCTGAAGAGACAGAGAGTGGCTAACCACTCCTGACGGCCCCTTCGTATGTGCAATCTCTCTCCGGCTGCTCTCCCGCTCCACACAAGCGCCACCGACGAAGAATAAAAATATAAGATTATATTTTTGTATATACTTGTTCCTCATTGTTTGTCCAGGTCCAGCGACAATATATAACACATTGCTTAATCTATAAAACACAGATACACGTCTTTCTGTATTTGCATTGCTCTTTCAGATAAAAATATGAGCATAACTATCGTGTTTTTGTTTCAAATCTTTGACAAGACCGCACAGTTCTCGTTTTCTGATTCTGATATAAGCTCATCAGAATTCGGATGTTGAGTTTTGTTATATGGCAAGTTACACTAATTGTCCGATGAAGATCACATGACTAAAAAGGACAAGGGAGGTTGCCGTATATATATTGATACAATTTAATAAGGGGTCCATAATAATAACAACAGTTTAGTTTTGTTACTTCTCTGCCGGCAGAAGTGACACTCTTGCTTTTTATTCACACATACTAATATAGCGGATACAGTACTTTCATGACTAAACAATGGCGGAAACGGAACTTATGTTTATTCAGTTCCCTTTTACAACACTTATCTTCTAAGGAAATATATTATTAAAACAATATTTGATTTCCTGTTTTTTTTTCTCGACTCAAATTTCGCTATTTGACAATTGCGTGAAAGATAACTATTTCAACTTTCAATAAGCCATCACTTTGTATTATTGTAATTATGTTCGTAATACAGTCGTTTAAACTAAGTTTCGTATTGTAGATAGGCTCTCTCTAGATATTTATCCTCTCTCTCTCTATGTTGTGTGTGTGATATGTTTCTTTGAATATATATTGTTATTACCTTATTGTCTCCTGAATCACTTTCATTTTTACATGACTGACAATAATAGTAGTTATATTTGCTTAAAGATAAATTCGGCAAAGTACAGTGTTATGTGTAGGCAATGCGTAAAACAATGTGTCACAGAAACTGGTGATGATGCGTAGTTACTTAAATAGTAGTCATCCGTTTATTTTATACTATTTTACAACAGTATCGCCTTGTTTGAACAAAGTACAGTTCTTGGTTGTCAAACTGGAGGCCGTGAGATATCTAAACTACACGCCCCTACCCCCGTCTCGGCCTTAATGAGAAGATCCAAAGGAAGGGCTTGGCTTCAAGACTTGCCGGTAAGCTGTCACTTTTGGGAGCCATCTGTTGACCGGGTTTTCTGTCAGAATTTACTTTCATAGTATTTGATGTGTTTTTGCATATGGTCGTAAAGCAGCAGAGGTTTAAATTCAGCATTTTTTTTTTGTACTAGATGTACTGCCTTCCTGAGCTGTTGGGTTCCTTTTAGCCGAAGCAGCTGATTCTGAAGAGTCAGATTTTCGCATTCACCCATTCCTTTGTTTCTTTTTAGAGGCTATTTGGGACGCATATCTTCAAAGATTGTACCCATTATCACCCCTGGCTATGACAACCCTTGGAACATATACAATTTCGTAGTTACTACTATTACTATTCTATGCCCGTTGAAGAATACGGAGTTTAAGAATATAAATATTTTGTTAATGGATGTTTGCTTGTGTTAAGCGTAAGTGGCTTCCATCATTTTTAGTCTTTCTTTACAAATGGACTTATAAAGTATTTTAGTAATGACAGAAATCAACTGTCTAATACAAAGTACGGTTGGAATACCTCCGACATAATGGTAAGACCTCCATTAGATGAAGCACATTACTATGTAAAAGGTATGTATATGTAGTTATATTTTTGCCGCACTTTCTGTTAATGTAATTATTTTGCAAGGATATATCTGTGAAAGAGGGCACGACGATTTGAACCAGAATCTGAACTCGGCATGGATATACATTCCGTGCTGATAACAAATATGCAGCGTGCGCATCCATATATATATATATATATATATATATATAGTATTTTAATTATTCCAATTCGTTTGATTATATTTGCTTTTGTTGCCGATTGGTTCATTTTCAATTATTTTGGTGACTTTTTAGTGACATTTTTCAATGTTCTAAGGGTTTTCCGAGGGGCTGTTTGCCACTAAAAAATAAAAGTTTTAACCAACCCCACATAACATAGTTTAATCCTATATCGAAGGCGATTCAATCAAAAAGCGAGTTTTCATTAGATAATTTTTCGCTTTCAGTCGAATAAAAGAAGTGTACATGCGAAATAGAAATCACGAGGCGCTAACAATAGTAACCATCAATCCATATAGATCAGAGGATGCACCAATGTATCGTCACATTTCTGCCACTTTATTTGTATATGTACGTCCGTCCTCATGCACGAGTTCATGTTCTTTTGGCCGCGCATGCGTATACGAAAGCAAATGTAATCAACTGCGAAACATTCATAAATACGAACCGCTTACATTACTGAATTAGGATCTGGAAACAACTTATATAAAAAGCAATATTTGATTATAATTGTGAAGCGACAAGCTGCGGGTCACTTAAGCACTTTCTCCTGACTTCTAATAAACACATACAAATACAAAGTAACAGACAACAAACACACACGCGGATACAGATACACACACAAACACATACACAAACACACATATACATATATATAAATACATACACATACTCACACAATATATATGTGTATCTATGTACGTTTTTTATTTTTATTTTCGAATATATTTTCTTCATTAATTCTCTATCCTTTTTTTTTGTGGTTTGGAGCCTAAGGAATATGAAATCCAAGCTTTGCTTGTCTTCTGTTTAATGTCGCCCTCTTTATGGTTACTGATTGGTCGATGTGTTGACCTTTCTCGGCTAAAATGGCTGCCATAAGATATTTCATCAATGTGTTACCGATATTTGCCATATCGACGCCATTCTCAGCAGGCTTTTAAACTCTTCATCAAGATGAAAATGAAAAAATAAAAACGAAAGAAAATATGAATAAAATAAAATGTTGGAAGAAAATTAATGTAATAAATGCTGGCATTAAATGTTGAATTACCCACTGGTCCAATCAAAAATAATAATATTTTATCACCCTTTCATCTCTTTCTCCCTCCCTCCCTCCCTCTCTCTCACTCTCTCTCTCTCTTTCTCTCTCGCTTTCTCTTTAACACACACTCACACACACACAGACTATCAAATATTTACACGCTTTCTCTTTCATACACACATATCTATAATTATTTATTGATTTGTATGCATATTCGTAAACATACATAAAGATATATGTATACCTAATACAGACGTTTTTAATCAAAATATATAAGTATATAGAGATTTAATTATTTAAGTGTGTGTTCATTTGAATATGCATGAATATATATATATATATATATACAGAAATTGAGAGAGAGTCAGAGAGAAGAGAAAGTCAGTCAATAACGAAATGTAAAAATTATTTTAGATGTTTCGGCTCAAGAAGGAACTTTTTCAGCTTAATAATGGTTTTATCGAGAAATTCAGCCATATAGATGTTGTTTTTCTTTTCTTTTAATCACAAGCAAGTCAATAACACCGAAAACAAAAAGCTATTTTTCCTTCTTTGGGTATCCGATGGGTCTAGTTAAATAACCCAACCAACATCACTCCAATTTTTATCACTTTCGTGTATTTTTATTCATATTATTTGAAATATTCCTTGAGAAATTTCAAAGAAAGTTTTGTAATGGATTCGATTCTGACCAGGCATCTCGACTTCAGTCACTTTCCCACCGTCATGCCGTGGCTCCCTCTTTCTTCTCTACAAATATTTTTATGGTAACTGCTCTGATGAGCTTTTTCGCCAACTGTCTTGACGACATGAATACAATAGTGTTGCTAAATTGTCAACTATGTCTCAACGTTTTACCACTGAACTAGCTAGACGAAGCCGTCTGTTCTACTCTGTCAGTTCCTTTCTCTGCATTTTTTACCTGTGGAACTCCCTTCCAAATTTTTGCTCCCCAGGCAATTACAATCTTCGAAAATTTAAATGCATCATTAATAGACATTTTTTGTTTTCCCGAAAATTGTTCCTTAATTGTCATTTCTTCAGTCTTCCTCACAAAAGTCTTCCCATTATTTTTCACTCACTGTACCCCCTCTCTGCATCCTAGGGGCATTATCGCCTTGCTTTGTGTGATATGACAACAAATATGCTGATAGCAGTAGATTGGTCGAGAAAGGAGATATAAATTTACCATTTTTCATTCAGTCATCTGCTATTAAATTTGAATATCTTTCATATATACAGGGTGCGATAGGTAAATTCTCGCAATGTGCGTTGTTTTCTTTGATTTTGTCGCCTGCACAGAATGTTTGATGACAGTGCAGAAGATTAGAAAAGAACTGGTTGAGTTTAATAATGATTCTGAAGGTATGGCAGCTTGAAAAATATCTATTTGATATACTCATAAGAAATTCCATAGAAATTCCAATATTTTTCGTGAGGGACTCCGACTCAAGGCGGTGCCCTACATCAGATTTATTGATGAGGTATTGTTGCTCTGTATCAAAATGATGGCTCCTGGAAGACCCTATGACACTGCATCATGCGACACAAGTAGGAGAACTCAGTCATATATAACAGACAATTTCTGTGATCACATCAAACCTTTCATATGGCCACTTAATTCCCAGAATTTTTGTCCTTATTTTGTTGTGAGTAACCCTCACACAAATTTTGTAAAAATAATTTTGTTACAATTTACACATCACCCAGCATCTGAATCTATCCCAGATACCAGTCCGCCGGATTTGAATAAATTATTAATCTCCAATTTATCTCAATGTCTTCATTTTTTGCTCGTTTTATGAAAAAATAACTCATTAATAACTGCCATTTTTTAAAATTAGTATTATTCTTCTAGTTGTACTTATGAACAAATTCCCTTTAAAATATATCTTAATATTTGATTTTGATTTTTATCTTATTCTTATCTTTTATGTTGGTTTTGATTATATTTTTTATATTTCTTTATTTATTTTGTTTATTTTATTTTTCCCAACGTTTGGATTTTTCTTTGCTAGTCTTTCCTTTTATTTCTCTTCTATCTTTCTCTCCTCTCCTCTTTATTTTTCTTTCTTTTTTTTTCTTATTATTTCTTTTTTTTCTACTTTAACTATTTCTTTTTCCGGTTTAAAAATTTTGATATATCTGACATTCTGTGGCAACATCTTGAAACACTACTGTCTATCGAGTCGTGCGCACACGATTCTTTATAATGTTATAATCACCCGCCTCACTTAATTCATGTTAAGTGCTGACCTCTTTTTCTTTTTCTTATGCTTTTTATTTTTTATTGTTTTTAGTTTATATTTGTTAAATCTACTTATCTATAGATTACAAAATAAATTCACCACATTTAATGGTGATGATGATGTTTTAGTATCGTCACTTTATAGCTATTAATTTACAGTATGCAATTTTCGTTATAATAATAATAATTAGCATAAATTTCTGGTGTACTTTTATATTTAACTGTGGGAGGCACTTCCATTAGTAACCAATATATATATATATACTGTTATTATTATTATTACTCTTGATATTATTATTAGTAGTAGTAGTCGTTACATTCATGATGTGACCGTTTCATTTTTACTTTTCTCAGTTGCCTGATCGTGACGTTTTTGTGGTGTTTATTTGTGCACCTTTTTTATTTATTTCACTTTTGTTAATAACAAAGGAATCCTTTTTTTATTAATTTTTTTAATTCCTGTTTCATGTTGTACTTTTAAATATTAATTTAATGAACACTAAGTAGTTTCCGCTTTTAGAAGCCATTAAGCCAAATAATTAGTTTCAAATATTAAAAAACTTAGAAAAATCTTGCAATTTAACCAAATTTGTAATAAGTTAAAAATTGATCTTTAACTAAACAAAAAATACACCCAGTAGTAACAACGAGACAAAACCAGAGCGGAGAAAAAAAAATTAAAAAAACAGATGAAATTGTCACAATACAAAAACACAGTACATACATATATTCACAGCATTATCATCAAAAACTCTTTGATGATGCTTAAAGAAAGCCTTGTATACATATATATCGGATATTTATATTCGAATTTGCTATAAAAAAAATTAAAATGTTTCGAAATATAGAAGAAAACCAATAAGCAGCAACAATGTTTATATGTACTGAATTCGAAGACACAAATTAATAGCCTCGTTCCGATTTGGAATTTTTAAAATGGTTGTAAGATTTTTTGATTGATGAAGAGATAAATTTGATTACTTCAGAGCTAGTAATTTATAAAACAACGCTAGAAATTGAAAACAAAAAATAAATTCGTTGAAGATCTTTGAGAAGTCTGACAAAGATCTCATAAGGGCAAGTGAAAGACTTTATCATGACGATCTGTATCAAGTGAGATGTCATATGAAATCAGAATTTATTTTATTTACATGCAGGCTATTGTTCTAATCTTTATTGTTATTGTCAAAACGTCGCGAGAGTCGTGCCCTCCGGACTTAATTTGGTACCTCACGATATGGATAAGCATCAGCTAATGTCAAGCATAACCCTTAATTTAATTTAATTTGTGCGTTTTGATTGTTCTCGTTCAGTTGACGATGTTTAAGGCTATCTCATGTAGTTCTTAATTACCAAAGCCAAGCGAGCAATAACTTAACAGTATTAAAGGGAATGAGAAGCATTCTTGATATTTTGCTAGCATTTCATACTCTTTAAGGCATCAGCCATAATTCCAAAGATTCTGAAGTAACAAAATCTAAGAAAATACTTCAAATGCATAGTCTCTGTTCATAAGATTATTCTGCATGTTTCAATACAAGTCGTTCTCACAGCTGTGTGGTAATTTCTACCCATACATTCTGTCTTGTATGTCCTAATGTATAGGGTTAACATCGATGTAATTTCCGAACAACTGAATAAGTAACGTAATATATACGTTACAAAGTAATATACGAGACGAGAAATTTCGTAACGGAATACATAAAAGGATATATTTAATTAAATACGCGATGGAATATACATGACAGGATATGTAACAGAACATGTTACAGATTACGTGATCGAACATACGTAACTGAACATATTATAGCATATGAAATAAAATATACTTAATCAAACACGTAATAGAGCTAATAGAACATATGTAATAGAACGTATATATAAGAATCTGTAATATAAAATACATAACTGCATATATGTAACAGAATACGTAAATATAAAATATGTTATACATATTATATAACATGCCATACTTAATAGAATAAATAAGAGAATATGTAATAAAAAATACATAACTGAATAATTTCAAAATATACATAACTAAAATATAACTGTATATAGTTTAAATAATAATGCATAACTGAAATTATACTTAACAGAATATATATATATATATATATATATATATATATATATATATATATATATATCTATCTATCTAACTATCTATCTATATATATATATATAATATTCATAGAATAATATATATATACATAATATTCTATAAATATTATATATATCTATATATATATTTATATATATATAGTATTTATAAAATAATATATATGTATATGTATATATATATATATATATATATATATATATATATATATTATTTTATAAGAAAGTGAAAGAACACGTAGATTAAAACTCACTGTTCAAGCATTTACTTCTAGGAAGAGTGCTCGATACAAATTAGAGCTTAATATTGTAATGTTTTTTTCAATGATTTATAAAAGCGTTTTATCACTATACAAAATTATCATATTTCAGAGCAATGCTGTTATTCTTCAGTTGATAGTTTAAAATAATTTGAGAAAATGATTTATTTAGAAAATATAAGATGAATTCATGTTTTTTTAGAGATGGAAAGGGTACTAGTAGAAAGGATAGGTAACGAATATGCTTCTTGGTGTGGCAATATTGTTCAATCAAAAATGAGAATTAGGTAACTATAGAATTGAATATTTGGGTCGGGAAAGGAAGCAGAGTTGTCCAGTGTCAAGGCATGTAACTTTTTAATTTTGTCTGATTAAGATACATAGTGAAACTCTGCATTATTTAAATGTGTAGACAATAACATTGAAAAGCAGGTTGCATTATTTTATAATTTGATTTTGTACTACCTCATGAGGAAATGGGCTGGAAATTCTGGTTAGAATTAGAATTAAATAAATATGAGATATATATATATATATATATAAAGGAAGCGGCTTGATGGTAAAATCAACAAAAAATCAATTTAAAATTAATTTTAAGAAATTAAATATTAAAACTGGTTTAGCCAGAGGGCTCAATGAAAATAAATTATTTGTTCGCAAATCCAATATATTTTTTTCTTATATATAAAACCTTCAAAATTGAATTTGCTTTTTCGATGCTCGTTGATATCATGAGAAAATTGGAAATTTCGTTCGAGTATATATGTCGGTAAAGAAACCGGAATTAAGCTTGCAAAAAGAAAAGTAAAAGGAAAATTGTAGCGAATTCAAGGGGAAAATGAAGGAAGAAGGTAAGGAAGGGAGGAAGAAAGAAAGTAAAAAGAAAGAAAAAATGAAGAAGAAGAAGAAGAAGAAGAAGAAGAAGAAGAAGAAGGAAAGAATGCAAGAAGGAAAGAGAAGGGAAAAGTATGCTAAATTTGCAGACAGGAGAAAAAACGGGTCAGGAAGGTGGAAGAAGTTTCGCTACTGTTGGCGGCCTTTAATATTATGGAAAATACAAAGATCTGCTTGATTGTGCGTGTGTGTGTGTGTGTGTGTGTGTGTGTGTGTGTGTGTGAGAGAGAGAGAGAGAGAGAGAGAGAGAGAGAGAGAAAATCAGCGTGCAAGAAGGAATGGGAAAAAATTAGATAATATGCATAAAAAAACGAAAAAGAACTAATAAAAGAAAAAATTTCATTTAGATAAAGTAAAAAAAATTAAAGCGAGCATCAACTTAAGTATTATTTCTGATGTAAACCAATGTCTAATTCGACAAATAATAAAAATTAATTTATAATATATAAAAATAATTTCTTCACCCTTCTTCCATCTTTGTTTCTTGTTCGTTCCTTCTATTCCTTTTTCTATCCCTTTCCTTTTTATTCGCTACGTTTTTTTTCTTTTCCCTTTTTTTTTTGCATGCTTACATCTGGTTTTATTGCTAACACACACACTCAATCGCTGATGAAGCGAATTTGGTTTGCTGAAATGATCATACGACCATAAATTTATATATATATATATATATATAAGCATTTCTCGATTACGGCGTATGCGATTAATGCGTTTTTCATTTTTTGTGCTATTTTTTATATATATAATAATCCAATTAGTACATACATAATACCTGATTAGTTCAGCAAATACTTCTTGAATTTAAACATATCAATCAAAATTTAATTTAAGATACTTACCTATGTACAATTTTTCCGCACCAATAAACGGTTCTGTGTGTGTATATATATATATATATATATATATATATATATATATATATATAAAAATGTAATCTTATCACTATACTCGTTTCGAAAAACCCTTCGAGTATATACTCGGAAGGAAAAAATGGATGTCAAAAAAGAAAGAGTTAAGCACATGAACATCAGTCAAAGTACTTAGCCCAAAGAAAAATAAACGAGTAATCTATAAGAAAAAAAGCGCTCAAAAAGTCAGCCGAGCAGAGCAGACAAAATAGATAACCTAAAGAGCCAACGAATCGACCAAGGTTTCACCTAACCGGATCTTCTGAAAATCCGGTGAGGTGAAACCTTGGTAAGTTAGCTGGCTCCTTAGGTTATCTACTTATATATATATATATATATATATATTGTTTCTTTTTCTGACAATGGTTTATGAAAGCCTTATATCACTACACCAAAAAACATCATGTTTCAGAATATTTTTATTCTTCTTCGCCTTAAGAAGATATGTTCTCAAGCATGAGCTTTTTGTATTGATATATTACTTTTATAAATCATTTTAATAACAAAATTACAATATTAAGCTTTACTTAGTGTTGAACACCTTTTATAAAAGTAAATGCAACGAACAGTATGTATCTGTTTTTCACTTCCTTATAGATAGATAGATAGATAGATAGATAGATAGATAGATAGATAGATATCATTATAAATATAGTAACAAAAATGTGCAAAAATATAGGTAACAAGATACGTAACTGATTATGCATTACGGAATACGCGTTGTAATACATACGTAACAGAAATACTTTTCTATATACTTCATACAAATCAAATAAAAAAGAAATGTGAAGACTTAAGAACTGTTCTGTTTTTCCTCATAAAAATAGTACTTTGGTAAAAAATTGATAATTTTGTTGCAGTGTAATTGGTAGATGACAACATATTCTATATACAGATATTGTTTCGTGAAATAAACAATCTCTTTTTAATTGCGAAGCTGTGAATTGATAGTTATGTTGCCACGACGATTTTCATGTTACAAACTAAATTCAAATTAAATCTTTTTTTCGTGGTTACACAAAATTAATTTGAGCTAATTAATTACCCTGAAGCGATTATATTTTTGTCATTTATATTTTTCGTAATTGATCATGATAACAACAATGGTAATAATAATGCTAATAATAATAACCATGATGAAAATAATCACCATAGTAATAATGTTAATCATAATATTGATATATAATTATTAATAATGATGATAATAATAAAAATAATAGTGATAATAATAACATTCATGGTAATGATAGTGGCAATAATAGTAATAATGCTGACATTATTAATAATAATCATAATAATGATAGTAATATTAATAATAATTTTATACTTTTAATTTTCGATTCAGATATTATTATTATTATTATTATTATTATTATTATTATTATTATTTGAATTTAATCTCAATTCAAAAGCGATGTGTTCATAGTATTTCACAATTCATTTCTTTTTATTTTCTCTTAAGTCATGCTTTTCTTCGGAATTATAGGGAGTGTTTTCCCGTCATATTTTCGACGATTTGAAGATTTCTTTTTCTAAGTTTCCCAATCAATACTAGAGAGCAAAGTTTACCTTAGTAATTAACCCGTAGCTGAACGGTGGATGACTGAAAGATTTATCTTCACAAGTGTATATATGCAAATAAGAAGGCGTCAGATTAGCCCGGAACATGGTTCTTCAATATCCCTTACACCACCTGTACACTATCCTTATCATTACTATTCTATATAATTATCTTCGACTATTCGCCATGTTCTATTTTTTAGGCATTTTAATTCATTGACTAAATTAAAAAATATTAAGGAACAAGGTTAACTCAGTAATATATATGCAACAGATATTTGCTAAATAAGTACTTTTTCGGATACGAATTATTCTTGTTGCTAAGTTTGGTTCCATGAAATTAGGAAACGAACTCTGTTTTGTTGCCTCTTCATTATAACAATAAGTCTCCAAGAAATCATTTTGTTATGAATTTTATGCTAAAAGGGACCACAGCAACAAGGAAAAAACATCACTGAATAAAACTGCCCTAATGGAATTTCTAAGAATGAATGGAAAGCCCGGGAGCAAACACCTTGATGTAATTAATATGTGACAGATTTCAGGCGCTACTGAGAGAAAACTTTCAGCGGACACGCTTGGTTGGTTGGCTGGAACATTGGCTCTTCGATACGTTGGCTTCAGTCCAGGTAATCTTGTCCGAGCGTCTTCTAATGGACATTGAAACTGCGAACATCGACTGATCATCTGACAACTACTATCGCTAAAAATATGGCCCGATTGAAGTGATCGTGATTCAGAAGTAAAGCACTTTATAGATTATCCGAAAATGGAATAAAAAAAAACTGGTTCAAATTCTCTTCACAGCTTTTGATATAACTTTAAATACATAAATCATTTTTTGTTAATTGGTACTGTCCCTGAACATGTTGCGTATTGCTTCGAGCGCATACAAGCGCTGTTCGAACAATTCTATTTCAACTCTTTTCTTCGTCTATGTGCCCTGTCCTTTCAGGACATAGGCGATCATGGCTTTCCACATCTCCCTATCCGTGGTGGCTCTTAGCTCGCTTTCTCCTGTTACACCACGCAACCCTCGTTCCGTAATCAACCTGATCAGGTCTTTCATATATCTTATACGCTGCTTTTTGTGTCTCTTTTCCCCTCTATCTGGCCTGTTAGTATCAGGTTCTCCAAGCCCTTCTTTCTCATTGCATGTCCCAGGAATTTAGCTGTTACTTCCTGATGCTCAGTTTTATTTTTTCGTTTCCATCCTTTCTAAAACCTCATTATTGCTCACATGCTCGATCCATGATATTCGCAGCATGCTTCTGTAGAACCACATTTCAGTTGCTTCAAGTTTTTCCTTCATCTTCGATGATATTCTTCAGCATTCATTGCATTTGGAAATAAAGCCCCATCTTTTTTTGACGTTTTTATTTTGAGAATTTCTTCTTCTTCTTCTTCTTCTTCTTCTTCTTCTTCTTCTATGTACCATGTCCCTTCTTCTTCTTCTTCTTCTTCTTCTTCTTCTTCTTCTTCTATGTACCATGTCCCTTCTTCTTCTTCTTCTTCTTCTTCTTCTTCTTCTTCTTCTTCTTCTTCTTCTATGTACCATGTCCCTTCTTCTTCTTCTTCTTCTTCTTCTTCTTCTTCTTCTTCTTATGTACCATGTCCCTTCTTCTTCTTCTTCTTCTTCTTCTTCTTCTATGTACCATGTCCCTTCTTCTTCTTCTTCTTCTTCTTCTTCTATGTACCATGTCCCTTCTTCTTCTTCTTCTTCTTCTTCTTCTTCTTCTTGTACCATGTCCCTTCTTCTTCTTCTTCTTCTTCTTCTTCTTCTTCTTCTTCTTCTTCTTCTTCTTTGTACCATGTCCCTTCAGGACCCTATCCCTTGTAACTCTTAATATATTTTTTTTATTTCCCTCAAACCCTGTTCTGTAATCTACTTGCTCAAGTGCATCAAGTATGTCACGCGTTGCTTTCCTTTGTTTTTCCCTCTGTCTGTTCTGTGAGTATCAGATTCTTCAAGCCCTCCTTCCTCGTTACATGTCCAAAAAACTTCAGTTTCCTCTTCCTGGTGTTAAAAATAAGTTTCCTTTTTTCCATCATCTCCAAAACCTCGTAGTTGCATACATGCTCGGTTTATAGTACAACATCTTTTTGTAGACCCATATTTCGGTTGCTTCAAGTTTTTCCTTGATTATTGATGACACTGTCCAACATTCGCTGCCATATTGAAGGACAGACATCACATAACAGTCCAGTACTCTTTTCTTTGTTTCCAACGAAATTTTTCTGTCTCTCAATACACTTCAGTACTTCTGATATCACATGTAGTAATGTTTATATTCTAAAGATTTTATTTCTTTATTTCATGGAATATTATTCAATATCGGAGTGGATAAATCTTTTATTGATTTTATAATTTTAAAATGAGTTTAGATCCGATTATATCAGACAATGTAAAGATCTCTTCAACAACGGAATAGAAAATATTTTTTGTTTATGTTAATAAAACTTTAAGTGTTCAGCCATGCCAATGATGGTTTGTACACTTTCGATGGAAAAGTTTACTCCTACCGATTGACTTCGATCTATTTTTACTCATTGTAAAATCAAATCCATCTCTAATATAGTACTATGTACAAAACATACGCAGGTATCGTCTGTAATGAAACGCTAAACTAAAATGAAACCCTTAGCGAAGAATTGTAGAGATGTTGATTGACTGTTGGGTGCTTTGTTGTTGATTACATTTACCTTTTTCGAGGACTTTATTTCAGAACTTGACGGCTTCTGAAAGTAAATCACTAATGTTAATGTCACTGTCATGAAACGACAGGATGATATCTACGAAATGGCTAGGACATCCTAAGCGTCTCAGCATCTTCCACATATGTTCTCTGACCTACGAAGAAATAAAAGTAGGTCTCCTTTTTGTCCATAAAAAACTCTCTTAGATTTGTCAGGCAATGCTGCAAGACATATTGTTACTCTTGTAGGATTTTATCTATAATTGGAGACAGAAAAATAATCATGATGATTTTACACGGTGGCGAAAATCAATTATACCATGATAATGCCAACACAGTTCACTTACACCTTTGCCTTTGTACACATCTGTATTTCCCAAGTTCTCCCCAACCTTCCAGATGGTCATAAAGATTGTATACATGATTATCAGTCAAGTGATCCCCACCTTACCGAAAAAATTCAGAAAAGATGCTGTTCTTTCTGGTAGCCTTTCCCATGCTTCAACTTGCTGGTACATGCTTTTAATTCATCTAATGTAGGAGGACATGTTCATAGATTTGCCAATGAGTTTTTGCTGAATCTAGTTAAGAACAAATTGATCTACATGGCTACCTCTGTGAACCGAAATGTGTTCTTTCTTTTCTCTCATGCTAGTAAGAAGTTTTGAGATGTTGATAGGGACATCGTGAAGGTCTGCTTTATTAAGTTGCGCAGCTCTTTACTATACTTATTTTATCTGCAGTAGCCTGTATTTCTGCTCTACATCAGACAATCAAGTATCTATTATCACCCAAAATCCACGTTGATTTTCTTCTTGAGTATCCTTTCCAGCTGTTTTGGGTTCCCTTTAGTAATTCTTTTTTTAGCACGCACTCTCGTACCTTGTTTTTTCTTGAAAGAATTTATTTAATAACTTGATCGTTTTCATCCAACCGGTTCATGGCATTTAACAAAAACTAACCCAAGATTATCTTTTGATAATGAGTTTCTTCCTAGATAGTAGAATTAATCTGAATTTCATTTCGAGCTTGCAGATACTTCTAAAGCGTCTTGAGAATGGAGTCTTGCACAATCCAAGCGCATTGATAAATTCACAGTAGTCCAATTTCGAGCAGCAACATTTTGGCACGTACGATGTATATAGTCCGTCTAACAATCACAGCGTCGTAGGGATCTTACTCTGCAGACATCCAGCATGTCATATTTGAGTCCTACAGCGTAGTCAAATAGGTACATTGAGAGAATTCTTGGTGCATCCAAGACGTTATAAGATCAGCTATAAGCTGGAATTGTGTACTCACACTATGAAGCTAAAAATCTGCATAGTTCAGGAAGTGGCTGACCGCAGCTATTTATTTTACCTGTTTTCTATCTCCCTGGGCAACTCCAAGTCTACTAATCACTTCCAACCCTCGCATTAAGATTCCCTAATCTTTTATCAGCCATAGGATTAGAGTGAACAAGATTTAGCAACGTATGATAAAGACTTTACAGCTTCATCTGTGACTAGTGTAGAAGGCTAAGCACTAATTAACGTTCTATATCGATTACCTGCTAGGTGTAACTGAAAACTCATAAGCTTGTCGCGTATAAAACGTGGTAGCACGTTCAAGCTAGACACTAAGGACGTTCGTACAAAAAGACATACACCAACCTCGCTTTGTTCATCAGCTTTTCTATATCTCTAGATGAATGTTAAGCCACTATCGTGCTCTTCGATTTGACCGTCACCAGAGAGGCAGGTCTCAAATCAATTAGCAATATCAAATGCATAGCGACTGAGTAATCTAGAAACTAAGGTAGTTATTCCTGCAGTAGAACAATAGCTTATTTGTTCTGTCAATGAAAGTTCATACACTCCATCAGTTTTGGTCTAAATTGGTTTGATTCCGAGCGCTTAATGGAACATCCGCCAGCCTTACTAAACAGGTCAAACTTAATGAGTAAGACAAGTAATGTCACCTTTTGTAGAGCCTTTTGGATATCTGGTGAACAGAGTAATCCTTAAAGATGGCTGCTCAGTTACCTTTTGACCAACTAAGTCATTTTTCCTCCATACGTACTCAAGCGACGTTATATCAACAAAAGACAGCCAGTGAATAGGTTAACCTGTTCTGTACCCGTCACCAACTCCTAATCGCTACTGGACTTAAGAAATCAGAGCAACAATAGATTTTAAATTATCAGCAATGCTTGGGATGAGAAATTAATAGTGTCAGCTTGCACAACACCGTAACAACTCGCACCCAACATTATAAGAATATCTGAGACAAACATATGCAAGATATCCCGGATTAGGTGAGTTTTATATCAAATAATTCGTTCTTCTAGATGTATGCAGGCTTACGGTCATATGAAGTAAAACGTTGAGCCTGGTCAGTACTCAGATGACTTAACTCATGTGAATAATAAATACTTTAAGCTTGGATGTGCGATTGGTGTAACGGTTAACTGCTTGGAATTGGATTTCGTCTATCCGAGTTCCAATTATAGTCAAGTTTGTTATGTTAACTTGCGCACAAATACTCTTGAGAAAGGTATTTTCTTTATGTTCATTTACGCGTAAATATTTTTTTTGGAAAAGTATTTTCTAAGGATGATCAATTCCTTGCAGGTCATTTAGAGCCAGAAAATATTTGTAAATTTTGAAAATTTATTTTATGGGGGTAGTAATAAAAGTTTTACTAATTAACCCAACTGAAATTAGAACTCGGCTCTCCGATTAAAATTTCCATGACATTAACCGCATATCCAAGTGTTACAGTACCTGGAGATGCTCACCGTTGCTTAACTCCGGTGAACATATGGCAACTTGAGCTTGAACGTAATCTGGTCGGAAGCCTAGATAGACCGATAGAGAGACAAATAGTTAATGAATATGCATAGATAGATAGATAGATAGATAGATAGATAGATAGATAGATAGATAGATAGATTATTTGGGTTTGCGGCATATCAACCTCAATGGGTTATTTAATGCCAGCAAGATTTTTGCAATAGATTCATATGAATATAATGTCTTCTTTGTGATATATCTGTCTGTAGATAAGGTGTCATTGACATACGATTTTAACGACTGTTTTAATTGACAATCAAATGTATTGCTGATTTTTTTTCAAAAATGTATTGTTGTATTTTTACTATAAAAACTTTTTTTTATGCTTTCATTGTTTATTGATCTCAGTTTGTGGGTTATATAGCTGCGATTCTAACAGGTGCTATCATCAAGGGGTCACGCAACAGCAATTAAATTTCCCAATCAGAGGCCTTGCCGTCGGATGCCGTTTATCATCATACACAGGCCCAGGATGATGTTTATTTTCATACCTAGGACATCTCATTAAGAAGTACCTCTTTGTTGAGGTGCAGTCGACGTATTCTGAAGCTCCAGCTGACAAGGTAATAGATAGATAGATAGATAGAAAGATAGATAGATAGATAGATAGATAGATAGATAGATAGATAGATAGAATACAGTGGATTTAATTGACATTAACTTTATATGAACAGTTTATATAAAAATGTCAATTGCCATGTGATAGTTTAATGCAAAGAAAAACGAAGGCGAATCGGAAAAAAAGAAACCAAATCTCAGTCTACAGATCTGAAATCGAAAGCGGAAGTCGAAAAGAAATAAATCAATTTAGAAAGACACGTGCAAAGAAAAAGACCACAAACCATGAAGAATCTGGCGATGATTAGCTATGTCCAGTCAGCATCAATTTGTCGGATTTGCCGCTTAATTATTGGCGAGTAGCAAACAGAATGTGAATTCTCGATATTCGCCTTGACATTAATCGCTCCAATCGAGTGAAATAGATTACTAAGGCATTGCTTTCTATCGCTTGTGTCATTTGAGCTCATTTCTTTGCACACGACATCCACACTTTGAATCGGCTTTAATGATTACCTCGAACACACATATATCTACATACATACACAAATATGGATATACACGCCTCCATATACATATACATATATGTTCTAACAATTTTCCTAACACACATTTTTGTTTCTAATTCTGGCCTTAAGTAGTTCAAACACAACAGAAATCACGTCGACAAAAATGAGTCATTTAAATACTTTTACTCTTTGTGATATGATCCACACACACACACACACACACACACACACACACATATATATATATACATATATATATATATAGTCGCCTTATACGCAAGCAAATATACTATATATATATATATATATATATATATATATATATATATACATACATTTTGGGGTCCGTTTGGGGTTTTTTTCTTTACTGCGGAGTATTGAATGTTTTGTTCTTGTTTCTTTTTTAACTCCCCATTTATCCGACGTCTTAGTACACCGGATTGTAACGGATTTAGGTTCTGTTTGTTAATGTTTTTTTCGGAGGTTTATTTTAGTATAAATTTACGGCCGGCATACTTACAGAGTCTATGTAGTTATTATATATATATATACATATATATATTGTGTATATATAGTGTATTTCTGCGTATAAGATGACCTATATATATATATATAGTGTATATATAGTGTATTTCTGCGTATAAGGCGACCTATAGATAAGACGAGGCTAAAAATATACCAAATTTTCATGATTTTATCATATGCCTGTAGTATAAGATGACTGCTTATTCATTACTAGCAGTATAGCCCGGCGTTGCTCGGGTGTAATGAAAGCTTTGAAATTAATTCATGGTCCTGGGGCTCAGAATCGGATAAAAATTGTGGATTTGTATAAAGGACATACAGACAGATAAACAGACATACACACAAACATCTTGCCTTATATATATATATATATTATCGATTTTCTGCACTATTGTAAGAACTGTAACCTTGAATTCTGAATATCGTTTCTTATCTCTTTGTCTATGAGTTTATCAAATTTGATTAAAATCGGACCACTCCTTCTATAACCCGATTTTTTCGATTATCGATTTTCGATATTTATCGGGGGTATCTCGACACAAAATCTAGCTAAGAACACTCGCAGGCATTTATAGTACAACTGTGTAAATTTTCAAGAAAATCGGTTCAGCCGTTTTGGAGTCTATAGCTAACGGACACACACACAGTCACACACACACACACACACTCAGATAAAGTTCCATTTATGAATAAGTTTAGATATAAAGATGATAATATTGGAAATGTTGTTACTTACTGTATCCTTTCCAATAAAAAATGTAACTAAACCGATTCTATATTATGGTTTACTTACACGCGTCCCTAAAAGGGAAACCATGATTTTGTTCACGTTTCATCATGTTACTTCTTGCAAATACAGATTCTGCGTTTTCTTCCTCTACAATTTCTCTATCTAAAACAATTACCAAACTCCTGATGTACTACTGGTCTTTTATTTATACTTTATAACTAATAACAGTACGATAATATACGATAATAGTACATGCCTTTGTTGTGAACGCAATAATACCTCAATGTTTACATTTTCTCAACGGTGCTTTATTGAATAAAAGTTGATTTCATTGACATAGAAGTATTCTTCGAATAAGCAATTTATTATGTAGCTATGCCAGCAATAAATAAGCTAGACTGGATGTATTACATTTATTATCAGCTTATTTGATAATGTGAATGATTTCATACACGTTATTTTTATCGCACCAAGGCCAAGGTTAGCCTATCGACAAATATCACTAAGGATATAAGGTTTCTTTAAAATTGTAGTACAAGGGAACCTTCATTTTTTAAGGGTGTTGCTCTGTATTTAAATTTCGTTTTATACACGGAAATATATATATATATATATATATATATATATATATATATATATATATATATTAAGTTATAGTTTAGAACGTGTACTAATAATTTACTATAAAAGTCTACACTTTGTTTCGACATCAAAAAACTATGGCCCATCAGGCAAGTAATAATGTACCATCATTATCAAATGGCTCGTGAATTTTAATGCTTCTAAAACAAAGATGCTATCCTTTAACCTCATTCTCACTCTCTCAGCCGACCTGAAGTGGAATAATTACCTTAATATACTGCTAGGAATGTCAGGTCATTGTGTCGGGGCAGACAGTTTTTTCATCAGAATCCAGCTTGCACATGTAGAAATCTACCGTCCCTCCGTGCACCGAACAACATTGTCATATAACTGTAAAAGGGTGGGACGTAGTTGCTAATCTAGTATTTCGTGTAAATTCGTGCTTAGACGGCACCAGTGGAGCAGAAGCCATGAAAGTACTTGTAGAAGAGGCACAGGGAAGCCACATCACGCCGGTGAGAGAGTGGTTGCAGCCGGTCTGCCAAGTCAGTATCAACCACGTTACAGATCCTCCTTTGTATTTTGTCAAGAAGCCCAAGGAGAGCAGCAGGGGCACCCGACCAGATATGGCAGCAATATTCAATACACGAGCGGATGGTAGATTTGTATATGTGCAGAATAGATTCAGGTGGGAAAAACTTCCGGGCCCTGCACAGAGAGCCGACTTTCATAGCAGCAGATTTGGCAATGGATTCGATATAGTCATTCCATTTGAGGTCCGCCGAAAGTGTAAGACCAAGGAGGCGTAGTATTTTACTCTCTGGGAGGCTAGCCTGTCCCATGCTAATGGGAGGTAGATGCGATTGTCTATGGTGGTTAGTTGATAACAGCTTCGTTTTAGAAGCATTGAAATTTACTAGCCATTTCCTACCCCAGGCCATTACGAATTGGAGGTCCTTTTCAAGCACGGCAGCGAGGTTTGCTTTGTCGCCCACACCTGGTTTTTAATCGATGCGAGTGTAGATTGTTGTGTCATCGGCATACATGCAAACTTGGGATCTAATGGCGTCGGGTAGATAATTAATGTAGATCAGAAAGAGCGTGGGACCTAGGATAGAACCTTGAGAGACGCCCGCGTTCCTATGGTAGTTTTGGGAGGCATGCCCATTTAATACCACCTTCAATGTGCGGTTAGAGAGGAATGACTGTATGAGGTCAAACAGTTGTTCAATTATCCCGTAGCTCCGCAGTTTGCACAAGAGGCCAGCATGCCAGACCATGTCGAATGCTTTGGAGATATCCAAGGCAATGGTTCGGGCTTCGCTATTCTTGTCAAGTGCCCGGTATATGTACTCGGTAATGGTCGTTAGCATATCAGCAGTAGACCTGGTGAAGCGAAACCCATACTGTTTGTCAGTGAGAGGCCTGTGGGCCGTGAGATGCTGAATCACCTTGGCGTTGATATTAGCTTCGAAAACTTTGCCAAAGATCGGAAGTAGACTAATAGGACGGTAATTGGTGGCGTCTCAGGGTTCGCCAGAATTCTTAAATATAGGAACTACACAGGAGGACTTCCAACAGGCAGGAAAACAGGAAGCAGATAGGCAGAGGTTATAGAGTTTAGAGAGGACAGAGGAGAGTTCTGGGGCACATTTCTTCAGTACTATGACTGGGATTCCGTCACCGCCGCTCGCTTTGTGTGAACCGTAAATTCTACTCCAACAGCTTCTTTTCTCGCGCTTCCCGCCTGTGGAACTCCCTTCCACAAGTCTGCTTTCCCGACAGCTACAATCTCCAGGTGTTTAAATGTAGGGTCAATAGATACCTCCTATCACCCTAACTTCAAATTATTCTCAGAACACTCTCATCTTCCCAACCCTCATTCTCTGTATCCTTACCCTCTGACATTTCCTATATTTAATCATCCTTTCTCCACTCTATGTAGCTCCCTGCGCAGTAGTGGCAGTGACATGCCTTGCTCGGGGTGAAACGCTTATAAAATATATATATATATATGGTCAGGCGTCCCTGCTATTCATCTGGTGGTTTTTCGACAAAATTCAAAGGAGAATTTGTAATGAAATCGATTCTAACCTAGCAGCTCGACTCCAGTCACTTTCTCACTCCTCTACAAATACTTTCACGGCTTCTGCTCCGGCAAGCTTAGCTCCCTACTACTTCTCTTAAACGAATTTACGCGAGCTCCTAGACTAGTAACTAGATCCCACCCTTTTACAACCACACAGTAAAACGTAGCCGTCACTTTTGCGCTATCAGCTTCTTTTCTCGCACTTCCTGCTGGTGGAACTCCCTTGTGTATACTTGCTTCCCTGATAGCTACAATCTCCAACGTCAATTACAATATTTTATCTATTTGACTCGCATCTTTCTCTTATTCTTTCACTGACACTCCCTGAAATGTTTTTCTTACCTTTCGTTCTATTTTCACATAACTCTCCTCAATACACTATTCCCAGCCTTCTCTTAGCCATTCTCCGACACCCTCTGCAACTTGACTTATATTGGTTTCGCTCTAATCTCATGTACGTCTCTATGCTGTCTTGCTTGGGTTGAAACAATCATATATATATATATATATATATATATATATATATATCATCTTTAAAGGAGTTATTTCGCTACCTTGGTTTCCACCATGAGTGGTTTCTTCAGGCGATTTTTAATAACTGGTTTTACCTTTACACACACACACACACACATATATATATATATATATATATATATATATATATATGTTTGTGGGTATGTGTGTATATATATATATATATACATACACATACACAGATGTGTGTATACACACACACACACACACATATATATATATATATATATATATATATATAGATGGCCCAAACAAAATATATTTGGGCTCAACCAAAGACAGTTTTAAGATCAGGTGGTTCAACCACAGATCTACATTTAAAATAGAAAAAATAAAAAACAATACAAAATTGGCTAGCCATGTCTGGAAATTGAAATCAAAATATGAAAAAGATCCACGCATAACGTGGAGCATTGTAAAAATAGCCAAGCCAGGAGGAGACATTAGAAATTATGGCATACCCAAATAAAGACGAACCTTTAAATGAAAGAACAGAAATTATGACAAAATAAATCCACACTAAGTAATACCATTTAGGATCCTACAAACATGGATGAAAACGTCATAATTCGTTTGAATTTAAACAATGCACATTCATAAATTCTCTGCCACGTGAACGTTCAACTAAAACACCGTTACAAGATCGTTCTTAAAAAGAAAAACAGTAAAAGGTAAATTCAGTTATTAAAAATCGCCTAAAGAAACCACTCGTGGTGGAAACCAAGGTAGTGAAATAACACGTTTATAAATGAAAAATATATGCATATATATATATATTTTAAATCGTATCACTCAGAGTAAGGTGGTAACGCTACTGATGTGCCGGGAGCTACATAAGAATACAAAGTTTAGATAGAAGAGAGTGAAGAGAAAGACGAACCAGTTAGAAAGGAGCAAGAGAAGGATGGTAATACAGCTGTTATGACAGTTGCAAAGGTGGAGAGAAAGGAAAGGATATGCAGGGTGGTGAAGAAAGAACTAGAGTCAAGTGGTTAAGAGATGAGTATTGACATTGCATTTAAATTCCTGGAGGTTGTAGCCATCAGGAAAGCAAGGATATGAAAGCGACTTCCACGGGCGGAAGTGCGATAAAAGAAGCTGAAAGAGTAGAATTGACGTCTGCATTTGGTTGATCTAAATGTGGATGGGTGAGACCCAGTTACAAGTTTGGTTGCACGAGTAAACATCTGTTGCAGAGGCACCAGTGACTTAAGATCGTTGGAGTAGAAGCCATGGAAGTATGTATAGAACAAAGGGAAGCCACATCCCGTTGGTGCGGAAGTGGCTGGAGTCGAGCCGCCAAGTCGGTATCTATCACATTCCTGATTCTCCTTTGGAGCGTGTCAAGAACACTGAGATGAACAGCATGGGTGCCCGACCATATATGACAGCAGTACTCCATGCACAGACGAATGATTGATTTGTATACGTGCAGGATGGATTCAGGCGGGAGAAAATATCCTGGCCCGACACAGTGACCCAACCTTCCTAGCAGTGGATTTAGCTATTGACTCAATGTAGTGGTTCCACTTGAGATCGGAAGAGAGGATAAGGCTGAGGATGCGCAGTGTGTTGCTCTGAGTGAGACTCGCTTGGTCCATGCTTATGGGAGGCAGGAGAGGTTGCCTGTGATAATTGACAGACAGCAGCTTGGTCTTGGACGCATTCTTCATATATATATATATAAAGGAGAGAGGGTCGCGTGAATACTGACACAGTTACATTCCTTTTCAAAACCAAACAGTACTGAACTACTATGTAAAGGTCAGCATATACCAAAATAACTTCACAAAGGACAAAAAAGTTCTTGAATATAGATGTAACCTAAATGACATTTTTTATATTAATCAATTCCTACAAAACGGGAAATTTAGGATGCTGGAAAAACCAAAAAAAAGAAATTTATTAAATCTTCCCTGTCGGCCGTATTTAATGAAAATACCTACGTATATATATATATATATATATATATATATATATATATACGTATAGTGCGTTAATATATATATATATATATATATATATATATATATATATATATATAAGATATTAACGCTCTATAGACGAAGTAGCTAGAGTGATTTAAAAGTTAAATCACTATGAATTTGTGACGACTGTTTAATATGACTTTGAATGAGTTAGATAACTTGATAGATATAATGATATTGTTAGAGAAAATCAATGTGCGTTATATTTTTAGATTTTTAGATTAACGAGGAATTTCATACTTTGTATACGCACTAATTTCTCCCCAAAATTTGAGGGAAAACACCTAAAGTAAAACGAGACAAGTCTGAATTCTTACCACACTTCTTCTTTCAGGGAGCTTCTAACGTCACGTGGATAGCATTATATAAAACAGTATCACAGACGTCCTCTTTCTTTCTTTTTCTTCTCTTCTTATTTCGTTTTCTCTCCTAATACTCTTCCGGCTTTTTTTTTTTCGATCAATTCTCTCCACCACAAATTGATATTGGTTTATGCAGAGATAAACTTAAAGGAGTATGAATTTTGCCGATGAGCCAATTCTGATTTTTATATTCACAAGCAGCAGACAAAATAACACGCCGATGGAGACGCCTGGCGAGATGATAGCGATAAATGCGACAAGATCTGTTTGCATTATATTTTTCCCGCTCACCAACCATCATAAAACTAGACCTAATACTAGAACACGCGCAATCCGCAAAGCGAGCGAATGAGACGCGTTTTACTAATAATGATTTTGTCTCATTAAAGGACGACTACAATTCTTCTTTTATTTACTTTGCTAAAGTTGGCCTGGTAGGATCATCATTATTAGTATATTTGATATCTTCGCCGACATCATATCCTTACTCCTACCTACAGTTTTGTGACACAATTTATTCCTCAGCACACGTTCCAAGCAGTGCAGCAACCTGCATAATCCAGGTTTTGGTAGATCTATGCTTTCTCTATTTTTATCCCAATGTAACGCAATGTTAATCAGGGTTCATTTATGGTTGCTTTAATTAGAAAGTGTGATAACAGGGCGATTGCACTTCAAACGCTTGTCAATCAAAATAATCGTATTAAAATAATAATAATAATAATAATAATAATTATTATTATTATTATTATTATTATTATTATTCCCTTTAATTTCTGTTATATATATATATATATATATATATATATATATATATATATATATATTTCATTCTAGGTTCCAATTAGAGACCTAAGATCAGAAATGTCTTCATGACATCTTCCACTGATTATTATTATGGCATTTTTCATCATATTTCGATTTCTGCTATGGTCGCACTACCAACCAAGTCTGCGGGAAGACCTAAGGCAGGTAGTGGCGTGTTGTTATTGCTCCATTTCATGTTTATGTATTATTATTATTATTATTATTATTATTATTATTATTATTATTATTATTATGTCATTTTTCATCATATTTCGATTTCTGCTTTGGTCTCACTACCAACCAAGTCTGCGGGGAGACCTAAGACAGGTAGTGGCGTGTTGTTATGGCTCCATTTCATGTTTTTCTATCTTCCCTATCATCCCCAGCATTACATAGATAAAGTTTTCCTTAGTGTGTGGGCTGTATTTAATAAGACAATTTTTTGTATATCTCTTAAGCTGGGGTTTCCAGGGATTCTTTCAATGTGTTGTTTTGTTCCATTTTTTATCATTCCAAATGCACCTACTATCACTGGCACAACTCTTGTTTTCAATTTCCACGTTTTTTCTATTTCAATTTCCAGGGCCTTATATTTTGACAGTTTTTCAAATTCCTTGATTGCTATGTTACAATCCGCTGGACAAGCCATATCAATTAATAGACAAGTTTTCTCTTTCTGGTTTTTAACAATAATGTCTGGCCTGTTTGCTTCAATTTTTCTGTCTGTGTAGATGGTGTAATCCCATAGAATGGTTACATCTTCTATTTCTGTAACCGGTGCTGGGTGATGTTCATACCAGTGTTTGTTTACAGATTTTCCATAATGTTTGCACATTGCCCAATGTAAATATTGCCCAACTCTATCGTGGCGATTTTTATATTCATTTGGGGCAAGCAGAGAACAGCCTGAGATTAGGTGGTCTATTGTTTCTTGGTGTTTATCACAAAACCTGCATTTTGGATCCATATTATTATGCATAATATTTGCCTGAAAGTTTCTAGTGAAAAGACTTCGGTCTTGTGCTGCAAGAATAAAGCCTTCAGTTTCAGACTTTAATCCAGATGCACGTAACCATCGATGAGTATTAACTTTGTCAACATTGGATTTATTGGCACGTTCTGGATATTGGCCATGCAGAGGTTTGTCTTGCCAGCGCTGTTTCATCTGTTCAAGAGCTTTATCTTTGGCTTTCATTTTCATATTTTTTGCCGCAATAGTTGGTTCTTGGCTTCTGTTTTGCTTTTCTACAGAATCTACTAACTGTAAATCTTGTTTGTATTTACTGGCTTCTTTATTATTGAATATTTTTTCTTTCTTTCTTCATGTTTCCTTACTAATTGTATCATCCAATCCTTTCTTGTTTCTATGTATGTTAGTAAGCCAATAGTTGTTGTCTTGTATGACAATTCCAGCTGAATGAGACCTCTTCCACATTCTTTACGGGGTATGTATAGACGGTCTACATCAGCCTTTGGATGATGCATCTTATGCTTAGAAAGAAGCTTTTTTGTTTTAGCATTCATTCGCCTGATGTCGTTTAGAGTCCAGTTTAAGATGTTAAAGCTATATTGGACAACTGGGATTGCAAGGCTATTAATGGCCATAACTCTGTTCTGTGAATTTAATTCAGGTTTTAATATCATTCGTAGCCTTCTATAGTACTCTTTACGCACTATGTCTTTCATTTTTTTATGGTGAATGTTTTCGCTCTCATTCACACCTAGGTATTTATAAGCTTCTTCTGATTTCAATTCTTTTATTTTTACAGCAGGGTCTAAGCTAATTGAGGATGTTTCTTGTATTGATCCACGTAAAACTGTAGCTTTAGCACATTTATTCAAATTAAATTTCATTCCAATTTCTTCGCTGAAGCATTTTACAGTTTGCAGAAGACCTTCCAGTTCATTATCATTCTTAGCATATAACTTTAAGTCATCCATGTAAAATAGATGGCTTATTTTCTTTTGGCCTATTTTATAACCACATTCTGACTTATTAAGTTGACTGGTTAGTGCTATTAATGACATGCAGAATAGTAAGGGAGATAAAGAATCACCTTGAAATATACCTCTTTTGATGTTTATTTCATCAGACTTATTGGTTCCATTTATATGATTGAGGTAAAGGGTTGTTCTCCATATAAACATGCACTGTTTGATGAAATTGATGATGACGGGCGATATCTTGTATATATTTAAAGTCTTTAAAATCCAGGAATGTGGCACACTATCGAATGCCTTTCGATAATCTATCCAGGCAGTACTAAGATTTTTCTTTGTACTGTAGCAGTTTTCCAGGATCATTTTGTTAATAAGCAATTGGTCTTTACATCCATAACAGCCACGTTTGCACCCTTTTTGTTCAAGCGGTATCATGTCATTTCTTTCTAAGAGTAAATATGTCTGTTTTGTTAAAATAGATGTTAATAGTTTATATGTTGTCGGAAGACATGTAATTGGTCTGTAGTTTTTCGGGTTGTTTGTGTCATCATTCTTGGGTAGAAGAAATGTAATTCCTTTGGTCATCCATGCAGGAATTTTAATGGGATCGTCAACCATTTCTTGAAGTTCTTTGGCTAGTTTTTTATGTGCTGCATTTAAATAATATAGCCAAAAGGTAGGAATTTTATCTATACCTGGGAATTTCCAATTGTGTGCTTTTTTTAGTGCAAATTTAACATCATCTTCTGTAATTCCAGACCATGTCTGTTCTGGTTTATTTTTCATTCGTTCTATCTCTTGCGCAATCCAATGTACTTCCTTGCTATGTTCTTTAGGGCAAGCCCATATCTTTTCCCAGAACTGTGTGACTTCTTCCATTCGGGGTGGGGGACTGTCATTTCAATTCTTTTTTTACCTATTTCCCTGTAAAATCTCTTTGTATCAGTCTGAAAAATCTTGTTTTGTCTGTAAAATCTTGCTCTTTTTTCATAGCGTCTTATTCTTTGAGCCTTTAGTTGGATTTTTTGCTTTATTTTTTCTTTATTTGATAAGACTTCATTTTCATTCCTAATGTTATATTTTCTTTCGGCTCTTCTTCTTTTCCTAGTTCTTACATTTATTCCTCTACTCAGTTCATCCAGTACTGAGAGTTCATTATTATTATTATTATTATTATTATTATTATTATTCACTTAACTAAATTTAATAATTCATGCATTTCTTTACCACATCTTTTACATGAAATCTTAGATTATTCTCTCATGGATTAGAGATTTTTGTGACTATTCCTATTCATATTTTCACTTTAACGGTCGTAAAATGTAAAACTGTCCTGTTTGTTTTGACAGAAATAAAACAATAATATTAATCACACTTACAAACTAATCAAAATCACATTTAGACGTTTTTATTGATTAACGAGTTGTTTAAAATAACCACATAATGTTTTACTTATTTTCTGTTTTGAGAAAACAAAAGTTCCCTGCCAAACTGAATGAAACATGCACGAATTCAAAAGGATCTTAAAGTTTTTATCTGTTCCTGAAGTTTTATAACTGAGTTTGCAGTAATATTCTACAAGTAGAGCCATCAAAGCAATCATCCTCTCTTTATATGTATGAATGAACATAAAAGAGTAAATAAATAAAACTTTCGTAATCAAGTGCTACTTGGGCGGAAGTTAGAGAATTCCGACTATGTTTTATTTTACGCGTAATCACAAATAGAATTTCTCAGTTCCAAGTCAAATGGTGACGGGTGAGTAACCGTTAATGGATTTATAGAACCATGAAAGATCGGTCGTAGACGGTGATATCCACAATTGAGGTGTCAATAACGGTTATATTTAAAAATATGTACAGTTGCAGTCGGAGTTCTCACTGTCTGAAGGAAAGATTTGGTCAGTTAATCTGTCGTTAAAGAAGGCAGACATAGTATCGAGCATTTTCAAAATGCCACTTATTTATTTCAAAACTATGCCACGTGAATCTGTTAATTATATAATTCAATATATTAAAAACAGGATTCTTGTTTTTGCTTCCCGTCGTATTAATATTTCACCTACCGTTCGTTTTTTAGATTTTGTTTTCACTCAAGCAAAAGAGAATCGAAACATATTGTTGAATGAAGCTGTCTAGTTGTTTAAAGAATGCCGTAAGAGGACCAGATTGAATTGAATTTTTTTATTTTTATTAAAAGTCTATGGAAATATGCCACGTTCATCAAAGCTTTCCAGACTGGTCGTTGCTTTTCAATTTTTAATCTCATCGGTTTCACTTTAAGCTGGGAAAGAGCGGGATACATGTTCACAAGGTAACACGATTAGTATTTGTCTATATTTCTGAGATGAGGTAATATTTGCAGTATTTATATAACGCTCCGTACGCTCCGGCCTTCTTCAGGTGCTAGGAATTTCAAACAGAACACTTTATTACAATCACTGGGGCATATGAACTCCATTCCTTGCGTAGTAGTGCCTCTTTTGGCAGTGATGAGTTATCTCCCTCTAACCCTGTAAGTTACTTGTTCATCACTGATGTAGCCTGGTATTGACCTCAACTGTTTAGGTCAAGTCACAGAAACTAACCAACGTCTATATCCACCAGGCTACGGCAGTGGTGAACAAATAACTTACAGTATTAGAGAGAGATAATTCATGACTACCAGAAAAGGCATTACTACGCAAGGAATGAAGTTCATATACCCCAGTAATTGTAATAAGGGAGTCTGTTCGAAAATCTTAGCACCTGAAGAAGGCCGGAGAGTACAACGGCAAAAACGTCGTACAAAGATGAGGACAATAGTCTGAATAATGTAAATACTGCAACACGATTAAAAAAAATACCACGTTTTTAAAAGGAGAACGCGAACCCTGTTTCCTATGTAAGTGATTATTTCGTTCTCTGCCTACTCGTCTGGATGTGTAGGTAGGATATACTTGGGATAACTTCTGCTATGTCACCTCGATCCTACAAACTTCTCACCTATTTACTCTCCCTAACGCTGTGTCTTAGCAATACGGATAGCTGGATCGAAAACACGCATCCGAGACGCCCGTCTTCCGTCTAGGGCGGAGTAGTAGTCGCCCCGATCCCAAGAATGACTGTTAATATGGACCAGTACCCACATATATCTTATTTCAGGTTTTGTTGCTTTGCTCACCAAAATACCCTCATCCATCCCTTTGATTCTACTTTACCCTACAATCGTAGTTTATACCTCTTATAAGATCGATGATCAAATGCACACCAGTAGCTGTACTGCCTTGCTTGGGGTGAAATGATAATAAAAAAAACCTTCTAGTTCACCAAAGAAATACTTGAGAACCAGATAAAAATATATATTCTCCTTCTAAATATTATCAGAGGTTTTATGGTTAGCTTGATGTTTAACAACAGCCCTCTATGTACTGTAAAAGATTCAGAAATCATTCATACGTCAGGAGATCTATTACAAATAGTATATTCTCCAGAAAAGTTGTTCGTATCTGTTTCAATCTATGCAAAGCATTTCGTCCCATTCTCGATTCCAGAAAATCGAAATGCCGAAAAATTAAAAAGCTGAAACTCGCTCTGAAAAGTGGCGTACGAATATTAATTGACAGTATCATTTTGATTTAATACACAGTTGGCCTGAAAAGTTGAGCACAAAAAATTAATCAATTCAAAATCGTGTTGATTGAATACTGAATTTAACTGAAATGTTCATCTATTCAAATAGAGTTCTGAAACAAGGCTCAATTTACCTGAAAAGTACCGATTACGATAATACAATTTTGCTGTGTATATTTTTATAACTAAATAACGATGCTATGAATTTGCATGGTTATATATTTAACAGTATGTCTTAATCACAGAATGTTGTTTTGGTAGAAAACATTTAACTTCGAAGCCCCCCCCGGGAGCAGTCAAACGAAGTGAGTTCCTTTTTAGATTAACGAGAAATTTCATACTTTGTATACGCGCTAATTTCTCTCCAAAATTTGAGGGAAAACACCTTAAGTAAACCGACACAAGTCTGAATTGTTAACACAATTCTTTCAGGGAGCTTCTAACGTCACGTGGATAGCATTATATAAAACAGTGTCACAGACGTCCTCTTTCTTTCTTTCTTTCTTTCTTTCTTTATTTATTTCTTTCTTCTTCCCATTCTCCTCTCTTTCTCTCTCTCTCAAAACTTGTCCCGTCTTTCTCCAGGCGCATAAAAGATACGACTCTACACTTTTAAAATGTTTATTACGCCTATAATAATAACATCTCTATCGCACACACGCCCGCATAAACATATATATATATATATATATATATATATATATATTAGGTAGCTCCATTCATTTTCGATAAATAACTTTTAAATTGAATTTTTAAAAATACGAGATTTATTTTAGCTTTAGCTGAAAGTTAAATGATTAAATTTACTATTTCTACTAAGCAAAATACTTTGGTGTAGATGAAACAAAAGTTAAATTGATTAGAATGTAACATTTTTTAAATTTTTTTAATCTTTCAATTTTTCTGCCATTTTTGAGTGATCCACACATCTGTAAATAAGTTAATTCTCGGTTTTAAAAATCTTTAAAATATACATCTGTGACATTATTTTTGGAAAATTAGAAATTTAACGTTAAATTAATCTGATTTACACAAGTATTAGCTATTTATAGCATGAAATTTACAGTAAAACAATTTTTAGATACAGTGTTGAACTTTCTAAGCTTTTCACCGTATTTGATATGTTTGACAAATTGATAGATACCAGATAAAATAAGTGTATGGCGATCACAAGTGACATAATTGTACAATTGTTTCCTGTAAGGGGATTAAACCCTGAAACACATGACTTTTTAATGTACACTGAGAAATTACCATACAAAAAAAATTCAAATACACAAAACAAATTTAAAACTATTTTTGAAATACGAAGGCATAACTATTTTTATTAAACTTTTCTATTTTCGATTAGTAAATATAATTTTCGGTTAATAAGTTTATAAACTAACCGCAACAAATTTGTAAAGTATTTTAAAAATATTTTTAAACCTTATAAATTACTATAATGAAAAAAAGATGAAAACTATTCTTTTAAAATTTCCTTATTAATCGAAAAATCTTTTCTTCAGACTACAATGTCTTTAATATGTATTATTTATTAAAGCAATTAAAAGCTTATCAAATTAAGTAATGTTTTAGTTTTACTGCATTTTTTATTTTGCTATTGAGAGCACATTTTTAGAAATAAAGGCAAAAATGTTTGAAAACAAATAAAAAATGTTTTATTTTCCCTGATGAGTCATGCGTTTAACTAATTAAACCAGTTTTCCCAACAATATTTAATTTCTTAAAATTTCGTAATTTTACGTGGAGGGGCGGTAACTGATGTAAAAAATATTATTACCATTTTCTTTTTAAATAATAATTTCAAAAATAATTTAATTCATTTGTGAATAAGTTCTGAAAGTTTCATCAAAATCTGACGATTGTTTGATTTTTGCAAGAATTTCCGAATTAATATATTTGTCACCGGAAAAAACTAACTTATGTAATATTAAGTTTTCCATTGTAAACTCTCGTAACGTTTTGGTTATATATATATACTCTCGCCTATCGATTGAGCACATCTGGGAAATGTTAGATTTTATAAAGAGTAGCTATTCACCGCTATTTACGCATCGTTCTCCAGCAATAGATTGAACACTCTTGGCGACTGGCGTTTGTATACATTGTGTATATAACACGCTAAAATGTGTCTTCCTTCGCTGTGCACCGATAGGTTAGAGATAGAATCTCCGACTGATCTCAAATCTATCGTGTTTCAGTCATAGCTGGAAGCAATTGGATGTCTAATCGTACTGATGAACTGTGATACAGGGAAACAGGACTGCTTGCGGATGACTATATATATATATATATATATATATATATATATAAACAAGAGAGTATGTTTCCATTCAACAAAAACAATGCTGCTACAAACTGAACACTGTAATAAATTGATACCCTAATATTATTACAAGTACCACAGTAGAAATTTAATTTGTTGATGAATCAACTTTTCATTTTTATTTTCTGGGCTAAGTTTTATACATTTCTGTGCATAAATACATGCGAGGTTTATGTATATATTGAATTCATTACATTTCAAATTTTTAAGCGAATCTCGTAACCAAACATTGATTATGAATCAAATTGAAATTATATTCCAATTTGTTATATCAACGTCATATACACGTACTTAAAATATTCCGTTATTTTGGATATTTTTGTCTTCACCTTTTAGATGATTTGTTTACTAAATATTTGATACAAACGATTTTTTCTTAATCCTTTACTTTGAATTCCTGCCATTTTATTGTTTCATAGGCGTAATTTTGCCTTTAAATAGAACTGTCTGTACATTATACATGTCCAGTTGTGGCATGAGAATGTATATCTTAAAAGTAAATCTTACTTAAATATTAATTTATGTAATGTTTAATGTTTACACTTTCAATGTTTTCAGGAAAACTCTCTAGAATTCAATAAATTATTCCTTTTTATGCATCGTGTTCCTTCAGGACGTCGGTGATCACGTCTCTTCACATCTTCCCGTAGCTTTTAGCTTTAAGCAAAGTTTAATTCTTTACCATCATATTACGTGTTCTCATAGCCCTTAATACAAGCACGTTTAATTCGTAACTCGATTTTTCGCTCAAGCCTTTTACTCCAATGACTTGTGGGTGTTAAAGTATCTAAACCCTTTTTACATGGGATATGCGGATGATGGGACAAGAGGAATAATATATTCGATTTCAAAGTTCAGCCAAGTTTGTTACATTCTCTTATGCAACATTACTCTTAAAAAAGTATGAATCCTCTCTTCTCCTACCAGCTATGGGTTAAATAGTGGGACTATTAAATGTAGCTCTTATATTAAGCAAGTTTGACCACCCCTGTCATAGATTGACACTCATCTCGCTTCAACCTTCCTTTTTCATTTGTAAAAATAATCGTTCGGCATTCATAGCCATAGAAGAAAGATGATTTTATGTAATAGTTCGGCACTATTTTTTTATTTGCTTATTACGAAATTTTCAATCTCCTGATACTTTATCTATTTTCTAAAAAGCATCTTTCTACGTTCTAATAAACCTTCAGATTTCTGGGTTACTTCTTCCATCGTTTGTAAGTACACTTAGATTTCTATATCTTCTTTATTCCCAATTCCTACTTTGCACCTTGATTTATCTCTTTTTCTGCCGACCATGGATTCTATTTACTTAGAATCAAATCCTTAATCTTCTTTTCCTTATTGTCTTGAAGTTTTCTAATATTGCTTCTTAGTTAGCCGTCAGCAGACTTTTTTTATACATAAAAGATTAATTTACCTACATTGTTTTTTATGAAAGGGCGAAAACTGCAATATCGAAACCCGAAGGAAAATTAGGAAAATAAAATGTGAGTTCCAAAAGTTATCCAAAATATTAAGAAATAAGATAATTTAATTAATTACTTTCTAGGTTACATCATGAGGAAATAAATATTTAAATATTTTACACACCCAGAACATATTTAAGGCAGAAGAGACAGTTGAAAACGGCTCATAACCTACGTAATGAGCTTATGTAGATAGATGTCAGAATAGGTTTTAAGAAATATAGAAAAGATATTTACTAAGAAAGAACAGACAAATTTTGCGAACTTCAAAGACATGGCAAGAAGTTTTTTTTTTATTTCTGTCTATTTCATAGATTTCTTTGTAAACTGTTCTTTTAAATAATTTAAAACGAATTCTTTTTCTTCTTTTTCTTCCTTTACTTCTTCGTTTTAAATAATTGAAAATATAAGTTTATAAAGAAATCTATCAAATAGATAGAAATAAAGTAATATGTTCGCAGTGTGATAACCTCTTTATGAATGCGAAATTCCGTAATAAACAAGAAATGTTTTCTATCATTGCTGATAGTCAATGCTGTTTTATTCCTGTTAATATAACAATGGAATAGATATATTTAATTATTACGTTCCGAAGAACAAACTGCAATATCGGTTTATATAAGGTGTACTGGAAACAAGCATTATGTAATTCGGAAGACTCATAACTTTCTGCAAGATTTAAGACATTTTATAAGTTCTTTCTTGTTAAATGTAACCTCTATGTTAATATAAATCTGGAACAAGGAAATATCTGCTTTTTTATTGAACTGCGGTAAAATATATCAGATCAAAGTTATTCTGAGAAAGTGTACGTTGTGTAATGCGCCGAAAGCTCCGGAATGTCCTCTGTGCTCGCAATGTCGAACACATTTTGACATTTAACTCATTCATATACTGAAAAATATCAGCAAAGGGATATTTTTCAAGATTAAAACGATTCATTCATATACTGAAAAATATCAGCAAAGGGATATTTTTCAAGATTAAAACGATTCATTCATATACTGAAAAATATCAGCAAAGGGATATTTTTCAAGATTAAAACGATTCATTCATATACTGAAAAGTATCAGCAAAGAGATATTTTTCAAGATTAAAACGATTCATTCATATACTGAAAAATATCAGCAAAGGGATATTTTTCAAGATTAAAACGATTCATTCATATACTGAAAAATATCAGCAAAGGAATATTTTTCAAGATTAAAACGATTCATTCATATACTGAAAAATATCAGCAAAGGGATATTTTTCAAGATTAAAACGATTCATTCATATACTGAAAAATATCAGCAAAGGAATATTTTTCAAGATTAAAACGATTCATTCATATACTGAAAAATATCAGCAAAGGGATATTTTTCAAGATTAAAACGATTGTCTTCCTGAACTTTATTAAGGTAGAAGATTGTCTTTCCTTTCACCACATTTCTTTTCTTTAATCATTTTAATTCGTTCTTTCCTTCTTTCTATGATTTAACTAAAATATTTTCTTCCCCAAAATCCTCTTTCATTTTAAACTCTTCTTTAACTTCCATCTTTTATTTTTCCTGAGATTTTTCTTTATTTCCTTTTTTCTATCTTGCCTGCTAGCTTTGCTTAGTGATGTTTTCATTTTTAACTTACACATTTACATACGCTTTAAGGCGGAAGTATTGTATTCGGTCTCGATTGTTTTCGTTTGCATATTTATTTGTCTGTCTGTCAGTGGTTAAGATATCTCAAGACCCGCTGGATGGATTCGAATTAAACTTTGAGGGATGATTGGCCTCATGGCTGGCACGAATTGATTAGTTTTGCGTTTACAGTACAGGATAAAATTTCAAGGTTATTTTTCCCGTGTTTTTACTAATATTTTTCGTCTATTTCACATACCAAATGCTTACTTACTTCCTCTAGATTGCTTTAGGTTGTTAATTTTTCCACGCAAATATTATTATTTATAATATAAATTTACCCTTTTTCTTTTAAAAAAAAGAGCAGCCAAGTTCATTGCAGCTATTCTTATTTTAATAATAATCTCTTGCTAATCGATAATCTTGACATAGGTTTGCGTTTTTTGACTGCTCTTGTTATTACTTTTTTCCGATTTTTCCCGTCTTACTTTTCTTTCTTTTTAAAACATTTTTCTGTTTCACCAATTTCTTTTCTATCTGTCTTTATTTGTATTCCTTGATTCATTCAAAGAATAAGCTTTCTCTTTTACAACTTTTATGAATTTGCACTTCTCGTTTATATATATATATATTCCATTGTGCTAAGAACAAAATTTATTAAGCAAAAGGTTAAAAAAATACAATAATATAAACAAGAAAAATGCATAAATTAATAAAAAAAAGAAATAAAAATAATTTTTTTGTTTTTTAACGTATTTCTATCATGAATAAATGCGTTTTTTGTTTCGTTTTTTTGGTTTTGCTTTTTGTTTTTTGGGGTTTTTTTTCTTATTCTTAGAAAATTTTCTTTTTCAGGATTTCGCCCGTAAAAGACAGATCTTATCCAATTCAAAATAACATCGGATGGCCAAAAAAATGATAATGGTCTACAATCCAAAACCTTATATTCGACGTTAAATTTGAATTATGTTGACGTTGGATTAACTTTTCTTTAAACTAGAAAAAAACGCTCAAGTATTTCATGCATGTGTGCGTCTTTTGGTATGTACGTACACGAAAGCGCTTTTGTGTGGCTGCGTTTGTCCTCGTGTGTTTCTGTTTCTGTGGATCTATCCATAAATCTTTCATCCCTACCCACTCTCTCTTTCTCTCTCTTTCTCTCTCACTCCTTTCTAAACATATATATTCATATAAAATTTTATTACGACAAGCGTTATTTTAGTGAACACACCTTTTTTAAAGAGTGAAATTAATGTCCACAAGCTTAGATAAGAGAAAGTCTTATTAAAGAAAAGGTACCTCTCGGCGGTGAACGAGCATACTTCCCTGGGAAACTACATATTAACAAGGAGTGTTTGCCGTTCCTCTATACAGTAAAGTATAGTTCAATTATCTTTCAAGAAACACACATCACTCACAAAAAGTAGAATTAGACATATTAAGAAACTAATGTATTTTTAATTTTTTTATATTGAACATTATTAAGCGGAAACGTTTGTTTGAATGGACAATCTGTATCGATAACAATAACGTTTATATGAATACAAACATCGTCTGAGTAAAACGTTCATTAATTATATATCTATTAATCTATATATGTATATCTATATCCATCTCTCTCTCTTTATATATATATATATATATATATATATATATATTATTTAAAATTTATAACATAATCATGTTATAATATCACTACAAAAGTATCTATTTTGTTTCGACACTTCCTGTCTCTTATCAAGTGATGGCGCTGATTTCGAGTTGAAGAGTTTTAAAAGTTTCAAAATTAGCCAAACCCCCTCAACAAGTGAGACAGTGTTATATAATCCGTTGTGACCAATCAAAATACAAGTAATTTCTAATTTGAAGAACAAAAGAACAGACCCTTAAAACAACTTATTGGGACATTAATGTTAACTAGCGGAACCCGTCAAATTTCCACGGAGGAATAATTATGATTTCCTGGAAAAATTTTACTTTGTCATATTACAAATGATAGTCACGTCTTCAACGATCCTCTGGCCACTGACGAGAAAGTCGTTGATGCTCCTGTAACTTGTCTTTTTTACAGGTAGGCTTGGTGCGCCTATTCAATCCTTTTTATCCTCGAGCTGAAGTAACAGTCAGTTCAGTGAAATATATGATAGACACTAGGGCGACCAGTTTTCCAAAAATTACTTTCTGAACCCCAACAAAGTATCGACTTTCAGGAGAGTAACTTTTTATATATTTATTTGTTTATTTATTTTCTGGCCCAAATCTCTAATTTTAGTCAGCAGAAAAAATCTCTAAAATAGCGAGATTGGATTCTTACTTTATCTTACTTCTTCATAATCGCTCATCACTTTGTTTTTCATTTACTCACATTGGAGATCTTTTCTTTGAGACAAACCTTTTAAAAGTAGAAAAGAGATCAATTCTAAATTATCAGAACTATTTCTGACCATAATCATCACCATATAATAATTCTGCTTGTTCCTTCCTTAGTTACCTAATTTAAAAAGAAAGAGATTTTGAAAGAGAAAATGTTTTTATTACAAAAAAAAATCATGGCTCCTGTGTCCATTGTAAACAGAAAAGAGCAATGGCCAAGGGTGTAGATGTTGGAAATTTCGTTATTAGGTTGCGGGATACGACAACAAACCTACCTATTTTTACTATATGGTACAGTACACACACACATACACAGGCACAACTGTACTACAACCACCAGCTAAAGCTGCTACTGCTACGGTGATGCTATAGGCTCTCTCCTCCTACTCTCTCCCTCTTTACTACCCTTCTGTTTGGTAAAGATGAGAGAAAGACTAAGGAGAGTAGCATTTATAGATTATAAAAAGATAGAGGGAAGGAAAAGGTCGTGTAGAGAGTAAGTGTTATCTTTCTTCAGTGGCGTAACGGACGGAGGAACTAAGTAACTAACTAACTAAGGAAGGAACAAGCAGAATTATTATAGGATGTTTGACTAAAATAGAGATCAATATTACTAACTTACTATTAATTTCACTTTACATTAAAAATTAAAATCAATTTTCAAGAAAATTTTATTACGAATTAATGTTAAAAACTACGAATATTAAATTCTAAGTTTAACTAAGCATTAGTTTTAGACTATTATAAAGTTATTCAAATATGAAACGGAGAAAAGAGATAGACACCCATATCTACATATATAGATCCCTACATAGGAACAAACAAAGATATATACATTCAAACATACATATACTCGTATATATACATACACATATACGCAGAATTATATATATGCATACCCATATACACGCATATAAATATAATTTGGTGGTATTTTTTACTTAGGAAATATTTTCTTTCCCACTATTTCCCACGTCGAAGGTTAGCAGGAGACAATCACCCAACTCTCTTCCGAAACTTATCTTGTGTCAGACTAACTTTACTCGGATTAAATATCACAGAATTTATTTAGCTTACTTCAGTCTAGTAATAGGTTATATACTTAGGGCATTGAATACTGAATATTTCCCTCACATATGAAGACGAAAACTAAGACAACAGATTTTGACATAACAATGAATTCACAGAATACCATGAACAGCGCATGTGAGCAGTGAGGAAAATTTAAGGAAAACGGAAAAAATATATTTATGAATAGAACCAAAAAAAAAAAAGAAGCAAAATAGTTTTTACAGCACATTATGAAAAAATCGGTTTGGAGACAATTTGACATTCACAGAAGGCAAGTGTAACTGAGGGAATCTGCGAGTAACCAACGAAAATGGCTTGTGTAAATGGATGGTAGAACATAGACTGGGAACGTTAATAAGGGGATATATATTGTTTAGCGTTACGAAGGATAGGGGCGTTTAGACAGTCATGATCACCTACGCCTTAAAGTAGCATAAAAAAAGAACTATTACTGGATGACAAGGTGTAACATATGTATGGTCGAATTCATATGCAAGTTCTTAAACTTAAACCGTCTATTTTTTGTTTACAATTGTCCAATGAAGAGAAAACCACAAAAGGTTTATAGCAGTATTTGTTTTTGAATACGCCAGAAATAATTCCCTTCCCATGAAAATAAGAATGAAAATGTTTCTGATAAAGTCAACACAATTTATTGTTGAGATTATTAAATAATGTCCTCTCCTTCTCTTTCTCTCATCCGTTGAGAAAAATATACATAAATTTCACTGAAACTCTTTCGGGGTGTGCTTTTTACTTTGTTTAAGCAAGACTTTCAAAGATTATATCACCGTGCGGTTTTCCAAAGACAACAGATGGAAAGATAAGCAGAAGACAGAAAATGTCACAGATTTCCTTTTCTAGGATATAAGCAATCCTGTCAGGTGATCAGCAAAGATATTATGTAGTTACAAAATTATGATCAACAAAAAGTTTGATTTACGCTCACACACACACACACACACACACACACACACACACACACACACACACACACACACACACACACACACATCAAGAATGCGATGGGTAAATTGTTCCCATTATATATTTTTAATTTCACTTATGTGCATTGATTTTTTTTTATTGTTTATAATACAGTATAGTAGGGTAAGTCGGAGACCTTTCAGAAAAATAGAAAGCCATAACGCAATTCACTGCGCCAGAAATTTAGAAATTGCTTACTGTAATGCTTGTCATTCACGCCGGAAGTTCCAAAACGTTCTCCTGAGCTGCTACCTGTCATCTCAAACCTTACAACTATAGCCTCCCTGCTTCCTGTTTTCCTGTTTTTTAAAAGTCTTCCTCCGTAGTTCCTTTTTTGAAGAATTCTGGGAAACGCTCTGACGCCTCTAATTCTCGCTCTATTGCCTCTTACCTCTTTTTGGCAAAGTAATCGAAGCTATTATCAATACTGAAATAGATAGGTATCTCACATCTCACAACTTTCTCTCTGACAAAAAATATGGCTTCCAGTTCGCTTTTTCTGATCTTCCTGATGTAATCAGTTCCCAAGCAGACATATATGCAATTTCAATAGTAAATCTGCAAATGTTCACAAAGTAAACCTGGCTGTTGGGCCTCCAATTTGTGAGTGAATGGGATAGGAAATGGCTCGTAAATTTTAATGTCTCCAAAAAAAAGTTGCTTACCATCAGTATGGATTACTAGAGAGCAACATACCGCGCCTCCTTGGTATCATTCTCTCAAACGACCTTAAATGAAATGACTACAATGAATCTTTAGTTACATCTACTGCTACAAAGTTTGGGTCACTGTGCCAGGAAATATTTTTTTTCTCGCCAGAATCCATTTTATACATTTATAAATCTACTATTCGATCGTGCATTGAATATTATTGCCATAACTGGTGGGCGGCTCCTCTATCCATCTTCACATTCTGCAATGTAATCGATCTTGATATGGCCTCCTACATTCAGCCACCTTCTCACCAGTGTTATGTCTTCCCTATGACTTTTCTACAAGTACTTTGCTATTGCTCTGAAGAAATTATTTCCTGTTGCCCCCACCCCATCTATTTACCCTTTTACCCTCGAAATAGTTAAATGTAACCGCCGCTTGTACTCTAACAGTTTCTTTTCTCGCACTTCCCGTATGTTGCAATTGTTTCCATTTGCTTGCTTCAAAACCTACCGCCTGCTTTAGAATTCAAAGACACTGTAAGTGGCTACTATCAACATCTTCATAGGTTAGACTTTGAAAGATTGGTGCAAATGATTGCAAAACTGTTTGAAAATGATCAATGCTAATGCTAGCAGCATGTCAGAAGTTATCGTGACCGAGGATCTGAGTGTTCTGGCCTTGTTCAAATTGTTCATCTCGCCTCAATATGATGATCTTTTTTAGCAACTACAATGAAGTCCACTCAGAATAGCTGCAATATATATATATATAGGAAATATCATTTTCACAACAATGATCTGACATAGCCTGATGACGAAGAAGAAATCTCGAAACAAAGAAATTTTCGGTTTGCAGTGTATTTTTAATTAAAAACAAATTTAATTACATGATTATATCATGCTCTACAATATTTATTGTATTGAGCACTTATATACAAATAAAAGTAAATGCCGGAGAACTCAGAATTGTGAAACTGTTGGTTCTCTTTACCTAGATACATATATATATATATATATATATGTGTGTGTGTGTGTGTGTGTGTGTGTGTGTGTATATATATATATATATATATATATATATATATATATAAATGTAAAAGAAAATAAATAAAAACTGTAATAGCTGCCAACGCATTTCATCCAATGTGAACTTTTTCATTGGATGAAACCCTTTGGCAACTATTACAGTTCTCCTATTGTCTTTTATATATATATCTTCAAATTTTCTTGCATCTGATGACCATTTTGACGAGTAAATTTAACTACCCATCTCACCAGTGAGACCAAAGCATTATAAGAAAATAAATAAAAAATAAATTTATTTTCCCCATAATATTTTGGTCTCGCTGACGAGACAGGTGGTTAAATTGACCCGTGAAAATTGCTATCCGATATAGGAAAATTTATATTTTTATGTACTAAATATTGGTTCTGTAAATGAATAAACTTAATTACATTGAACCCTTTGGCTGAATCAGTGTTAATATTAATAGGATCCTTCGGGATTTACCAGCAAGCCGTTTTTTTTTTCTGGTTTATGACCAAGTGTATATATATATATATATATATATATATATATATATATATATATGGGGGGGGTGCATGCATGGAAGGAGATAGAGAATGTTAAAGAGAGGGAGAGCATGGAAATGTGCTCGTTTCTAAACGTTTATATCCTGGATGCATTGTTTGCATAGTTGTCATAGCGAAGAGATTAAGGCAGGACATTTGTTTGATTTCCTCGCAAATTCTAAACAATTTCACGGACTCTCTTTCGTGTCGGCTCTATTGTTTTAAATGAACGACCGGCCTTTCGAAGCGATTTATGCAAGTGGTCATTGATGCTGCGGTATGAATTTTAGATCAAAGGTTAATGTCAAATTGAAGAGAAAAGGAACAAATCGATCTTTATTCACCATCAACTCGCGCCCTTCTCCCGCCGTCACTAATTATCTTTTCTGCACCGAAACATAGTTTCACGTCTCTTCTGTGGTTACTCCATATTTTGCTTCTCTTTCCAGATCGTTTCCATCCAGGTTTGGTTTTGTTTCTTCCTCTTCTCATCCACTCTCTATTTTCTTTGTCTTTTTATTCTCTTTTACTTTCATACATGTTTTTCCTTTTCTTTTTTTTTTTTTTTGAAGGGGTGTTATTTTATATTTTTATTTTTATTTTTATTTTTGCCTTTTTCATATCTTCTTTATGTTCCTCTGTTTAACCCTCTAGGGCCATTCGTATCATATTTGATACAGTATGAAAACAAGCCTTGAAAGAAATATTTTCCTGAAAAATTTTTTAAGAGAAATATTTTAGAAATTTCAAATGAAAGCAGTACTGACTGCTCAGTCAATGAATACCAAATGTTTCCTTATAGGGAAATACCAAATGTTTCCTTATAGGGAAATACTGCATCAAATATGATACGAATGGCCCTAGAGGGTTAACTACTAGTAATTCTTTTCTCTTTTAATTCCCCTTCCTTCCTCTCTCATTTATTTGTTCTTCCTTCCTCTTTTATCATCCTCTTTCCTCATCTCTATCAATATTTATCTTTCCTTTTCACTTTAAATCTTATCTTCTCTCTTGTTTTCATTACATCGTTTTTTCTATTTTATTTCCTTTCTTTTTATTTTTCACTCTTTTAATGTATTTCTTTTCTTCTTTATTTCTTATTTTCTCGTCTCTTTCTTTTTAATATTTTCCTTTCCTTTTATTTCATGATTTCCTTTAATCTCTCTCCCTTTCTTCTTTACTTGTAATTATGAACTTCTCTCTATACTTCTGAGATGATGTATTCCATATTCACAACGTTTTGGCCCTTATACGCTCCGGCTTTCTTCAGATGATATACGTTGGAATCTTTAAATTCTTCGTGCCATGTTTATACATATATATATATATATATATATATATATATATATATATATTTATTATTATTATATTATATATATATATATTATATTATATATATATATATATATATATATACTGAAACTGAAATATATATATATATATATATATATATATATATATATATATATATATATATCAGTTTCAGTTTGTAATTCAACTCTCTAAGATTTGTTCTCTCTCTTGAGGCCCGGTATTGAACTCTTCAGGCCAAGTCATCTTTAGGATTATTTCAACCAACGGGCCAGTTATATTTCGGGATATCAGTGAGTGAAATCTTTTTATTATATACTTAATATCTCAGTAATCATTTTTATTCATATTACATTGTTTTATAATCATATTATCATTGATTTTTCTCTAGCTTTTTGTATTACCAGTTCCTCTGTAGTGTTAATGTCTGTGTTTGGCCGGTTTAGGAGATTTTTAACGCCTAGTATATGCGCTGATTTCTTAAGTTTTCGTATTTTTAGTAATGTTCTCTGTCTATTAATTTGTCTTCCTTCCACCGAGGGCAGTGATCACTTTTCCCCTCCATATATGGTCAGCCACGCTTGATTTTTCTATTTCCCTTCATGTCATAGCTTTCGTGTTCCTGCAGTCGTATCTTAAGGATAAGGCCTGTTTCTCCTATACGGGATGGCATAGATGCGTTCCTTACTCATGTTCTCTTCTATGGGTTGTCTTACTCGGAAGAGATGTTTGCATAGTGTTGAAACGCTCCTGAAGGTTGTCCAGAGGTTATATGGACCACAGATCTTTTGCATCTTTTCCGGTAAGATCTTCACATGGTGTTTCAATTATTTATTTATGTCTGCTTTTATTCTGTCTTTTCAATTTTCTTTATCAGTTTCTACTTTTATTTTCAATTTATTATCATTTTTTTCTCCTCGCGAATCTACGGAACATGTACTAAGTTTCTGTTTAAATCTGTTTCCTTATATTTCCAAATTTTTATCTGTAGTTTATTCAGTTCATTTGATTCCTCATTTATATCTTTCTTTATATAACCATCCTTCTGTCAAAACAGTCATTATACTTCAGCTAAGTTTTTAATTCAATGGTTTTCTTCTCCTGGAAATGTTGCCACCTCAAGGCAAGACAGGTCAATTAACCCATAGGAAGGGATGGCTTCATTCAAAGGGTATTTGTGCGAAAGTGAGCGTAATGAAGAACGAACAGAAGTCGAAATTGGCTCTTTCCGAGTCGCTAAACTTTGTCAGTGGTGTCTTCTCTAATCAGAGATTAGCAAATGTGTGTGTAACTTGTATAGAGTAAGTGTTATTAGCCTAATCTCCGGAAAGTCGCACCAGAGCAGTCAGTGTTGCTCTCACGAAGTCCTTCACAATTATACAATGACAATAAGCTGCTGCTGCTGCTGCTTGGTATCTGCCTTTGAGTTTCCCTGTCAGTGTATCATACCTTTATTTTTGTTTACTCTGTCTTCAGGATTTTCTTATCCCGGGGTGTGATAACGTCAATCTGGATCCACTGTGCATCGCAACAACAAAAACAACAATAATAATAAGTTTTATCTATGTAAAATTTGTGTATTATTTGGTATTGGATTTGTTTTTTACAAAAATGAACAGTGCGAAATGTCATGACGTCATTCCTGATCATAAATCTCTGGTTGGGGTTTGAAAGAAAACGTTCATGCAACAGAAATCAAAGTAAGTAATAATAATAATTGCAAAGAATATTAATATGACCATCGCTGATCAGTTTGATCAATGGTTTTATTTCTCGTTAGAGCAACTGTGGTTCTTGATGACAGCAAGTGACTTGCAAAGCGTATTGCAAATGTTGCAAACTAGTTTGTTCCTTACAGGGTCTGATCTGTTTTGTAAACTCTGTTAAGCTTGCTTGTAAATTTTCATGTGACCGGTGAAACCGAGGTGGTTGCTGAAGGTTTTCTGTCACATTCTACACGCTTTAATGTTCTTGATATTGCCAGTCAGTCAGTTTGGGCGATCATGTCTCGAAAGAGACATGGCTGACTGAGCAGAAGATTATCCCGCAGTAGGTTGCCATTGCTTTCTGCGGTAGACTGGTTGCAGACCAAGGCTATAGAACCCAATCTATTCTATTATTTAACCCATAACTGGAAGGAAGAGACAGATTAATATCTTTCCCAAAGGTATTTGTGCGTACGTTAATGCAACGAATTCAACTGGAATTTGAACTCGGCTCCCCGATTTCTCGTTCCGAGTCGATATCTACTGTTACTACAACGCACATCCCTTGATGTTGTACTAATCATAAATTCAAGAAGATCTATGATTTCTGACTACTGATGCCTACATTGCAGAGATATTCTCTACCACATTATTCAGATGAAAATTGATGAATGGCTGGTTTAAGGATTTCTGTTTCGTACCATCATATTTTCCATTGGCCGAACCCATACGGAATATAAGCATGGGCGATCACGTCTCGAAAGAGACATGACTGACTGGGCAGAAAATTCTCCCGCAGTATGTTGCGATTACTTTCTGTGGTAGACTGGTTGCCAACCAAGGTTATAGAACTCTGCCCTACTATTTAACTCATAGCTAAAGGGAGAAGCGGTGGATTCATACTTTTCCCAGGGCTATTTGCGCGTAAATGAATGCAACAAATTCAACAGGAATTCGAACTCGGTTCTCCGATTTCTTGTTCCGAGCCGATATCCACTGCACTACAAGGCACATCCGCGCAGAACAACACGCATGTACCTAAAATACAGAACCAGAATATTCTGAAGATGTGGTTGTTGCCTTAGTGTTCCTTCTCCTTGATGGATACTTTAACGAAGTCTAAGAGATCTAAAACTCCCAGTGTGAATCTGGACAACTACTCAGGCTTTCTACATCTTCGCGCCTATGCTTGATGATAGTTGAATCTAAAAGGTTACATCCACTTTTTTAAAAAGATGTTTAATCTTGTTTGGTGTCAATACATAATAACCTGGTGGATTAACTTATTTAGTCACAGATAATCCTACCTGTTGGCAAGCATTACTGGGTTAGATATTACCAATATCACTTATAGTGCGATTTGACTAAGGTACAACACCTACTACTTTATGTGACCTGTCTTCCCAGAACGCATGCGCTTGTGGCTCTCTAAAATTTCCTGTCTTATGTAGCTCTTCATAGACTTTGTCTTTCAGTTATTTATCCTAACCCTGTTTCGCTATCAATTTACTCGGCTCACTATGTAATTCGTTATATTATATTATCTCTTACCCTTTATCTGTCGTGAGTATAAGATTTTCTAAGTTTTCCCTCCTCATTATGTTCTCCTGGAAGCTCAGCTGTCTCTTCATGAGGTTAAGTATTAGTTTCCTTTTTTTTTTCCATTTTCTCCGGAACTTCCTCGTTGATGACATACTCGGTCTGTAGTATCTTCAGAATCCTTCTGTGGAATCACATTTCTGTTGTCTCAGGTCTCTTCTTCATTTCTATGGAGATTGTCCAGAATCCAATTCTATACGAGAATTTGGTACTCTTTTTGTTGTTTCTATCAAAATGTTTTTGATACTTTTGAAGATACATTGAGTATGTGCGTTGTGGTGCAGTATGTAATGACTCGGGACGGCAAATCAGGATGCCGAGTTCGAATTACGGACAAATACCCTTGGGTAAGGTATTAATCCGTCTCTTCCCTCCAGTCATGAGTTAAATAACAGGACAGATTGGGTTCTATAGCCTTGGCTGGCAGCCAGTCTACCGCAGAAAGCAGTGGCAATATACTGTGGGATAACTTTTTGCCCAGTCAGTCATGTCTCTTTCGAGACATGGTCGCCCAAAGCGTGCAACACATATGCTACTTAACTGACTGACTGAAGATACATCACATACACTCCCGTTCAAAAATTTAAGACCACTTAAAAATCTTTAAAAAGAATTTTTTTTTACAGATAGATTTTAAACTCCTCCCACTTAAGGTTACCAATACTATAATCTAAAACGTTATGGAAACAAAAAGCTACATTCCAAACATTTTATTTAGAAATTTACATTTTTATAAAATGAGGCGATTTACACATGATCAAAATTATAAGACCAGAGACAAAAATTCTACGAAATTGTACAAAAAGTGTATGAAAATATTTAGCAACCAAATTTAATAATGAAGTCTACCTCCACTGCTTTTGATGACTTCAAAAGTTCTGTCGGGCATGCTAGAAATAAGCGTGTCCATTAAGATGCCGGGGATGTTGCTCCAGCTTCTGAAGATTGCTTCACAAAGTTCATTTTTTTTTTAAATATTGTTTGCCATTTCGATAAACATCTCTTGTCATCCATCCCCAAACATTTTCAATTGGGTTCAAGTCCGGTGAGCATGCAGGATGTCTCAAGAGATGGACCCCATTTTCTTGTAGAAAGGTCAAGGTCCGTCTTGCAGCATGGATTGCAGCATTATCCTGTTGGAATAACCATCCATACACACAAACGATGTCCCTCCGTCATCAAAGATGCATTTTGTAGCATGTTAACACAACCAGCCGCTCTCTGACGACCCTGCATCACCTGGAGCTCCATCGTCCCTCTGTAAGAAAAGGCACCCCATACCATTAGGGACCCTCTACCACTATGACGTGCGGAGAAAATTTCAGGAGGTATGTTTTTGTTATACCAATATCGTTGGAAGCCATCAGGACCATCGAGATTGAATTTTTTCTCATCAGAAAACAGGACTTTCTTCCACTTTTCAACGTCCCATGTTTGGTATTCACGACCAAACTTTAAGCGGTTCAATTTGTGACGTGGAAGCAGCCGAGGAATTTGTTTACGCTTTTTATTTATCATGCCTTTTTGTCTTAAGTGTCTTCAGATGGTTACGGGACTGTAATGAGCATCTGTGACTGCCTTAATTTGACTAGAAGTCCCCCGTCTTTCATAACAACCCGTCTTATTCTCCTACTCAATGCAGGAGAAATTTTTTGAGACCTACCAGAGGATTTTGCTTTCCATAATTCTCACTGTTCTTTAGAAAGTTGCAAATCACAGTTTTACTGAGATTTACCTTAGCTGCGATCGCCCGCTGTGACAAATGTTGCTTATGGAATTCTAGAATTCGAGAACGCTCAACTTTGGTAGGTATGCTTGCTTTAGGCATGGTAACACCTTTACGCAGTGATTGCTAATCTCTAACTGAACTAAAAACATTGGAATTGCCATAGATCTAACAATTTATACCCCTGGTCTTATAATTTTGATCATGTGTAAATCGCCTCATTTTATAAAAATGTAAATTTCTAAATAAAATGTTTGGAATGTAGCTTTTTGTTTCCATAACCTTTTAGATTGTAGTATTGGTTACCTTAAGTGGGAGAAGTTTAAAATCTATCCATAAAAAAGAAATTTCTTTTTAAAGATTTTTAAGCGGTCTTAAATTTTTGATCAGATGTGTATACATCATCATGCCTGTTTAATTAGTCGACAAATCCTTCATTCGTTAATTTCATTGTTGGCTAGATAAGTATGTTTTTTTTTTACTTTTTATTTCTTCTTGTCTCTCGATTTCTTCTCATTCATGTTATTGTTTCTTTCTTTTATACTTGCTTCTTTTTTCTCATACCTATCTTTCTTTCTTTCATTTTTTAGTCTTTCTTTTTCCTTCTTTCTCCCATTTTTCATTATTTCTTTCCTTCACTCTTACCTTCTTTTTTCTTTCGTTAATTCTCTTTCCTTCTTGCTTTCTATATTCCTTTGTTTTCTTCTTTCTTTCGTTCTTTCTTTCGTTCTTTATTTCGTTCTTTCTTTCTTTACTACACACAGGTCTGTCTATTTACATTCACAACGATCTTTTTACACTTATTATATATAATATCTCACTGAATCATTTTTAAACCTTCCTCTGAAAATGACTCTACTCGTCACTTCAGTTCAGATTTCTTTTACGTATGTTCACAATTCTAAATGTCTATTGCTTTTCCTTTCTCTTACCTTCAAACTATTTTTTTCTTTCTGTTTCTGTCAAATTTAGCTTTTCATCACTTTTACACTACTGTCTTCTTTTTAACTTATCACCTCTTTGTTTTTCCTTTCTATCTCTTTTCTCCACGATCACAGTCAATAGTCTGCGATCACAGCACCTGGGGTCTTTAGAATATTATGCAAATAAGTGATCAATGAGTGATAACGGAATAGACTAATGTAAGCGTTGCTCTTATCTGAACTTCGCCGTCTCTGGCTCAAATGTGTGTTTCAAATCATGTCCACTCAATTCATTAGGTCATCATTTTTCAGCTTGGCTCTTCATCAAACAGTTGAAAAAGAGCAATTTAATCGCGTCGTAACTACTTTTATGTTGTTCAGCTTTGTCAAAAGCACTTATTTTTCAAAGATTTTTGTATCAACTAATCATCAAATATATACAATTGCGTACACGTATTTATGTAGATAGATAGATAGATAGATAGATAGATAGATAGATAGATATGAAGAGAGGGAGTTAAAAAGAGAGGGAGCGAGAGTTGAGATAGACTGATGTATTTAAATGAAATAGAGATAAAGAGAGATAGAAAGAAAATGGTATTCATGCCTATGTTTGACTGACTTAGGATGTTTATATAACAAATATACATTTTTACCTTGTAGGGGAGTTCGGTCATACGTGCAAAAATGTCCTCGTGTCAAACTTGACCGAACCCCCCACATTTAATAAATCAAAATAGTTTCAGAGGAATTGAAAAATAAAATTTTATGATAAAAATGTTATTTAATATTCTTCACAATTATGTTGTTAGCTAAAATTCCCCGAAATTATGCGTCTAAATTAATGTTTCGGACGAGCTCATGTGCGGTTCGCCTCTAAATGGAAAGTGGCTCTGACAGTCGCCAATCGGAAGCATTTGCAGGTTTTCGTACCGGGCCTAAACGTAATTTTCCAGTGTCTGAATGCGCTTATCGAGGGTGGGCCAGAAGCTGATCATCTCTGGTCGGGTCGGCGCGGTGAGGGGGGTATGATATTGAAAGACCTGAAACCCCCTAGTGATCCTCGCGATGACATCACTGACGACACCCTCTAGCGCCCCCCCCTCATTAATGTTCGTATGTTTGAAATCGTTTAAAAATAAGTTGGATGTTGAACGTTCATTGCAGAGTTTGTTTTTTTTATGAAGAAAAGTCTTATAGAGATTTGTTTTTGTATGCGTGCACAAAGGTAGTAGGCTTCTGTATGTTGAGTTCGTTCTTCTCTTTCATTTGTTGCTGCTGGGCAACTGAAGAGGAATGATAGAAGCGAAAGAGAGCGTGGGATAATTGTCGTCTGCTTTTTGAATGTCTAGACAGGCGTAGCTTTTGTTCTTTCAGTCAGTCAATTAAATGCTATACGTGAAACCCGCTTGGGCGATCGTGTCTCGAAAGAGACATGACTGACTTGACAGAAGATTATCCCGCAGTAGACTGCCATTGCTTTCTGCGGTAGACTGGTTGCCAGCCAAGGCTACAGAACCCAATCTGTCCTGTTATTTAACCCATAACTGCAAGGAAGAGACGGATTAATACTTTTCCCAATGGTATTTGCGCGTAAGTGAATGCAATAAATTCAACTGGAATTCGAACTCGGCTCTCCGATTTCTCATTCCGAGGCATGAATAAAAAGGAGAAAAATAGAATGCAGCACGAGAGAGAAAGTAAGAGGATAAGACATACATCTCGCCTGGGCTTACGTTCCGGGACTTACTATCCTCTGAACAAAAAAGACAAAATCACGCGTATATAAACATTTTCGCCACCAAGAAAAGGATCGAATTTTTCCTGTCTTCAAATTGGTTAATATATATGATTCTGTATCCAAATTTCTCCATTATTTGGATAATTTTTTATTAAGTTGGTTCTAAGCTTTCGGCTCACATCGTCGCTGATGTTTGATTTTTTTTGTGTTAACGTCCTTGTAACCTCTCTGAAGATGGCTCATGTGAGTCGAAAGCTTAGAACCAACTTAATAAAAAATTATCCAAATGTTGGAGAATTTTTGACTTTATTTTCAACTGAAATTGAAACCAAAATAAGATGTTTAGAACGACCCATGATTAAACATAATAGACATTCATTGTCTCTTATATTTAACAGTATATGTTTAGAAAAAAATATATATGTATATACATATACATACATATATACACACATATATATATATATATATATATATATATATATATATATATATATGAAGAAAGTGAAATAACACGTAGATTAAAACTCACTGTTTTAAGCATTTACTTTTAGAAAGAGTGCTCGATACAGAATACAAATTAATATTGTAATTTTTTCATTACAATAGTTTACAAAAGCATTATATCACTACACAAGACTTTGCTGTTTCAGAACAATACCGTTCTTCTTCTAGTGATATGTTAAAATAAATGGTGAAAATGGTTTATTTTGAACATATAAGATTAATTCATGGTTATTTAGAATATTAACGAGTGGTAGTTGGAGAATATACTTTGAGGTGTGTCAATACTGTTCAATCAAAAATGAGAATTAGGTAACTATGATTTTGAAGATCTGGGTCGCAAAAGGAACAATATGGCCTGGTGTTTAGATATATCACATTTAAATTTTGTCTGTATAAGATAAATAGTGGGATCATAGATTATTTAAATGAGTAGAAAATAACTTTTAACAGAAGTTTGTATTTTAGGTTTTTAAATTAGATTTTGTACTACCTTATGAGTAAAGAGGCTAGAATGATTAAGTTAGAATAAGGATTAAATAATTATGGTGTACTTAGGGATATTATAGTTAAAAAAATAATTAAGTATTGTGTTGGTTATTTATTTTAGTAAAATGATTTTTAAATATTAAGTTATATTGAAGCATAAGTTATAAATGAAACAATGTAATTAATTAAATTTTAAAGAAAATTATTTTGAATAAAATGCAGAGTGGGACCATATATTATTTAAATATGTAAACGATAATTCTTAACAGCAGGTTGGATTTTCGTTTTTTTTTTTTAAATAAGATTTTGTTCTATCGGATGAGTAAAGGGGCTGGAATATTTAGTTTAGAATAAGGATTAAATAATTATGGTATAATAAGGTATATTGTAATTAAGAAAACTAATTAAGTATTGTGTGGGTCTTTTAATTTATTAAATATAATTTATATATTTTAAGTTTTATTAAAGCATAAGTTACAAATGAAACATTACAATTAATTCAATTTTAAAGAATTTTTTATTCGATTTTGTACAACTTTATGAGTAACGGGGCTGGAGTGTTTATGTTAGAATTAAATAGCTCTAATATACTAAAGTATATTATAGCTAAGAAATACAAACAAGTATTGTGTGGGTCATTTATTTTAGTCAATTTTAAATTTTAAGTTATATTGGAGCATATGTTATACATGAAATATTGCAATTAATTAAATTTTAAAGAAAATATTTTTGATATTTATATAAAACGGTCAATTCATCTCTACAGTTCAGTAGTTCGTTATTTTTAGGGAACCTTAAAATCTGCCGTTTTTCACTCAGACACAGAGGGCAGATATCGTAGAACAACTTACAGATTTTTGTAACCGCTATTCTTTTGGACATTATTACAAAAACTTTATGTTTTAAAAATACTTCTTCAATAGAAGAGTTTTTACTAATTCAATGTCCGAATAATGGTAATTTTAAAGAAGTTAAATGTTTTGTAACTTCTGTAAAATTACCGCCAAGGATTATACCACTTTAGTTAAAAACAGTTTAACAAAAATTGTAAAAAGGCAAATACTAACACTCTTAATTTCATTGAAAAAAAATAATACTACACGCAAAATTATTACTGAAAAGCTCAAAATTATTAACAAATAAAAAAGCTCACATGACTTTAAAAGATCACAAACCTAATTTTGAGACAAATCTGCTCACTAGAATTGTTAACCCAACAAGAATTTTGACAGGAGATTATGTTCTGCAAATCACCATAAAAAAGACTTTTTGGACATTCCAGACTTTCTCTTCTGTCGGGGCCGGAGCATATTTGTGGTTGTGGAAGGTCGGCATATCCGCTGCTGGTCCTGCGGTGCCGCCGGGTATCTGTCAAAAGCGTGCCTTGGAAGATACCGGTAGCAACACAATCTTCATCAGCAGAATCAGAAGTAGTAGTGGCGTTGGAAAAATCTGGTCAGCCTCTCCCTCCGTAGCTCCTCTAAATGAACAGAAGGTGTTAGAAGAGGATCAAAGCGTGCTACTCCTCCTCCCCAACAGTATGTCCCATCGAAAAATGAAGAAGAAAAACAGCAGCAGAAACAACCGAAAAGAAAGCGGCCAAAGGAGTAGAGGCCAACAGTCTCCAAAAGTGCAGCCAAAAGTTGATCAAAATGGAAAAAGAGAGCAGCAAGATGAATCACAGCAGCAAATAGTACAAAATCTAATAAAAATTTATTTAAAATTGAATTAATTACAATGTTTTATTTATTACAGCATCCTCAGCCAATGGAGTTACCTGAGCTGAATATTTTCTTGGAAGTTGAGGAAATGCCTGCACTTCGGTAATCCTTGCTAAGAAGAAGAAGAAGAAGAAGAAGAAATACGAAGGCCCTAGTTGTAGGCAAGGCCCATTCCGCTCCTGTTTCGACAGCAAGGACCAGCAACGAACACTCGCCAGGTGAAGCAAGGAGCGATTCTTCTTCCCCTTCTAGGGCTCCACCTTCTCTCTCCTGCAATTCTTCCACCAAAAAAAGAAAATCAATTCCCAAGTGGGAAGAACATTTGTCATGTGGTCAGGAGGGCCCTAGAAAAAGATTTCTCATCGCAAAGAAGAGACTTATTGAGGCCTCTTTTAAGTTATCGTCGACAGAGAATCCTAGAAATTTTCCGAAGTACCCCAGAGTATTCACCCGCATCAGCAATACTGGAGTTAACCTCAAGGTATGGGATCACTTGATGGGGACCAAAAAAGTATTTTCCCAGCTCCAGACGGTCCCGATAGAGTCTCAGGTGCTCAAGAAATGAAGTCAGCTCTGTGCGGCGAGGGTCCTTTTTTTCTGCACCCTTTTTTATATAGGGATTTAAAACTCACATACCCGACGGATGTCGGTGGGATTGTCACTGGCGGACAAATTATGTCCAAGATTGGCACCAGTAGCTTGGGACAATCCGTCGGGGTTCTAACTTCCGCAGATTTCCAGCCAGAGTGAGCCTAAGGGATCCGACTTGAGAAATATATATATGTGTGTGTGTGAACATATATATATAATTATATCTGTCTGTATATACATGTATATATATATGTATACAGAGATGTATATATAAACGTATATATGCATGTATGTATATATATATATATATATGCATGTATATGTGTGTGCATATGCATGTATATATGGGAGTATATATGTATATATATGCGTGTATATACATATTTATTTTATATTTATACATGTATATATAAATGTGTATATATGTGTATATATATGTACATAAAATGTGTGTACATATGTATATATATATGTATATGCATATATATTTATGTATATTTATATATGTATGTATGTGCATATATATCTGTATATGTATATATATACATATATAAATATACATATGTATATATATATATATATATATATATAGGTTTATGCATGTGTATATGTAGCTGCCGTCATTGTGAGCGACTGGATGAATGCGTTGCCATGACAACAAGAGACCGATAGATGCTGATTTTCCTAATAATAAAAAAAAAATAAAGCAAAATAAAATAGAATAAAACAAAAATATCATTTGCTCGTATTTAAAATTGTTATGATGCATCACGTGGCCTTTGGCCCGGGATTAGGGAGAGACAAAACTAAGAGAAAAGCCACATGGCGGACACTGTGCTACCGTCAAAGTTTTGAACCTACAACTGGTCTACCAGGCGAACACGGTAATTATTAAGCTACTTTAAGCATTGTTAAACGTGTAAATAAATGATTTGTATTGATTTTCTATCATGTTTCCCCTTACTTTATATTTAAAATCTATTATTTCTCCAAGCTGTTGTAACCGTCTTGTCTGTTTGTTTTATGTAGTTTTCACGGTGTTACGAAACTCTGGAATAAAGTCATGAAAAACATCAGTATGACGCGTGGACCTTTACTTTGTTGACCAGTGTAGTTACAGTATATATTTATATGCGTATATACATGCGTTTATAATATATGTGCATACATGTGTGCATATGTGTGCATATATATGTCCATGGATATGGGTGCGCATATAGATACGTGTATATATATTCATATATATATACCTGTATAAATGTGTGTGAATATATATGTTTATACATATATATATGTGTGCATATGTGTGTATATATATATATATGAGTGAATATATGTGTATATATGTGTATATAAATATGTATATATATGTGTGTATATATGCATATAAATATGTATACATATGTATATATATATAGATGTATGTATATATATTTTTGCTTATATATATGGATATATATGTGTATATATGTGTATATGTGTATATGTGTATATAATATATGTCTATATACGTTTGCCTATATGTGTGCATATATATGTGTGTATATATACATATGTGTGTGTATATACGTGTGCATATATATTTGTATATTTATATGTGCATATATGTGTGTAAATAAATATATGTGTACTAGCAGTATAGCCCGGCGTTGCTCGGGCGTAATGAAAGCTTTAAAACTAATCCATGCTTCTGGAGCTCAGACTCTTTGGTCGTTGGCACGAAAGACTAAAAAGCAATAGTTGTTTCCAGTTAAAGCGAGACTGAAAGAAAAATGAATGGATGTAAGTCAAATTTTTATTTCCTGATATCGATATCAAATAAGTTTTTTTTTTCGTCGTAAACTGAATTTTGAAGGCTATATAAGTCCTCTTAGTAAAAGGTAGCATGGCTAAGACTAAGAAATACAATTATACCTACTTAGAGCCAAACCCGATGCAAAAACTAAAATAAAATTGCTGAAAAAATACAGTCAGTTAAACAGACACACACAAAACCATCTTGCCTTATATATATATATATATATATATATATATATATATATATATATATATTCTGCACTATTGTAAGAACTGCAACCTTGAAACTTCTGAATATCGTTTCTTATATCTTTGTCCATGAGTGTATCAAATTTGATTAAAATCTTACCACTGCTTCTATAACCCAATTTTTCGATTATCATTTTACGATATTTATCGAGGGTACCTCGACACAAAACCTAAATAAGGACACTCGCAGATGCTTATAGTACAACTATGTTAATTTTCAAGGAAATCGGTGCAGCCGTTTCGGAGGTAACGGATGCACACACATGCAGACACACACACAGACAAACTTGTATTTATAAATAAGTTTAGATATATTACGGTGTATATATTTGTTTATATATATGTAAATATATGTTTATATGTATGTATATATGTATATATTATTGTGTTTGTATATACATGAATATATGTGTACATACATGTTTTATATGTATATATGTGTGTGTTTATATATGTGTATATATATGTACATACATATGTCTGTATATATATATATATATATATAAGTATATGTATATATATTTATATATATATGCTTTTATATGCTTGTATATGTATAGATATGTGTGTATATGTTTGTGTTTATATATGTGCATATAAATGTACATATATATGTGTATATATATATATATATATGTAACACCCCAGTGGACGGTCCGAACAATTTTCTCCTCGGCCGTTCTCCACGCTGTTATGTTGCCGGGAGTTTGTTGAAAAAGCCGGAGTCTCAAGCTGGGGGTACAAGATTAAACTATAAGGAACGTACTTCCACAACTTGGATGAGTTGAAACGATGCTTTATTTCGTTTAGAGTTAGCCTTTTCGGTTCGGGCAGGCGAATATGACACACAGCTCTAACTTTAATTAATGGAGATCAAATCCGAACTGACCGAAACAAGACGAACGGTGTTTCTACTCACTCAACTAACTGACTAACTTAACTGATCTGCTCGGAAAAATCACCTGTATTTATTCAAAATTAATCCGGAATTCCGGAAATGCTTTAGACCACCAGGTGATAAGCATTGGCGACTGTAAGTCCGAAATTTCAAGGTACTTAAATTTTCCTTCTTTTGATGTGTAAACATCCCGGCAGACATCCGGTATGCCCTTAGCCTTAGTATTTTTTCCAGGTTTTTTTGTATCTTTTTATCTTAATAAAGCTTCCGTCGGAAAATTCTTAATGTGTGCTCAATATACAGTAAAGACAGTTTTTGAACTGTTCATTCAAAATCCTATTTCCTGAATTTTATCTCTTATCACTTTAAATCACTGAGTCAAATATTTACCGGAAGACGGGTAGGATTTAACAGTAATCTGAAACCCTTTCCTCTTCCACAAATTTCCTTATAAAAGAAAAAGCGTTTATTTATTTTTTTTTCCTCTTCACTCTTTCACTTTTGTTAAACGAAACACATGTTTTTAACCTATTTTCTATTCTTAACCATTTTCTATTTTAATCTATTATAATAAAATACATATATTACAAAGCACCTTAATATACGCCTAGTTATCGTGTCACATTACCTCCCCTATCGGATCTTGTCATTTATGTTAATAAATTACAATAAACAAAATAAAACATGCCACGATGCTTCTTCATGTCGGCACACCATCACCACAAAAATTATTTTGATTCCAAAGGGATATTCTCCTCCCCTCCACAACCATCAATTATTGAATTTCTTATTATTCGCTTTGGCATTATGTACCATTTCTTTGTATTTCCTCAACCAATTCCTCAATTTTTGTACTAAAAACTCTCTTATATCAAATTTTACCTATTACACACCACGAACTACAATCAAATCTAATTTAAAGTTTTATAGAAAAAAGTAATTTCCTAAATTCAAAATTAAGGTTAAATATACAAAATTAGATTAATTATAAAACAGTACTTAAATACAAAAATATTCTATAGTTGTACAAATAAACATTAAAGATAGATCCAATCCTATCCTATCCAACCCTTTACATCTCCTTATCTCCTCTTCTAATAAAACCAAAGAATAAATGCTAGGCAAGCAGGTCATAAAACACACTTTCATGAATCAACTATATCCCCTACCTATCCCACTTTCTTCAAAATTTTAACGGATAATTTACAAGACTTATTCCCTTATCGCTAATCCCCGCCAACATCCCACACACAACTCCCAAATATAAGAAAAGAGGTCTTCCATTCCTTTCCACATGACCTGATGAGACATTGGAAGTCCAGTGTCGAAACAAGATGTACAATTTGTAGTGGATATATATTAAAAAAAAAATTGTACATGTTCTAAAATATAATTTATAATAAATATATATATATATATATATATATATATATATATATATATATATAAGTATTATTCTGTATGTGTATATATACAATATATATATATATATATATATATAACACGTTACTCTATAATCCCTGGCCTGATATATAGATGACATCACTAATAAAAACTGAAGCTTTTCTTGCAAATTTTCAAAACAATGGAAAAATTTGAATTTTGTATGTTGATAAAGCATTGCTTCTGATGGGGTAAATACTGTTCAAGCAAAGCAATGGCTTCCTAATGTGTTATTCGGATTCTGCTCCGTCGAAAACAACGGTTAAGAGATGTTATTTGGTCTTTAAGCGTAGTTATACAGACACAAATAATGCTGAACGCTCAGATTGCGCAAAATCGGCAGTTGTCCCAGAAAACACAAAAATATCCACAAACTCGTTTTTGCTGATCGTAAATTGATATTGCGTGAGATAGCAGAGAATTTGAAGATGTCAGAAGGCAGTGTTTGCGTAAACATTTGTTAATGAGAAAGCTGTGTTTAAAGTGGGTTCCACGTTTGCTGACAGTCTATCAAAAACAACAACGTGTGGAAGATTCAGAGCGATGTTTACAACTGTGTTCAACACAAAAAGAAGTTTTTGCGTATATATATGTATATATATGCATAAATATATGTATGTATATTTATATATATATTTATATATGTGTAAATATGTCTATATATATTTGTATATATAAATATGTGTATTTGAATTTTTTAAAATTTTTTAAAATTATCATTTTTTAATGGCTACTCGTATTTGAGTAAAAAGTATATATATATATATATATATATATATATATATATATATATATATATATATAATGTAGAATATTTAGTATTTTAGGTAGGTAAATTCCGATAAAGACGAACTCAAAACAACTCAATGTTAAATTTAATTATTTAATTTAACAGAGGAATACTATCTAGAAAAAAGTTTAGATATTCAACAATTTCATATGTAATACGTATTTTGCAGGCAAACCTGCTCGAAAGACCCAAATGATACAACAGCTAATATTCAAAATAATCCAGAAAAGAATTAGATACAGACACTCAAGCGCCCATATCGAGAATAGACACTTGTAACGGTAATCTACAATAACATTTCCTCGCTGGTTCAAACAACACCAAATAAAGACAGGAAAAAATATATAGAAAATTAATAAACGGAAAGAAGACAAAAAGAAAAGAGAACGAACAGTATAAAGAGAAAGGAAGTTAGAGTTAATGTCTTAAATCGACACCAACGTCTATTTCAATTCATCTGCTTTCTTGGAAAAACAAGACACGGAAATTTAACATTAAAATTTAATTTTAAAGATAATGGTATATATCTACGGCATCCTCACAATTTTCTATCCTTTGTAGTGTATTCAATTTTGTATTTTTGTTATTTTTCTGATATTCATTTGCTCGAGCTCGCTTGATGTATTGTGTGTGATTTGCCTCTGTCTCTCTCACCTTCAATCTGTTCTGACCAGTATCAAATTTTCCAATCCATCTTTCCTCATTCAGTCAGTTAAGTGTCATACGTGATACACGCTTGGGTGATCATGTCTCGAAAGAGACATGACTGACTGGGCAGAATATAATCCCGCACTAGGTTGCCATTGTTTTCTGCGGTAAAACTGGTTGCCGACCAAGACTATAGAACCCACTCTGTCCTATTATTTAACCCATAACTGGAAGAAATAGACGGATCAATACCTTTTCCAAGGGTATTTGCGCGCAAGTGAATGCAATGAATTTGGCTGGAATTTGAACTCGGCTTTCCGATATCCAATGCACCACATGTGACCTAAAAATAAAACAAATATATATTTTTTAATTCAAATATCTGGGTTTTTTTCTTATCATTTCATCCCAAACAAGGCAGAACTGCCACTGGTGCGCAGGTTATTACATAAGAGGAGAGTGATCAGAAAGAGGAACAAGTTTACAGTGGAGTCAGAGAGTAAGTGAGAAAAATATGAGAATACAGGTGTGAAGAGCGCTGCGTGAGATTAGAGTGAAAAATAAAAAGAGCATGATAGAAGGCTTGTCATTGAAAGGATGTGAGTCAAGAAGATAATAGATGGCAATTGACTTTGCATTTAAATTCTTGAAGGTTATAGCTTTCAGGGATGCAAGTATACGGAGGAGAATTCCACAGACGGGAAGTGTGAGCAAAGAATCTGAGAGAGTTGTAGTTTGGGTAACATTTTGTTAGTTTAAATGTAAAATGGTGTGACCTAGCCGCTAGTTTAGTAACCCGACTAAATTCATGCAGAGAGGGCACTAGGGAGCTAAGCTCATCGGAGAAGCCGTGAAATTAATTGTAGAAGAGACAAAGAGAAGCCACATTAAATCGGTGAGAAAGTGACTGGAGCTGAGCTACCAAGTTAGGATCACTTACATTGCAGATTTTCCGTTGGGTTTTGTCAAGAAGCCCGAGATGAATAGCAGAGGCACCCGATGAGATGTGACAGCAGTATTCAATGCACGGGCTGATAGTAGATTTATATATGTTCAAAATAGTTTTAGACGAGAAAAACTTCCTGGCCCTACAAAGGAAACCAACTTTCCGAGTAGCAAATTTAGCTATGGATTCAATGTAATCATTCCACTTGAGAATAGATTTAGGCGATGCAGGCGCAGTGATTTGCTTTCAGAGAGACTAGCCTGATACATTCTGATGGGGAGTAGAAGCAGTTGTCTATTGTGGTTAAAGGATAGCCGCTTCGTGTTGGAAGCATTAAAATTTAAGAGCCATTTCCTACACTAGTTCACCACTGATTGAAGGTACTTTTCAAGATCAGTAGCGATGTTTGCTTTATCAGCCTCAAGAGATTTCTTATTGAAGCTGGAGTAAACTGTTTTGTGATCAGAATAAATGCCTACTTGGGATCAGATTACATCAGATGAAGATAAGAAAAGGACCTAGAATAGAGCCTTGATGGATACCCGCGTTCGTGTGATAGTATCTGGAAGCATACTCATTCAATACTACTGTCATTACGCGATTTGAAAGGAAAGACTGGATTAGGTCAAATAATCGTAACACATAACGAGTATTCTTATATATGGTGTTTTTGAAATGTCGCGTTTTCATGCGTAGGTTTGGTTTGGTTGTTTTGTTTTACGACGCATCAACCCATCTTGGGTCATTGAACACCGAATCTAATTATTAAAACTCGAACAAAAAATTAAGAACAATTTCAAGAAGCATATACATTAAACAAATTAAAATATATATAACAGGCTTATATATTTAAAAAATTCATACATTTAACAAATTTATATATTTAACACAATTTAAATTAATAAAATATTTTATAAAACTGTATATATTTAATTTGGCTGTTTAGTTTTCATGGCATACCAACCACCACATGTTACCTGAAGCTAAATCCAGCCTACATGCATTGTATATATATATATTACATATACAAGATTTGCAAACGCACATTCGGCAGAACTAAGTTTTGGAATCAGAATAAATGCCTACTACTTGGCCCAAATGAAAATTGAATACTGGGCCAAGTTTTATTTTCATGGTCAGTGCATCTAATATTTGCAATCGCTTTTCATAGTTTTATATCGACTATATTTCATAACATTTATTTCGTTAAATAATTTTCAAAATTCATGAGGTCTTCACATGCATTACGATATCAGGAGACCAGAAGCCAGAAATATGCTATATATATATATATATATATATATATATATATATATATATATATATATGTGTGTGTGTGTGTGTGTGTGTGTGTGTGTGTGTGTGTTAATGCCTAAAAACAAATTAGCAAAGATAATCGATTGTTTTGCCTTTTTTCTTTCTTAGACTCATGACGTTAAGTATTCTAAGCATAGGTTCTCATCTCATTTTGAATTTCTTTTGCTTTTAGTAAAGTTAATGAGTAAAGGCAATGTTACGATCTCTACAAACGAGTTTTAACTTGAATCCATGACAGAAGCTCATTTCTGTCTTCAAACAATAAATGAGCCTGACCAACCGCGAGTTAGAATGCGTGTTGGTGAGTGCGAAAATAAATCGAAAAATCCCAACAATTTGTTCTAATTTTCCGGATGAAGAACATAGCTTTCTAAAGAAAGCGTTGAAATTGTTTGATTTCGCCAGTTGATCTTGTTGGCCTGAGATAGTCTTCGTGAAATTGGTTTTTACTTGGGTTTACTGGGGCTGATTCGTGATTTTATTAACAGAATCTAAATACGAGAAACAGACAGGGGAAGACCTGTTTAGAATGAAGAAGGGGAATGAATATTGTTTAGAGGAAAGTTAAGTGTTTATCGAAGTGAATTTGCACGACTAAAAGAAAGAAAGAACATACGGATATCCAAGAAGAAAGAAACTATAATTCAAAGAAAGAAATTGAAATGAGAAAATGCTAGATGATAAAAAGGAAAAAGTTAAATAGCAAGAAAAAAAACGAAAAGAATGTGAAATGAGAAAAAATAAAGAAAAGTAGGTGAAATAAAAGAAAAAAGGAATGATGATACAAATGAGAGAAAGAAATATAGAAATAATGGGAAACGTGCAAAACAAAGAAAGAAAGAAAGACTGAAAGATGATACAAAAGAATGATTTACATAAAGAATATGAAATAAAAGTGGAAATAAAGAAAGAAAATGAGAGAAAGAAACAATTAAAAATAGCTTAGAGAAAGAAAGAATGAAAAATGTGCAATGAGAGGAAAGAAGAAGGGAAATGAGTGAAAATGGAGAATAAAGAAAGATGAAAAAAGGAAATGAGAAAAATGATACGAGAGAAAGAGAGAATGAAATGACGAAAGAAAATATAATGAAAAATAACGTAAGAGAAAAATGTGAAAGAAAACTGATTAAAATATGAAATAAAACAAAAAGGAAAAATAAAGAAAAATAGGAATGGCATGCAAAATAAAAACTTTAAAAAAATCTAAATCTAAACGAAAAATAAAAATTAATTTCAGAAGAAAAAAAAAAGGAAGAGAGAAAATGAACAAAAGTAGAATAAAGAAATCAAATAAGGAAAGATACGACAATCAAAGAATGGTTCTAAATCGTTGTAGATTAGTGCCAAAATACAGAATTATCTCCGGGCCAATACCAAAGATTTAAGGCAAACAGAAGGATATAGAATAAGCAATGAGTGCTAACGACTGAAAAGGCGCCTATAAACATTATATATATATATATATATATATATATATATATATATATATATATATATATCTTAAAGAAAAACGTATCAAAGAAATTGATAGAAAAAGATGCTTATGAAGGAAACAGAATGTTAGGACGTTAATTTCTTGTGGAGTGTGTGGCAAAACAATAATGATTACAACAACCAAATTATAGACAGGACAGAGTCACCTCTATATACGATATGAATAACGGAATTTTTCATTCATTTCAATGTGTATATTCGCTTGACAAATCGTTAGCAAGCAATTGAATTACATCTATTCAGCGCATGCAATTCTAGCCCCGCGCCACATTTCATATATTAGCAATACGTGCAAATATAACAAATATTATAGGACAAAAAGGATAAATTTTTATAACAAAAGGAAAATTGGATGAGAGAAAAAAATAAGGAAAAAGTGCAATAAAAAAAGAAAAGTGAAAAGCAAAAAAAATAAAAAGAACAAAGAAGGAAAGAATAGCAAATAGGTAAAAGAAAGAAAGAAAGAAAGAAAGAAAGAAAGAAAGAAACAAATGATTTAATATTAGGGCAGATATGGTTTTATAGATTTGGTTGGTAATTAATCTAGAAAATGGAGAACTCTAAATCGACTGGGTATTATCAACTCGATTCTGTAAAAATCATCTTACTGTCAAAACCACAGCAACAGCGTATAGGAAGGTGAGCCTAAAAATTCAACAATATTAGCAGCAACAATATATATATATATAATTTCGAATTCTACATTCGTTGAATAGCTATTTCAGCGGGAAACTTCACATACCGGAAGTAGCCCAAAGGTATATCCATAAACAGGAAGTTTTTTTAAGTGTGGAAGATAATTTGTCGTTCAAACATAAAACAAACAGAGGGACAGAGACAGAGTTTAGTCACTCGATATTAGAAGACTTTTAGATTATGTCTGTATTAAAGAATCAAAAATCAAAATTAACCGTGTCACAGAAATAGAAGTAGTGGGGGAAGGAAAAGAAAAGATAAAAGGGATAAACAGGGGGAAAGTTAACGAAGAAAGAAAATATATTTAAAAAATCCGTAGCCAATGTAACGACAATGAAGAAATCGGAAATATTTTTTATATACTATACATATTTGACTCAGTAAATTGATAATACTATTTACATCGAGCCCTCCAACTGGAAGATTTTCAATATTAATAAAGTTAATATTAATAGGATCTGATTTGGGAGATTTTCCCTATATGCACATCACTTTTTTTTAGTTAATATTAGGTTGTCCCAAAATTTCGTAAATACTTGCGAAATGGGTCTATCTGGTCCAGCACAATCGAGACAAGCGATGGGTTCAGAAAGGGCAAGAGACACTGTCGGTTCCAAAACAAGATCGATTCGCCAAGAAAGTCAAGTTGTGCGTTTGATGGAACTTTGAAGGAATCGTGCATTTTGAGTTGGTTCCGAATGGTCGTGCTATCAGTGCCGAACTTTACTGTCAGCAACTTGAGCGGGTCTACGAAAAGTTGAAGCAAAAGTACCCGGATCTGATCAATCGAAAGCGCGCTTTGATGCAGCAGGACAATGCTAAGCCACACACCGCCAGGAAGACCAAAGACAAGTTTTAGAGCTGGTCGGCGTTGAGGTTCTGCCACATCCAGCCTACAGCCTTAACTGTGCTCCATCAGATTACGGACTTTTCCGCTCAATGCACGACTTTCTGAATGGCCGCCGATTCGACTCGTTTGGTGAAGTCGAGGAAGCGTGTCAAAAATTTTTTGATTCAAAGCCGGCTGAATGGTACTTTTACCAGATCCGAAAGCTTGCAGATTGATGGCAGAAAGTCTTGGCAAATGATGGTCTTTATTTTGAGCAACAATCTTTGTTGTTTTAGCGAGTAAAATTTCAATTTTTTGCAAGTGTTTTCTGGTAACCTTAGATTGGCGAGTAAAATTTTAATTTTTTGAAAGTGTTTACGAACATTTAGGACAACCTAATATATATATATATATATATATATTTAAGCAGTAACTTGTTTAGAAACAAGGAAAATTTATATATATATTAATTTTTTTGTGCGTCTGTTTTGTCGCCAACTATTTTTAAACATCTTTTGTTAAATATAACGGACAATGAAACATTTTTAAAAGATAGTGTGTGTGTGCGTGTCTGTATGTGTGTGTGTGCGTGTAAAAGACACGCAAAAAAGACCTAATAAAATGTATAAGCTACCTATCTGCCAAATTTTTACGTACATTTTAAATGTTTTCCGGGTCTAAAGAGCCATTCCCCATCAAGATACAACTGAATCGCCCGAGCAGCGCACCACTATGGCCTTGGGTTTTACGGACGGACGGACGGACGCGCGACGCACACCTGTCTTTGCGTTATCAATGGAACGTTTAAGCTTCACAACATTCGAAAATAATGTGAATTTGATACGACCTTCACGAAGCGATCAAGTTATGTGCGCCAGCCGGTGCGTGGTGGTTAGCTTGCTTGAAAAGCAAAAAAGACTTCACACAAAAAGGTTTCATCAATAAGGACAGAAAATACAGAAAAATATAATAAAAATAACTTTTACTGCCACCACACACACACACACACACACACACACACACACACACACGAAGAGCTGTGATACAGCGAAACAGGCCTGTCTGCAGATTATCATTCATTGCTCTCGATTGTCGACAGAGCATTTTCCCCAACCATCATACTTACACTATTTAACAGTAGAAATAAAGTTTTCAAAGTTTTTTTTGATTGATGTTCACTTTATGCCCACCACGTGCAACACATGACAGCTTTAAAGAAATCTCCTTTTCAAAAACCAAAAAACACTAAAACAAAAAATTACATTGAAGACAAATATGAGAGTATAACAACGCCGAAAAAAATGACATAATTGAAAATGGCCTGTGTAGAGGCGGAAAGTTCTTGGAAAGTCAAATATTATGGAACATTTTTACATTCCTTATCTCCAGCAAAAAGGAAACATGTACAAATACTGGAAAAATTAAATAAAAACTAATACAATCTTCCTCGTCGGTCGTTTTTACAGACTTCTCACAATGTTTCTCACAAACTTCTAGCGGTTCAAGGGGAAAATACTCAATTTCATATTTTATTTATTTTAATGATCACGGTCTAAAGGTGAAACTGAGTCTAAATATAGAATTCAATATTACTTCAACCGCATGAAAGTTCAAGTCGCGGAAATATCCTTTTGTAATATTATCTACATTAGCTCTGTTTATATATCATTCATTTTTCTCATATTCTGGCTTAATCATTTGTTTCATTTTACAATATCTATCTATCTATCTATCTATCTATCTATCTCTCTCTCTCTCTCTCTCTCTATATATATATATATATATATATATATATATATATATATATATATGCAGAAAACTTTCTCCTCAGATTGAATGGAAGATTATAGGGAAATCTCAAACACCCCATAGCTTTAGAAGCAGATGTAATTTATGCTTAGACGAAAAGATTAAAATTATCTAATTCAGAGAATCTAGCCAATTATGAAATTAAAGAAATGAAATAATTTTCAAATGCCACCATAAAAATAAATTTAAACTGTCTAACACATCAAATCTTAGAATCGCCCCGTTCCGACACACTTGCCAGTTCTTTCACATTTGTGTGGATCATTCGTTGGAGGATTTTACAGACCGAAGAAGTAAGGATAAAGACCTACCATACAATGGGTTGACATGCCAATTTAAGTACGCAACGACTTTATATTATTGATGTACGAAGTTAAAAATATCCTAACATGAACTATGTAATTGTAAATGATTTCACTATAATGACTTCGATAAAAATATTTCACGTGTATAATGGTGCACCTAATTGTAAGGTTAGATATGATTCTCATATATATGGGTGCACCTAATTTTATGCATGCTTTTATAGAATTTCGTGCATGTTTATATATATTATTGTGTGTATTATTGTGTGTATAATGGGGCTCCCAAGTATAAGTGTATTTCATGTATAAGAATGGACCTTATATATGTATATGTTTTTCCATCATGTGAAAACACCTGATTACATGTGGGATGTGTTAATCTTGGCGGCAGTCAGTTGTGCTTTCTTGAACTGATTATACCTTCATATACTGATCATTCTACCCATATGTGTACAGATTAATATCAAAATCCTAAAGATGTATGCCGGTATATATATATATATATATATATATATATATATATATATACGTGTAATGTTTGTTAAGACGTATGAAAAGAAAATATGCCACCTCGTTTGGGAGTTAAAAGTAGATAGATAAGTGTACACAGGCGTACATTGTCTTTATGTATAGGGGTATATAAAAAGTTGCTTGTATTTATATATATATATATATATATGGATGTGTATACATGTATGCGTGGATCCGCACCTCATAAAATTGTGAGTGTGTGAACACAATTATTGTATGTGGATATAAATAGATAAATGTATGTATGAAGAACACATTTATGAGTGTATATACGTATGGATGTGAGGATGTATCTATATATATCAAAATATATGCGTAATTTGGGGGTCTAAGTGAGAATTACTAGCATACTTACATATATATAACACTATTTATACGCGCGAAAATCCGGTCTTTATAAAATGTATATATGTGAATATACGAACGCAAGATCCATATGTAGACATGAAAAAGTATAGGTCGGTAAGTATGTATAAGTATAAACACAATCACATTTGTCAGTATATGTGGGGATGTGTGCACATATGTGTTTATGGATATAAGTTAGTATACATGGATAGGTTAATTTGTAGGGTTACACATACATACGTATCCATGGAATTAGAAGTAAGCGGTTAATGACTTAGCGGTCAGCAGTTTCACGACTGGTCTGAATACCCCCAGTAGATCTGACGCCAATGCCTCTGTCCTGACACGCTTTACTTTTTTCTTTTTTCCTTTTGCTTATTTATTTCTTTTGTTTTTTTTATCTTTCTCTTCAGTTAAAGGAAATGCTTATTCCAGCAATTTTTTTTTCTACCAAATTGAAGGAATATTGTGTGGTCTGATGAAATGAGCTAATTAAACTCATTTAAAAGAATTATAATTTATAACCAATTTAAATGACCTGTTGAGTTTTCCTTTATAAATATCATATTACTCTGGATAATTTCTATATAGACATAACACTTAATATTTTATATTAAGTTGATCTTGTTGGATTATCCTCGCCGTTTAAGGACTGGACATCTATACCTATATATATATATATATATATATATATATATATAGGGTGTCTATAAAGTTCCTGTGCACTTTTGAAATTTATAACTTTAATTGTATTTGTGATAGAAATAATTTGTAAAAAAGATTAGAAAGAAGTATGTTTATATTTTAGGTTTTAATAAAAAGTTATTTATGTTATTATATGTCCTTCATCCTTAGCATATAAAGAGTAATACCATTTTGCAGTTCACAGAAAACATTTGCAACTGATTTATAGTAATGCCTGAAATCACATTAGTTATTTTAGCTTTCACATGTTCTAATAAACTAGGTTTGGTTGCACACACACTTGTTTTCACATGTCCCTATAAAAAAATCTAATGGAGTCAAATCTGACGAACGTGGAGGCCAATAAAATGAGCCACCTTTTCCAATCCATCTGTTTACTTATCTAAAAATTGTTGCAAATTTTGTGGTAAGGAATTATTCAATACCTACACTTAAAACTAGGTACATTAAAATTTATAACATTTTTGCAGATCATTTCTATCACAAATACAAACAAAGTAATACATTTTTGAAGTTCACACGAACTTTATGGGCAGCCTGTATATATATATATATATATATATATATATATGCATGCATATAATTTTCTGTCATCAGGCATTGTTAGCTTATTGCTCTGAAAATGTTTTTTCTTTGAATATAAGAAGTAATATGTTTGTTATTTATAGATGTGGGAAGACAAAAAACTGTATTATACTCCCATTAAATCTGGTCAAAAATATAAAATATTTTCTTTTTTTTCATTTTTGTTTAGAAAATGATGGGACACAGAGAAAGCTAAGATAATAATCTTGTAACAATAATGGATAATTCAAGGGAAATTCAGTCTAGACAGGGATTTTGATCGACTGATTTCTGTGTCGCAATGTAAACTATATTAATTTTAAATAAAAAGAAATTGAATTGAACTATGCACTACAATATTTGTAGTATTTCGCATATTTTATAAACGTAAATGCCGGAGAACTCGGAATTCTAAAACAGTTGGTTCTCTTCACCTGGATATATATATATATATATATATATATATATATATATACAATTTAAGGGAATTATAAATGTAGAAAAAAGATAGTCGTATCAGTGAACAGAAAATAAGAAAACACTGATATAGAAGCGAAAAATAAAATAAAATCTAACGAATACGTGAAAGAAAAATAGGAGATTAAATAAGACAGTGAAAAAGATTAAATATATGTGTTTTAAAGAGAGAAACGGCGATAGACCCTTTGAGTAAACAAGACGAAAGAAATGTAGCATTAGTAACATTGGATATTCACAGTCAGCTATGTTAAAAAAATTACATACAATTTGCTTTGGTCTATGTTGCTACGAGCTAAAGACAAATGAAAATCACGCTATTATGGAAGCTTCAAACAGTGTTCCGTGGTAGCCATTGATTTTGTTTCACGGCACGGCCAAAAGGTGCCGCTAACGGTTAGATATTCCTGTTGTGTGCACCTTTATAGTTAAGGGAGTCATCACCTAGGCTTGATGACTGGTCACCATTTTTTAACATGTTTTCTTCAAAGATCTCTGTGATTTTTTTATCCTTGTTTTTAACAGGATATTTTTTCCATTTGTTATTTTCTTATTTATATTTCTATGTTGTTTGTACTATTTTCACTTCCTTGTATCCACTTTTACTTATAATTATTTTTGTTATATTAGTGAAAACTTGTTCATATATATATATATATATATATATATATATATATATATATATATATGCAGGACGCGATGAATGAATTGTCATTTAATTTATGCAGAACATATATCATTGTAACAGATATATGCATAAAAATTAAACCAAAAAATTCTTTAAATATTTATGAGTAAATTTATTTAATAAAATCACCATTGGCTTCAACAACGGTCTCTAAACGATTTCGGAATTTTTCCAATCCTTCTGGAAGGTCTCCTTGTTGAAGTTTAAGTTGATGCTGCCATAATCCTTGCTTTCAATTCATCTTTAGTGTGACAAGGATTTTTGTTGGCCTTTCGCTCAACTATATCCTACACACAATAATCCTGGGGATTGCAGTCGGAGGAGTTTTGCAGCTAGATGTAGAGTGATGTGATTTGGAGAAGTTGTCTGTTAGCCTTGACTAGGTCTCCTGTTTGTTTGGCATGGTGCAGGGTTCTGTTGCCAGACATAGCGTCTTCCGTCAGGCACCCTCTTGTCCCAGGACTGCACTACCTGCTTAAGGCACTTGATGTAGGCCTGCACTGTGGTGGGTTTGAGGCTATGTGGGAAGATGAATAGCGACATAACGCCGCCATTACTAGTGATCACTTTAAACACCTTCATAAGCACCATGATTTTTATCCAACTCTTTCCGAATCTTTTGTACTGGTACCTAAACACACTGAAATATTAATATTAGATCTTCCGGCCTGAATGTTAAGTAGAATAGCATACTATTCCAAAATGTCTAGAGGAGAGAATTGCGTCATTGCATTCTTTTTCACACAGGCAGTGACCCCTGACCCTACTATATTGTGTTGTTGACAAAATCAAAGACAAACAATATGCATTCGCAAAAATTAAAATATAAATTGGCGACAATTTACCCATCGCACCGTGTATATGAGATAACGATATTTAATTTTTTATATATAAAAAACAATTTTAGGGAAAATAATTATAAAAAAGTCGAAATATTTACGTGTGACGCGTTTCGTTATTTAGGACTTCATCAGACTAAGTTTATGCATAAGTTGATGCTACTACACATGTGCAACATCTTGAGACGCTGGGAATTTTAATTTAATGATTATCTTTATTTATATATATATATGTGTGTGTGAAAGAGAGAGAGAGAGAAAAGCGAGAGAGAGAGAGAGGGGGGGGTTCATTGAACAAAATGTAGCCAATTTCATTTAGATTATGATTTTTTCGTTTGTGTGTTTCCATCACTTTTGTAACTAAATTTGCCACATCGTGTTAATAGAAAATGTTACATGAACGTTTCTCCATTCATGTAACCTTTTTCTATTAAGGTGTAATGTTTATATGAGATAGATAGATAGATAGATAGATAGATAGATAGATAGATAGATAGATAGATATGAACAGAATGAAGTAGATAGCATCAGACAATGATAAGATCTTTTTATTTTGATTAATTGTTGGTATGTTTATATATGAAAAAAGTTGCAGGTTCATTTGTCCCATACTGTGTACAGTATATATAAATGTCTTTTCTTGATGTATATTTGTACATAGCATATACTGAAATCATAAAATATGATATCTATAGACAGATACGAACAGACTTTGATAGATAGATAGATAAATAGATAGATAATATTTAAGCGCCTGTATTGGCATGCTTGTGAGTGAATCTATTACATCAAGTATATTCGAAACATTATAAAAATATTATATGATACCCACCCTTATAAAAATACTTTTGTCTATAAAAGCCAGCTACAGTGGAAAAGTTATGTGTCAGTCGGGCTGCATTTTATGAAACAAGAGTCGTTTATGTTCTTTGCTTGTGTTAAGACAACGTCCCGTTACATCTAACACGAATATAACATGTCGCCCATAACATAAATTTCTAGTTTTCAAAGTCCTTCGCTAAAAGCACAGATACTAAAAAAGGAAACTGTTGAAAAAGAAGGTAATCATTTATCTGTCTCGTTTTGATTTTTGGTTTTATATCGTTTTTTCTTTGCTTTTTTTTTCAATCTCATCACTCTTATTCAGCATTTCTGAATCGCCGTGCAAAGTTGTAATATGAGGCGACAATTTGCGTAGCCTTTATTTGCGACGGTCCTTGGATATAGCGACGTTCTGTCTCGTTTCATTTACGGGCAGCGAGTCCGCTTAGCTCGGTCATAAATAGTGAGGTAGGTGAATGGTTCTCTTTTCATTAAAACAAAAGTCTTCGAATTATTTTATCTTAGTTTCTAAGTACATTGAATATTCACACCATTTGTTCTCCATTCTTTCACTGATTTTCAGTTCTTTATCGACTGTAACAAATGGTGGCCGCTCCTGAAGAAAAAATTCATCCAGAGTCATATCACTTATTATGTATTATAAAAACAATGTTATTGAGTTAATGAGGAGTCACACTTGAATCATTTGCGTGATGTGTCAAATTACATAAATTTAATGTGATGGATCAAACCGGAATTAGTTCATGGGATGTCTAAAACCCGTATCATTTAATGAGATGGCTAAAACCCGTATCGTTTAATGAGATGGCTAAAGCCCGTATCATTTAATGATATGGCAAAAAACCTGTTTAATTTTATGAGATGGCTAAAGCCTGTATCATTTAATGAGAGTCTAAACCCGTACCATTTAATGAGATAGCTAAAACCCGTATCATTTAATGAGATGTCTAAAACCCGTATTATTTAATGAGATGTCAAAACCCGTATTATTTAATGAAATATCTAAAACCTGTATCATTTAATGAGATGGCTAAAAACCATATCATATAATGAGATGTCTAAAGCCTGTATCATTTATTGAGATGTCTAAAGCCCGTATCATTTAATGAGATGTCTAAAGCCCGGATCATTTAATGAGATGTCTATAACCCATATCATTTCATGAGATATCTAAAGCCCGTATCATTTAATGAGATGGCTAAAGCCTGTATCATTTAATGACTTGTCTAAAACCCGTATCATTTAATGAGATGTCTAAAGCCCCTATCATTTAATTAGATGGCTAAAGCCCGGCTCATTTAATGAGATGTCTAAAACCTATATCATTTAATAAGATGGCTAAAGTCCGTATTATTTAACGAAATGTCTAAAACCCGTAATATTTAACGGAATGTCTAAAGCCGGAATTATTTAATGCGATTGATAACAACCGGAATAATTTAACATTTAATCGTATGGATAAAACCGGCATCGTTTAGCGATGATGCGGTCGTGATGCGACAAAGTGCAAAAAAAAACATCTGACGATAAGTTTTGTCTCTGCATTGTACGCATTTTCTGGTTGGAATGAAATAAACCCATGCATAAGAAAAGAATCTATCAGAAAACTCAACTTGCATATTTTTCAAACACATTCAATTGTATACAAACGTTTTTCTGAGATCAATATTTAAAAACGACATCCAACAAACGAATGTAAAAATTATTTTTCTGTAATTCAACTGAATGGTAATTATTTTTAATATTTTTTTTAAATATTTTCACGGTTGAATTTTTTCAATTATAAGTTTTTGTCGCTATCATTAAAGCAAAAAAATTGTATTTAAGTTGTATAAACACTTAATCCTGACGATTTTAGTATTTGTTCCAAAAACTCCTTATTTGGAATATGAGCGTGTTTTTGGTATTATTCCAAAAATTCTTTATTTGGAATATGGGCGTTTTTTCTATATATTTTTTTTTTAATCATTTCACCCCGAGCAAGGCAGAAACGCCACTGATGTGCAGGGGGTTACATAAATATAAAAAGAGTAATTAGAAAAGAGTGAGGAGTACAAGCTAGTTAGAAAGGAACAATAGAAAGCTGAGAAAGCAGGTGCAATGACAGATACATGGGCGGAGAGAAAGTGAAGATTATACAGGGGAGGGGAGAGAGCTAGAGTCCAGTGGTTAGTAGATGAGTATTAACTTTGCTTTTAAATTTCTGGAGGTCGTAGCCGTCAGGAAAGCAAGAATACGGGAGTGAGTTCCACAGGCGGGAAGTGCGAGAGAGGAAGCTGCAGGAGTAGAATTGTCGTCTGCATTTGGCTAACCTGACTGTGAATGGGTGGGACCCAGTTGCCAGTCTGGTTGCACGGGTAAACACCTGTTGAGGAGGCATCAGTGACTTAAGCTCATCCGAGCAGAAGCCATGAAAGTATTTATAGAAGAGACAGAGGGAGGCCACATTTCGACGATGGGAAAGTGGCTGCAGTCGAGTCGCCAGATCAGTACCTATCACATTACAGACTCTCCTTTGGAGCTTGTCAAGACCACTGAGGAGAACGGCAGGGGCACCTGACCATAAATGGCAGCAGTACTCCATGCACGGACGGATGGTTGACTTGTATATATGCAGGATGGATTCAGGTGGAAAAAACATCCTGGATCGACATAGTGACCCAATCTTCTTAGCAGTAGATTTTGCTATGGATTCAATATAGTGGTTCCATTTGAGGTCTGAGGACAGGGTAAGTTCGAGGAGGCGTAGTGTATTACTCTCCGGGAGAATCATCTGGTCCATGCTTATGGGAGGCAGAAGAGGTTGCCTGTAATGGTTGACAGACAACAGCTTGGTCTTAGAGGAATTGAAGTTGACAAGCCACTTCTTGCCCCAGTTCACCACAGAGTGTAGATCCCGCTCAAGGTCAGCAGCGAGATTATGTCTGTCCGCCACGACCGCTTTCTTACTGGAGCGGGAGTATATTGTAGTGTCATCTGCGTAGATGCCTACTTGGGACTTGTCCTTGGAAATGACCGCATTCGTGGGCATATGCAGTAATTTCAATATCTAACGCCATGCGGAAAAAATTATCGTCTGCAAAAGTGTTCGTTTACGTAAGCTCGTCAAATTAAACACAGAATAATCTGAGCGCCTCAAACTAACGGACGCATTCAGATTTTCTCCGGTTTCTTCATCCGAATGATATCGTAATTTTCTAAGTTGTGAAATAATTTATTCGCAACTTAAATTTATTAACTTAATTTATTAACTTAATTTATTAACTTAATAGCGGTAGAATTATTGATCGCTATATCGGCGTATATCAATATTTATACATATTAACTGTGTTAAAATGTAATTTATTTCAAGTTAAAATTATTGTTTTAATAACTTGAATGTAAATGGCTTTTTAGACTTTCAGCCTATAATTAAAGTCTCATAAATATTTGAATAATAGGTTGAATAACCCTTTTGTTTACATTTGCGTATTACATTTATGTAAATATATTAATTTAGAAAAACATCAGTAAAGTTTTTTCTATGTGTAAAATCTTTAATATAATATAGCTCAAAATTAAATATTGAGCTTTTAATAATATTGTCTTTTTTTATAATAAAAAGACAATGTAAATTTTATCCGTTTTAGTAATTAACGGAAAAATTATTATCAGCATTAATACAACCGGTTAAAGGGCAGTAACCTACACCATTTACGTAAGTTTTTGTCATAACTAAATGTAATGTTCATTTTTTTCGCAGACTTTGTAAAAATTTGTTACTGCGTTTATCGTACAACATAAAGGAACTATTATGCAGGAAATCTGTATATTATCGTTCTTTTAAGATTAATAAAGTTTGTTTTTTTTTTGGATTGGACTCATGGAGTTTATAATTTATGGGATACACATTTTTTTTCTATTAAAATAAGCAATAAGAAAATACATAAAAACATTATAGAAATTTTGGATCAAAACGGCATTAGAATTTAAATTACATTTTTATATTTCTCAACCAATCATCTAAAAACATAGAATAAGAACATTCTAGAAAAATAGGATCGGAAGTCAATTAACAAAAAATATTTAGGCCCCAAAACAAAATAGTAAAATACAAATCTGATTGGTCAATAAATGTCTTCACACCTAAATGTTAGGAAGATTCTTTGATCCACTATTATTGTATATAAATAACACACAGTTAGGAAGAAGGAAGTCAGTCACCAAGCTAGCCATTAAGTCAGCATGTAACCGATACTTTGTCCGGCCAAGTCATTCTTCCACACCAAAGTTCATGACCTAGCTACAGATGGCCGTGAAAGGAAAAACCCGACAAACTTTCTTTCATCAACGCGACATGCTGTCGCCACCCGAGATGAACTTAATGTAAGTAAGAACGACTTATTTACGGACTCCGTTAATATAAACTTACACACACCTTTAAACAAATTTAACTTCTTGCCAAACTTTATTTTCCAAAAGGCAATTTTTTGCATCTTGTATTTTATTTGTTTCCACATGCTAATTTTATTTTATACATATTAAATTGGTTGTTGTTTAATGTTCGTTGTGACTTATTCCATTTCTTTTGCGCGATTGTAAAACATTGTGTTGTATTTGTGGGGGAACTAATCTCGAGAGCAATACCCGTAAAATACGGAAGCAAATCAACCAAGCACTTACCAAATCCCCTACAAATTCTTATTTCGATAACGCTAACAGAAAATTTCTAAGACCAAAGAGAAGAAATTATTTTTCATAATTAATTTTCTTTTCATTCTGCAAAAAGAATTATATTTTTTTTTACACAAACCAACCATTCGAGTCATAGCGAGAACCATCCTTTCTTAACCTTGTGGACTGGTGCTTGACAATCACAACGTAAAAAATACCGAATAACGTTTTTGTTTCTAAGGACGTTACTGCTCCAGGTTCTTCTTCTTCTTCTTCTTCTTCTTCTTCTTCTTCTTCTTCTGCTGCTGCTGCTGCTGCTGCTGCTGCTGCTCTTTTCCCTGCCTTTCTTGCGTTCGCCGAGATCTCCTCCACTTGGACGTACTGCGAGAAAGAAGTTCCCAGAAGTTCCTATCTCTTGTAATATCAAATGGGACGCCATGGATTGTTACTTCGGTCCTGCGGGTCCCTCAGTACTTCGTCTGTAAGCGAACATACTTTGTCGCTTTGCTCCCTTCCGAATTCCTGATCTCCTCTTTTGTTGCCAACAAGATGTCCTAAACCGCGTTAGTCCTTCGTGTGAGAATTTGGAGACTTTCTAGTCGACTACGTCAATAGCCCCCGGAATTGTTAACAGTTCATTGCCATTAGTATATGCGTCATATTCCTTTATGAGGGGCTTCTAATACTTGGCGTCCTTTTGAGGTCTGTACTACCTCCATGCCGACTTTCTTTGTGTCGCTGTTGTTTCTTCTGCATTATAGAACCCACGTGGTCTTACCACGACCAAACAATATTTTAAAACTTTCGCCTATCTACTCCAGCGTGTAATAAGCAAAACAAAAAAATTAAAGTCTTGTAACCTACTATTCGCTGCTAGTAGGTAACAAATTAACAGGCGAAATCTGCTATATCTGGTGTTTTCTTGCAGAACAAAAATTAAAGTCTTGCGATTTTAGTAGTTGCAGTGGGTAGCTAAACTCCCGACTTGTTTTTTGTATTACGTTACATAACATAACTTTACACTGCACATAAAAATATTCTCTTGAAATAATTAATCATTTCTGTTAATCTTATGAATATTGTGTGGGAGTTTTTTTCTAGTTACCAACCATTTTTTGAAGGGACACTGCACATAAAAGACACTCTTTGATATGTATGTAAGCGGCAGGTTGTAACAAAAGCAGCGTATAATGTTGCAAGTGGGACCCAAATATAAACACCTTGTCCGATTGAGGTTGTTCCTAATTGTGTATATGTCTTTCTAGATTAAAAATCGACCTACTCGTCATCCGATCATGATTCCCATCCACTTCCCTCGGTCATGATTAGAGATGCACTGTGCGTTAGTCCCGTGGGGATATTTACAACAGATTAATAAATCTGTTCTACTGAACGGGATATTTATTGAGCCCATCTTAATTCTCTTAGAAACAAAATTTAGATGTTAACACCATGAGATTTATGCCTTTTGTAACATATGTAAGATATGTTTATTATTATTATGTCATTTTTCATCATATTTCGATTTCTGCTTTGGTCTCACTACCAACCAAGTCTGCGGGGAGACCTAAGGCAGGTAGTGGCATTTTGTTATGGCTCCATTTCATGTTTTTCTATCTTCCCTATCATCTCCAGCATTACATAGATAAAGTTTTCCTTAGTGTGTGGGCTGTACTTAATAAGACAATTTTTTGTATATCTCTTAAGCTGGGGTTTCCAGGGATTCTTTCAATGTGTTGTTTTGTTCCATTTTTTATCATTCCAAGTGCACCTACTATCACTGGCACAACTCTTGTTTTCAATTTCCACATTTTTTCCTATTTCAATTTCCAGGTCTTTATATTTTGACAGTTTTTCAAATTCCTTGATTGCTATGTTACAATCCGCTGGACAAGCCATATCAATTAATAGACAAGTTTTCTCCTTCTGGTTTTTAACAATAATGTCTGGCCTGTTTGCTTCAATTTTTCTGTCTGTGTAGACGGTGTAATCCCATAGAATGGTTACATCCTCTATTTCTGTAACCGGTGCTGGGTGATGTTCATACCAGTGTTTGCCTACAGCTTTTCCATAATGTTTGCATATTGCCCAATGTAAATATTGCCCAACTCTATCGTGGCGATTTTTATATTCATTTGGGGCAAGCAAAGAACAGCCTGAGATTAGGTGGTCTATTGTTTCTTGGTGTTTATCACAAAACCTGCATTTTGGATCCATATTATTATGCATAATATTTGCCTGAAAGTTTCTCGTGAAAAGACTTTGGTCTTGTGCTGCAAGAATAAAGCCTTCAGTTTCGGACTTTAATCCAGATGCACGTAACCATCGATGAGTATTAACTTTGTCAACATTAGATTTATTGGCACGTACTGGATATTGGCCATGCAGAGGTTTGTCTTGCCAGCGCTGTTTCATCTGTTCAAGAGATTTGTCTTTGGCTTTCATTTTCATATTCTTTGCCGCATTAGTCCGCTCTTGGCTTCCGTTTTGCTTTTCTACAGAATCTACTAACTGTAAATCTTGTTTGAATTTACTGCCTTCTTTTATTATTGAATATTTTTTCTTTCTTTCTTCATGTTGCCTTACTAATTGTAACATCCAATCCTTTGTTGTTTCTATGTATGTTAGTAAGCCAATAGTTGTTGTCTTGTATGACAATTCCAGCTGAATAAGACCTCTTCCACCTTCTTTACGGGGTATGTATAGACGATCTACATCAGCCTTTGGATGATGCATCTTATGCTTAGAAAGAAGCTTTCTTGTTTTAGCATCCATTCGCCTGATGTCGTTTAGAGTCCAGTTTAAGATGTTAAAGCTATATTGGACAACTGGGATTGCAAGGCTATTAATGGCCATAACACTGTTCTGTGAATTTAATTCAGTTTTTAATATCATTCGTAGCCTTCTATAGTACTCTTTACGCACTATTTCTTTCATTTTTTTATGGTGAATGTTTTCGCTCTCATTTACACCTAGGTATTTATAAGCTTCTTCTGGTTCCAATTCTTTTATTGTTACAGCAGGGTCTAAGCTAATTAAAGATGTTTCTTGTATTGATCCACGTAAAACTGTAGCTTTAGCACATTTATTCAAATTGAATTTCATTCCAATGTCTTCGCTGAAGCATTTTACAGTTTGCAGAAGACCTTCCAGCTCATTATCATTCTTAGCATATAACTTTAAGTCATCCATGTAAAATAGATGGCTTATTTTCTTTTGGCCTATTTTATAACCACATTCTGTCTTGTTAAGTTGACTGGTTAGTGCTATTAATGATATGCAGAATAGTAAGGGAGATAAAGAATCACCTTGAAATATACCTCTTTTGATGTTTATTTCATCAGACTTATAGGTTCCATTTTTATGATTGAGGTAAAGGGTTGTTTTCCATATAGACATGCACTGTTTGATGAAATTGATGATGACGGGCGATATCATGTATATATTTAAAGTCTTTAAAATCCAGGAATGTGGCACACTATCGAATGCCTTTCGATAATCTATTCAGGCAGTACTAAGATTTTTCTTTGTACTGTAGCAGTTTTCCAGGATCATTTTGTTAATCAGCAATTGGTCTTTACATCCATAACAGCCACGTTTGCACCCTTTTTGTTCAAGCGGTATCATGTCATTTCTTTCTAAGAATAAATATGTCTGTTTTGTTAAAATAGATGTTAATAGTTTATATGTTGTCGGAAGACATGTAATTGGTCTGTAGTTTTCGGGTTGTTTGTGTCACCATTCTTGGGTAGAAGAAATGTAATTCCTTTGGTCATCCATGCAGGAATTTTAATGGGATCGTCAACCATTTCTTGAAGTTCTTTGGCTAGTTTTTATGTGCTGCATTTAAATAATATAGCCAAAAGTTAGGAATTTTATCTATACCTGGGAATTTCCAATTGTGTGCTTTTTTTAGTGCAAATTTAACATCATCTTCTGTAATTGCAGATCATGTCTGTTCTGGTTTATTTTTCATTCGTTCTATCTCTTGCGCAATCCAATGTACTTCCTTGCTATGTTCTTTAGGGCAAGCCCATATCTTTTCCCAGAACTGTGTGACTTCTTCCATTCTGGGGGGGGACTGTCACTTCAATTCTTTTTTTACCTATTTCCCTGTAAAATCTCTTTGTATCGGTTTGAATGATTATTATTATTAGTAGTAGTAGTAGTAGTAGTAGTAGTAGTAGTATTACGGTTAGAAATTTGTTATGGATATTTTTTGTATTTCATTAAGGCATGGGCTACAAGGAATTCTCTTCATTAGTCTATCGTAACGCTTTCCAAACAATCCGAGGGCTCTAACAACAACTTGAATTATTGATGCGTTACTCATGTGTTAAATTTTTGGGATTTCAACTTCATGAGCCTTATATTTTGATAGTTTTTTTAAAGATCTTCAAATATACAATACAATCTGCAGGGACAGATATGTCAATAAGAAAGCATATTCTGTCCTTGTAGACTTTGAGCCAGATGTCTGGACGGTTGGCGTTGATTATTCTCTGTATTATTATTATTATTATTATTATTATTATTATTATTATTATTATTATTGACGTAAAATGAGTCGTGCAAATCGACTTGATGTAAATGTCAGTCCTCAAGATTCAAAGTTAGGCCTATACCTACAGTATAGGTAGACTCCCTAACATACGATAGGCTACCAGTGGTCTAAAACATTGCTCTCCCAGTAAATTAAGTTAGGATACAGTATACAATAACTTGTACCGAAACTACATATGGTCACATCACTTACCTTATTGAGACGCTAAACGTAATTCATTTCTGTATGTGTTGTATATCAAACAACCTATAACACACATTGATAGGTACCGTGTATTGTATCAGTATAACTTAGCGAACAACTAAAATGCAGCAGATCTACTGACAAATACATTAAAGCCAACAGGACCTATTATAACACATTAATACCGAGAAATTCATATCATAGCAAATACACTTTTTAGCAGTACTGAAAAACACTGTATCACTCATCCGCTATATGCATCAGTGCAAACAAACGAGGTGTGCTATAGCGTTATAATAGAAGCTTCCTTTCAATGATTCTCTGACCACATGTATTTCTACTAGAATGGCATCTAGGTCTCACCCTTTTGCCGTCAAGATCTAACCGCCACTTCCATTCTAGTTTCTCTTCTCGCACTTCTCGTTTGTTGAACTCTCTTCCATTTGCTTGCTTCTTGATAGTTACAATCTACAAAAATGGAAATGCAACGTCAGTTGCCATCTTATATCAACTGGATTCCGGCCCATATCTTATCATTCTTCGACACCTCCTGTACTTGATTTCGTTCCCAAATGTAACCCCATGCACACCAATGGCGGTCCTACCTTGCTTGAGGGAAATTATTGTATATATATATAAGAATACTGAATTTTTGTTAATATGCCAAATATGTTCCCCAAACACAGGTTTTAGTGAAAGTATTAGCAGCAGCCTGCAGAAAGAAGAGTAAGTAATCTACAGTGATTGTTATGGGTCATGTTCTAGATGCTTACATTTGGTAGTAAAGGTTTGCATTTTATATTCACCTTATAAATCGCTCTGTAGTTTTGGAAATATGATTTTTTTTTTGTATGAAACTTCAACTTGCACGTCACAATTTACGTTATTATTATTTTATTTACTTTACTTTCTAGTGTATACTCATTTCTTTCTGGATCCCAACCAGAAACCTAATGTCAGAAAAATCATTTTCCACTGAGAATATTTTGGAAAAAACAAACAAAACAAACAAAAATCACACACATTTTAAAGAGATAAACTACTTTTTAAGGTGTGAATTCGACTTATGCGTATAATTTCTTTATTACCTTAAGGCTTGGTCTATTAGAAACCTTTACAATAAGTCTATCGGACTTTTTTCCAATAAAACCGAGAGCTCTAACAACAACTGAAATTGAGGAAGTCCTCCCATGCCACATTTCTGAATTTTTGATTTTAAGGTCCTCAGACCTTGATATTATTATTATTATTATTATTATTATTATTATTATTATTTGTAGAAATTAAGTATTTTCATTCATCTTTATATATCTTTAGTTATTCAGAAAAATACCAAGTTGTGTACGAAGCATTTCCATCAAGATATGTGAACGCACTGAAACACAGATACATATACACGAGTGTGCGTGAACGCAAGAAGGTACACTCTGGCAGATAAATTATAAATACGTGTCAAGATTTATCACCAAGATACATTTATGATTTATGCCTCTTTCCTGCAAATATCTTCCCTTTATTTTTTTCTCTTTCCCCTTTTCTTTTAATACAGTTTTTCTTCACTCTATACAACATATATGCACTTTCTTGGGTGATATTTACTTTTTGATGTATTCTGTTGTACGCAATAAATCCCGGTTCCCATATGTTTTATTTACTATCATTTTTTCTTCCTTTACGTCGTTCTATTCTACATTTTTGGCTAGTCAAATGCATACACTTTCAGGCTAAAGCTCTTCGGGAAAATCATCAATACGACTGTTCTCCGTGTTATGGGTTAAATAGCAGGATAAAATGAATGATTCAGTAATGGGTGGCAAATAGTCTATGGAAACGACATCTTCAATCTGTATCATGGAGAAAGCAATGCGAATCCACCTCATTGCATGGTATTTACAAATAATAAAGGAAACAGATCCGGAGAGAGTCATGATCCACAACTTCCTTAAATTGATATTTTTTAATTCTGTATTAAACATTATAAATTTCATATGAAGATTATTTGGGTCAATAATTTTATCTGCTTATTTCCTCTTTTCAGTCTCTGTTTTGGAATCTCTCGGCTTAATTTATTTATTTCTTTATGTCTGAGATAGCCAAGTCTAGGAGAACCTATCAATTTACCCAAAGAAATATCAGGAAGTGTGTTTGTGCGTAGAGCGAATCGAAAGAAACAAATAGCAACAAAAAATGACAATAGTTATGCAAACATAACTTTATGTACATGTGTACCATTGTTCAAGAAATGAGATAAAACCTCGTTTAGTATTTGTAGCCATAAAGAATAGCCGTTTGTTTCTTAAAGGAAGTAATCATTCGGCAAAAATTTTTTGGCTTTGATATAAACTGGTATTTCCTCGGCTACTGTTCTTCTGGTTCAACTGCACTAGTTGGAATTCGGTTATTCACCTCGTTCTTTTCCCTTTCTTGAGATGTCTCTCGGCTTCATTCTTTATCTTGACCTCTTTTGTATGGAGATTTTTGCTTCTTGTGATATATTGCATTGAGCTTCTCGGTTACTTCGTTGTTCTCTATTTCTATCATATATAGTCTTTCTACATTTAAATTTTCTCGTTCTTTCTCGCTCTCTTTCTCTCACTATATAAATATATATATATTTTCCACAAATATCAAGCTTTTCAGTAACAGATTTCCATTTCAATATGTATCTATCTATCTATCTATCTATCTATCTATCTATCTATCTAACACAGATATCAAGCTTTAAAGTAATAAATTTCAATTTCAATCTCTTTCTCTTCTCTTCTCCTCTCTCTCTCTCTCTCTCTCTCTCTCTCTTTCTCTTTCATTCTTTCTTTCTTTCTTACATTGAGCTTTTCTGCCTATTACTGTTTTCTATTTCCTCTCACATATCGGGCTTCTAAAGTTTCTGGCTTCATCTTTTTCGTTCTTTCTCGCTCTCTTTCTCTCACTATATAAATATATATATATTTTCCACAAATATCAAGCTTTTCAGTAACAGATTTCCATTTCAATATCTATCTATCTATCTATCTATCTATCTATCTATCTATCTATCCCTATCTATCTATCTACAAGATATCAAGCTTTAAAGTAATAAATTTCAATTTCAATCTCTTTCCCCCCCTCTCTCTCTCTTTCTTTGTCTTTCTTTCTTTCTTTCTTTCTTACATTGAGCTTTTCCGCCTATTACTGTTTTCTATTTCCTCTCACATATCGGGCTTCTAAAGTTTCTGGCTTCATCTTTCTTGAGTTAATACAGTCAGCCTTCTTTCTTGTTTCCCTTGCATATTTTTCACTCCTACATCTTTTTCATACTTTTTCATCGAAATTCTCAGCTACATTCTTTCTTCATTTCTTTCCTTCATTTTGTGTTTTAAAGCCTATATCTTTTCTGTCACTGACTGTCACATTATCACTATTTACTCTCTCTCACTCACTCTCTCTTTCTCTCTCTCTCTCTCTCTCTCTCTCTATATATATATATATATATATATATATGTTTCATGTGTCTACTTAATTATTATTCTTATTACAGTTGAATGAACAGTTTCTTGGTGTTGAAAAAGATCAAATGTATATGGGTTAAGAAAATCTACACCACCTTCCTTAAAGAATTTAATCTTAACATCAAGAAACTGATTAGGCAACTGGAAAGGATCAGTAGAAAAATATGTAGACACAATATATCTATATTATTTAATTAAACATGTTTGATTGAAGATATACTGCCTAAATACGCACACACACATATATTTAGCATTTGAAACACTTCTTTCCTTATTTTAGCAAAGAAACTTGCACTTGCTATCATCTCTTTTTCTGTGTCGTAAACCGTAAAACAACACATATACATATATATGTCCACGCAGAAACACACTTTTTTCTTTAGACGTGTTACCGATTTTTAAATTATTAAGGGAAAAATACAGGAAATTGTATTTATAATGACAAGAAAAAAAATTGAATATATTATTATTATTATTATTATTATTATTAATAAAAAATAATGATAATAATAGGTTTGCATGAATCCTATTAAAGTAGTGAAATATTTCATCTACCCCAGAGATACAAACAGCAAACGCAATGTTAAAAAAGAAAATATTGTGTGGTGCCGACTGTCCTCAAGGGAAGATAACCCCTGCCTAACTATTTCTCTCCTGCCTCTTCCCGCCCTTCAGAAACAGACACAATAACAACATACGCTAACGCCATTTTTCTTATTTTTTTCGAAAAAAATCACTATAAAAATCAGCGGTGTATTTTTTGTTTTGTTTTGATGTTTTAAGGAAGACAAGATGTCCGTCAAAAATGGCCGCTGGTCGGAATTTTCAGGAATAAACTGGCACTCGCTATAAATGCAAATATGTTGGCCGCGAATTGTAAATCTGTGTGGGATATTTTTTAAGATCTTTGGCGGAATAAATATGAAAATAAAGGGTTTTATAAAAATAAACAGTGAAATCATGTTTTGCTGAACATATTTATTGCATAGCATTAGTCAAGTGTTATGTGCATGGATGTGTGCCTTTTTCTGTGTTTCTGCACTCTTAGTCAGAGAGATACTGGAATGGGAGATAATGTTTATCTATTTGATAGATTCTGCTTAATATTTGTATTTGCATATTGAGATTTGCAGATAAATAAGAATAAAAATAGACCCAGACTTATTCTTCTTCTCCTTTTATGCGCCGTGTTCCTTTAGATCATGGAACTCCACAATATCCTGTTATTTGTAAACCTTTGCAATTTTTGTCTTTTTTCGATCTCTCCTAACCCTAGTGCTGCCAACCATTTATATAAGCTCATTGTGTAGTATATGCACTGCTTTAGTCTGTCCCTTTTGCCTTCAATATGTCTTGGAGTGTCAAATTTTCTAATCCCTTTTTCCTCATTTTATATCCTTGGGATTTAGAAATTTAAACTGTCTGTTTCTGGTGTTAAATATAAGTATTCTTTTTGTTTACATGTTCTCAAATCTTTATCATTGCTCACTTGTTGAGTCTAATCTATTCTCAGCATCCTTCTGTATAACCTCATTTCTATTTCCTCTAATTGGTGAGGAGATTGTTTAGTATTCATTAGCATATAGATTGGCCGATATATAACAGTTTAGTAATCTTTTCTTTATTGCTAATGATATTTTTCAGTTTCTTAATACTTTGCATAAGTTTTAGAACGCATATTTTGTTATCCGAACCCTCCCTCAGATTTCAGTACCACACTGTAAATTGAATATCGTAAGTCGAATTCACATTTAAATATATTTTACAGAGTTACAAGTTTAGGGTACGTTATCAAATATTTGAATTCTTAAAATGACGTTAGATTAAACACTTAATTACTGTAATTGTTTCATGAATATAAAGAAGAACATAAATCGCACTATGTATGTAATTATATGAGATTAGTCAAGATCTGTTTGAATCATAAATCACTGCCACATAAAACACGAATTTCTACGGGACCACCAATGTCTCCTTTAGTCATGGAATTATTAAAAAAAAGTGATTTTAAAAAGTCATTAGCTCATAAAAAACATTTTTTTCTTTTTTTTTTTCTTCAGAGAAATTATAACTTATTTTCTTGGAGGCGTAAGATTATCTGTTGGGCGTGGATTAGACTTTCTTTCGGGATAAATCTCATACTTATATGTCATACATAATGTTTTCTGAAACTACAGGCTTGAATAACCTGGTAACGATATATTTTCGGTTTGAAACAGTATATTTTTGGGTTGAATACGATGATAAAGATAAATTTTTAGTGTTAATACTATAATAACGATATACTAATAGATACATTGACGTAAAAAGGAAAATAATACTGATATCTTATTTTATTAAATATTTAACAAAATTACACAAAGTATCTTGAAATACTAAAGAGTAAATTTATGCAATAAAATCGCTATTGACTTTAACCACGGACATCGACATCGGAATCTCCTGCAACTCTTCTAGATAGTTTCCTTGTTTAACTTGGTGAATGCTGCCATAATCCTTGCCATCAGTACATCTTTGGAGTTATATAGAGTTTTATTTGTCTTTCGTTCAATTGCGTCCCACTCATAATAATTGCATGGGTTCGGTTCCAGTGTGGGAGTTCAGCGGTCATATTGTTTAGGTGCGATGTGGTTGTAAAAAATAATCTCATTCAGACATAAATAAATAAACCACTTCCGCCAAAATAACCGTTCGAAGGATTACCCACAATGCACCATTGACCCGTATATATAAATAGACGAGATAAAATCCATGTGGCCTGATGATTGCGCCTAGCATGTACAGTCTGTCGCCTCTGAGTGTTGACTACAATGTTTGCTTATATATATATATATATATATATTGTTTTTCTTTAATCCGAAGTGGAAGAGTAGGAAGGTAAATTCCAAGAACCCGATCCTAATCAATATTAAAAGATTTTAATATTAAAAGTGATGCAGGCAGAGAGCTCAATGTATTAAGAATACAGAGCCAATATAAATTAGAGAAAATTTTCAAAATTCTCAAAATTTGAATTTTGAAAATTTTCTCTAACATATATATATATATATATATATACGAGAATCTCTCGATTAGCCCGACTAATGTGTACATTAAAAATAAGCATTAATTGAAAATGCATTAATGGAATAAAACAAGTTTTAGGAAATGGTGTAATTTGCCCCTCAAATTTAAGTCTCATTTAAAATCAATTTCCAATTTGCGTACTTTTTAGCTAACATATAGCTACATATAAAGGATACAATAAAATGTTATGAATTAATTAATTAATTAATCTAATTTTTTATGAAAATATTTTTGGAATGGATTACTGCATAATATTCTGTTCTTCATATAATTTATGGTATTGAGAAATTTCCCTTTCACGTTTTACAAACATATAATCATTGCTATTTTAAACTGAAAATTATATTTATAATCATTCCATAGTAAATACATACATGTTTTATATTTCAATGTACTTTTTAATTTTTTCACCAAGCAATACAGTACTGTCACCTGTGCGCAGGAATGTTACAATGAGTAAAGATGGAAGAAAAGAAACGGTATTGGGAATATCGAAGAAAGAATAAGAGAAATATTGGTGTCAAGTAGATAGAAGATGGCAACTGACGCTTCACTCAAGCTTTTCGAGATTATAGCAATGAGGGAAGTAGTTGCATGAACTGGAAATACAAGAAAAGAAACAGAGTAGAAGTGACGGTTACATTTATCTATTTTGACGGTAAAATTGTGGGACTTACTTGCCAATCTAATATCACGAGTAGTTTCATGTAGGCAGGGTACCAGGGAATGGCGGTCATCAGACCAGAAACCGTGAAAATATTTGTAGAAAATCAGTGGGAAGCTAGATTCCGTCGATGAGAAAATGATTGGAGTCTAGCTGCCAAATCGAGATCGATTACATTGCAGATCCTTCTTTAGATTTTTTGAGAACCCCAAGATAAATAGCAGGAACACACGGCCAGATATGACGACAGTATAAATATATGTTCTATATTTAATTAAATCGTCTATTGTTTTTAAAACTCAGAAATTTTCCTTTTAACGCCTTCAAAATAGATATGAAAAAAACAAAATATGTATTTATGAAAACACAAATTTTCAAATATTCATTTGTATTATATGGTTATATTACAAATTTATTTATTTATAACCGACCATTTTTCACTCCTACATATTTTTCATACTTTTTCATCGAAATTCTCAGCTACATTCTTTCTTCATTTCTTTCCTTCATTTTGTGTTTTAAAGCCTATATCTTTTCTGTCACTGACTGTCACATTATCACTATTTACTTTCTCTCACTCACTCTCTCTCTCTCTCTCTCTCTCTCTGTATATATATATATATATATATACAGAGAGAATATATATATAAATATATATATATATATATATATATATATATGTTTCATGTGTCTACTTAATTATTATACTTATTACAGTTGAATGAACAGTTTCTTGGTGTTAAGATGAAATTCATCAATGAAGGTGGCGTACTTTTTTTTTTTTTTTTTTAATTTACCCATTGAAAAAGATCAAATGTATATGGGTTAACAAAATCTACACCACCTTCCTTAAAGAATTTAATCTTAACATCAAGAAACTGATTAGGCAACTGGAAAGGATCAGTAGAAAAATATGTAGCCACAATATATCTATATTATTTAATTAAACATGTTTGATTGAAGATATACTGCCTAAATACGCACACACTTAACACACGTAACATTTCTGCGCACAGGTGACAGTACTGTATTGCTTTGTGAAAAAATTAAAAAGTACATTGAAATATAAAACATGTATGTATTTACTATGGAATGATTATAAATATAATTTTCAGTTTAAAATAGCAATGATTATATGTTTGTAAAACGTGAAAGGGAAATTTCTCAATACCATAAATTATATGAAGAACAGAATATCATGCAGCAATCCATTCCAAAAATATTTTTCATAAAAAAATAGATTAATTAATTAATTTTTAAAACCCTACTGTAATTACTTACATAACGTAATACGTGACAAGCAAAAGTTAACCATTTTCCATTGTTTTAATTAAAAAAAAAGTTAATCAATCGTTAACTATACAAAAATCAGGTTTCATTACTATGGTTAAACTGAAGAATGTTTTACCGCACTAATCGAGTACTTGAGGCAGAAATAGCTTCTTTCTACTCTACATTGGATAGCACCAAGACTCAGTGTAAAAAGCAAGCGATTAGAAGTATCATGGGAGACCTGGAGGCCAAAGTAGGTAAGGAAAGGGAAGAGGTAACAGTTGGCAAGTTTGGAGTAGGAAACTGCAATGACCGAGAAGAAAAATGGGTCTAATGGTGCACAGCGAATGACCAGATAATAACCGATACTTGGTTTCAAAAACACCCATGACGATTATGAACATGGAGAATCCCAGGAGGGGACACAAAAAATCAAATGGATTATATAATAATAGACAGGATATTCAGGAATATAGTTGTTCATTGTAAAACTTATCCAAGTGCTGACTGTGGAAGTGACCATCTCCCGATTACATGCAAACTAAGGGTGAAACTGCAAAGAATGAAGAAGCCTAGTGAAGCACCCAGGCTGCAATACATCAGACTCATGAATGACCTCAACCTGCAGAAACACTACAAGGATAGAGAGAAAAATCTACGAGGGACAAACTGGAAATTTAAAATGGAACCCTCTAAAAGAGGCATCAGTGACATCTGACAACGACATCGTCTCAAAAAAAAAACAGACGAAGAAGAAAAAAAATGAGCGGATCACACATTAAATTCTTGACATGAAAAGGAGACAAACAAGGAGACAGAAAAGAAGATAGAAAAGGGGACAGAAAATAATGCCAAGATATGAAATGGAAAAGAGGAAACTACATAGGGAAATAAGTAACAAGTACAGACAGGCAAAAGCGGAATAACTCAACGACAAATGCGCAGAAATCGAGAGATCGATCACGAAAAATAAAGGGGACATGCATAAAAAATAAAAGAATCGGACAAAAACATACTACTCATCGGGATGTATAAAATTTAATGATGATACACTCATATTGGAGGAAAGAGGAAATACATAAGAATATATAAGAGATCTCTTCCAAGACAAGAGAGAGCAACCGACAATACACAGACATACCGATGAACCAGAAATATTAAAATCCGAAGTGGAAGCTTCACTGGCCAAACAGAATAGAAACAAAGCAGCTGGATCAGACGGCATTGTAATATAGCTGTTGGCAACTGCAGAAGATTTTGGCGTAGACAAAATCACAGAAACTATAAATGAAATCTACAAAAGCAGCGAAATCCCGGAAAACCTAAGCAGATCGATGTTCATAGCGCCTCCCTAATAAGCCAGGTACAAATGAATGTGAACTCTACCGAACAATCAGCTTCATTAATCACCTAACAACACTCATAATCCAAATTCCGATGAACAGAGCGCGCAGGTAAAAGACGAATGTCTCCTAGACAAATACCCAGAAAGAGAGAGATTGAACACGACTAATAAAAACATGCATAAAGATAAGGAATCTAACAGGACAAAAAACATGCTCCTCGACGGTATGTATGAAATACAAAGATGAAACACTCATATTAGAGAAGAAGGAAATAATTCAGCGGTAGGAAGAATATATAGTAGATCTCTTTCGTTACAAGACGGAGCAACCGACAATACAAAGATATAGCGACGGACGATAAATATTAACATACGAAATGGAAGCTGCTCTGGACAAATTGAATAGAAACAAAGCAGCCGAACTATACGGCATTGTGATAAAAATGTTGGCAGCCTTAGACGATTTCGGCATAGAAAAATCACAGAAATTATAAGTGAAATCTACAACAGCGGCGAAATCCCGGAAGATCTAAGATCTATATCACTGCCTAATAAGCAAGGTGCAAATGAGTGTGAACTTAACCGAACGACCAATTTAATGAGTCACGTAATAAAATTCATCATCCGAATCCTGATTAACAAAGCGTACAGTAGAATCAGATTAGAAACAGGACAATAAAAATGTAGTTTCGTCAAGGACACTGGAACGAGGAAGGCAATTCTTATGAGTGTTATCAGAAGGTGCAATAGAAATGCAGAAGAAAGTGTACCTGTGTTTCATCAACTACGCAAAGGCATTCTACAAATTACGGCAAAACGACGTAATAGAGACGCTCGGCAACCTTGACATACTCGGGAAAGACCTTAGAGAAATCAGAAACCAGTATTGGCAGCGAAGTGCCTGTATGTGGACTGAAAACGAGTTCACCAGACACACAAAGATAGAAAAGGGTATACAATAAGTATGATTATTCTCAACAGATCTATTCAATCTATACAGCGAGACCATTTTGAGTTAAAGAACCCTGCCAGGATTCGTCATTGGCGGCCGCATTGTAAACAATATAAGATACGCAGATGATACAATGCTGTTAATGGACACCGAAAGGAAGCTACAAGACCTTCTACAGGAAGTAGTTAAAGAAAACAAAAAGAAAGGACTACATTCCAACTACAAGCAAACTGAATGCATGATAATCAGACTCCTGCAGCTTCCTCTCTCGCACTTCCCGCCTGTGGAACTCACTCCCGTATTCTTGCTTTCCTGACGGCTACGACCTCCAGAAATTTAAAAGCAAAGTTAATACTCACCTACTAACCACTGGACTCTAGCTCTCTCCCCTCCCCTGTATAATCTTCACGTTCTCTCCGCCCATGTATCTGTCATTGCACCTGCTTTCTCAGCTTTCTATTGTTCCTTTCTAACTAGCTTGCACTCCTCACTCTTTTCTAATTAATCTTTCTACATTTATGTAACCCCCTGCACATCAGTGGCGTTTCTGCCTTGCTCGGGGTGAAATGATTAAAAAAAAAAAAAAAAAAAAAAAAGAGGAGCCCCAAATAACAACTACAAGATGGGGATATCAAAATCAAACATGTGCAGAAATTTAAATACCTGGGAAGTGTTCTAACAGAGGACGGAAAATGCCATACGGAGATCTGAAGATGTACTGGCATGGCCAAATATGCATTCCTGAAACTGAGTAGAGTATTAAGAAACAGGAAAATTTTGATTGAAACAAAGAACTGATTACCAGATTGTTATATGATGTCTGTCTTTCCATATGTCACTGAATGCTGAACAATCTCATCAAAGATGAAAAAAGACTTGAAGCAACCAAAATATGATTCTACAGAAGCAGGCTGAAGATACAATGGACGGAACACGCTAGCAACAACGAGGTTTTGGAGAGGATCGACACAAAAAGGAAACTGATACTTAACATCAGGAAAAGACAGCGAAAGTTTTTGGGACAAGTAATGAGGATGAAGGGATTGGAGAATCTAATGCTGATGAGACAGGTAGAAGTAAAGAGAAACAAGGGAAAGCAAAGCATGAAATACTTGGTGGACTTGAGCAGATGGATGGCTGAGCGCGGATTTAATCGGATAACAGGAGAAGGGATATTAAGAGCGTCAAGGGATAAGAAGATGTGGAAAGCCATGATCGTCTACGTGCTGAAGGGACACGGCACATACAAGAAGAATCGAATTCTGGGATAAAAATATTGTGACACGCTAACTGAAAACGCATTATTCTTTCAAATCTTGCAAATGTGTGTGAGGAGTGATGCGTGAATTAAGCATACATCTTTTCTTTTATATAATGATAACAGTAACATTAACTGTTTCCGTATAAGAAAATATTCGACATTCATTGACTAGTCAGCCATTATTGTTGTCTGTTGAAATTTATAAAATGTTTCTCTTTTTCCGGAAAATACGACTTTCTTTTTTTCTGGAAAATATGAATGAAGTCCAGCAACTGATATTGTCTTTTCCAGTATTGATGGATGTTTACCTCTTATCCTTTCATTTGAATTAGTGTGAAATGTTAACATCTCACGTCATTTTCTGTTTCAGTTAGTCTGCTATCCATTTTAGTTGTTGCGGCTGCTGAAATTTCTCAATTTTGGTTAAAATTCAAGAGAGGAATTTTTCTTTATTTTTCGGTATGTAAAAAAGTATTCTGGTTTTCTATGACATTTTAAGCATAAAGTGTCTAATCTCTGAGTATTTTCTGTTTTCATCGATATTATCAGAGAGTCTTTTTTTTATATCAGTTCATATATTTTCAATGTACACAATCTTGTCATCATCGATCATGTGTTTTTTTTAAAATATAGCATATTCACGTTTTGTCGTTCCTTTCTTTTTCTTTCAGATATACATTTATTATGTTTGTCCTTAAACTTAATAAAATTTTATCGCTCTTTGGTTGCGTTGTTTTCGATTTAATGTTTTTTGTATTTGAAGTCGTTTTATTTTGCAATTTATCTGATATAATATTTCTGGGTAAGGATTTGTTGAATTTCTTGTTTATTTTTTGTTTTGTTTTGTTTTATTTGTTAGTAATAGTAATAGGTAATTTAATTAAACTATTTTCTGATAAAATACAAGTTAATCAGCGCGTTAATTTAGTATTTTTCTAACCAATGTATATGTTATTTGAATTAGTATTAATAGAGGCATTTCTTGAAAGGAAAAGCTAATTCATTGGTTTGTTGACGTGTTGATTTTTATTGTTGGTGGTAATCATATTCAAATGTGTTTGTCTGTTTTTGTAGTATGTATTAAGTAATTTATTTTTGTCAAAATGTTATACATTCGTATATTAGGTTTCCTATAATTTTTTCGCCATTTTTGTGATTATTGTGTATCTTTTCTCAGTAAAATAATATGAATGATAATAATGTATTTTTAGATTATTATTACTTTAGGTGTTAATGTCATGGTTTTTAATATCTTATAAGATATATGGTATATATACTCGTCTATATAACTCGACTTCTACCTTACTGTTAGAGAGCTCCGACCATGAACCGAGATTTCATTTTCACTATCAAGAGATCATATGCCGTTGAAATTTCTCTTTATGAAAATTCTCTTTATGAACATTCCAAGACGCAAACATCAAGATGAGGAAAATATAGTCGGTGTTGATGATGAATGGAAAGTATTCTAGTTAAAAGCGCTCGATCACCATCATAGAGGCAATACTAATTCATACTGGATGTAGACATAATATTATTACTGCGTAAAAAGATAAAGTATTTGATTTTTTTTTAATTTAATCTTATCTTAGATTTTTTTATGTTTACTTTCGCCATGTTTTTATTTTACAAAAAGATAAATCATTTCAGATGAATTTATGCTGAGTGGAAAATCCGTGTATCGAGAAATTTGTCTAACAGAACGAAAGAATTCAAGTTACTTTAGAATCCACAAGTACTGCGTGCCCACGTCTCGAAGAAGCATCGCTTGAGGAAGCGTAAACATTTGTAAATTGAATATCGGAGAAAGAATTTTAAAGAAAAAAGTAAAATTACAACCTAAAATTATATAAAATTTAAAATAAAAAAAATCAAGTTAATTAATACAGAAAAAATTAAATGAAACAATATTATTTTTTTTATTTGAATAAATTACTAAACACATTCTGAAAAAATAATTGCGTTCATGATTGCTTAAATACTTGGGTAATTGTTAAATCCTACAAGGATGATAGAAAAATAACGAAATAATAGACGTTTTCTTCTTTTTCTGCTTATTTTTTTTTTCAAATGGGGACGCTTTACGAATTAAAGCAGAGTTAGCGGTAACAACGACAATAACAAGAGAATTAAGTGGGCGAAGCCATGACAAAATGGCGACGTTTTGTATTCGGGAGAGAAACGACAACGACACCACCTGACGTCGCTTCTGTGAGTTTAAACCGCGGAAGCCAAGAAGAGAAGAGACCATAAAATTAGTTGCAGACGCATAGACGCTCGATCAAGCGACACGACTGAAGGGTGAAAAATAAAATTACAGAAAAAATATTTTCTGTTTATTCCGTTTATCAACAGGAAAGATGTTGATGAATTTAAAATAGAAGCAAGGAACGAATGAATTATGTCCGTCGGCGACACCATCTTTTCGGAAGAAAAGAGACACAGAAAAGAAAGGAGAATTTGCGGAGATGGAAATGTAAGCAGGAACTCAACGTTTAGGTAGCGGTTACGAATGCGCGCACACGGACAACTAAGTTTAAATTCTCAAGTATCCGGTAATGAACCGGAAGTTGGCTGCTTAAGGAAATATGATTTGATTTGTAATGAGATGAATGAATGGGACCAGGAAAAGGCAGTTGGCATAATTATTTGATTTTATGTAGTTCTTCATAGTTTTGTTTTGATTTTTTTGTCTTTGTCATGTATTATTTTTTCGTGTTTCTCTTTCTCCTCTGTTTTAATCTCCTTTAATTTTTTGTAGTTTTTAAATTTCAATTTAAATTTAATTTGTACGCTTTATCTCTTCATTTTTCTCTAAACAAATATTGTTTCTCTCAGCGATTTAAATTTTCTTCATTGCATTCTTTTTCTATTTGTTTGACAGATACGGATTCGGCAAATATTTTGCTTTCATTTCTTTCTTTTTGTATTTCCCATATTTCTCTTTACATTAATACACTGTTTTATGTTTTAAGTCTTTTATTATTATATTCTGCACATTTCTTAAGTTTAAACTTCTATTTTAATTCATTCATAAATTCTTTTGAATGTAAATAATACATTTACGTTTTCTACACGGGGATTGAAAAATAACTCTTCATTTTAAAATACTTATAATTTATTTATTAACTATACTTTTAAAAGAAATGAATATGAGATGAAAGTGTTTAGCATAAGGCTTTATTTGAAATTCAATATGGGCACCAAATTTTGCTACCATCTTCTCGAGCCGCCCAAGAATCGCATCAACTTGAACTCTTGTGAGATGGAAGACTAATTGTTTGTATTTGCTGTTCAAGTTCTTCCAAAATCTTGGTTGGGGAATGTAAACTTGCTCATCTTATCAAACCCAAAGAAAAAGGTTACAGAGTATTAAGTCAGGATTCATGGCTGACTTCTCATACATAAAATAGGGAGTTACTTTTCAACCACCCTGTATCAAACAGACTTTAGTAAATTATTGCTTTAATTTACAACTTGTGTCTAATACTGCCATATACTCACTGATGTAAATATTTCTACAAAAAGAAGAAAACATAACCATCAACTCTTCACAAAGAAGCAATTACACTAATGTCACAGAATGCAAAGGATAGACAAAACTAACAAAGTGATAAATGTGATATGGCTTCCCAGTGCTTTTTCTATAATTTTTTTCATGGCAACTGCTCTGAGGAGCTTTTTCTCATTGGTGTTCTGTTCAGGTAAATTTAAGTTCTCACCTTTTTACCGTCAAAAACCGTTAAAGGCAAACACACTTCTACTATAACAATTTCTTTTCTCACACTTTCTACCTGTGGAATTCTCTTCCATGTATTTGTTTCCCTGACATCTACAATCTCCATAAATTTAGATTTAAATTTAGAAAGTTAATTGTCACCTTATATCTTCTTGAATGCCATTCATCTTTTATTTTTCTTCAATAACCATTATACCCAGTCTTTTCTATCATTGTAACACCTTGAGCAATTTTGAAGGTCTCGCCTTCCTTAGGGTGAAAAGATTAAATAAAAAATGTGTAATGAATGTAAATACAGAATCTAGCGTAGTAGTCAAAACTTAGTCGAAACCAACTGATTGATTGGCATTGTTTACGTTTTTATATAAGGACAAGAACATGCTAAAAAGATGCGTTCGGTTGCTGCCGTAGATATGCCAGGTGTTGGAACGTTCGTCCGAGCTTTCCTTTCTATGAGACAAGGTGACAGACAACGCAATTGATAAATATATTACTCTAGCCTTAGCTTCTTCCAAGAAACAGTGCCTTCTATACATCCACCCCAATAAAATAAAGTGAATAAAAAATAAATCTGATATGAACTGCCTCTTGTTCATTGAGTCTTTTTTCAAAGCGTTTGGATCCCTACCAGAATCCAGAGACGACACGCAACACTCCACTATGTAAATGGCTGAAATCAATAGTGAAATTTTTTTATATATCCCAAATAAACACACAATCAAAATATCCTTCTAGAGTTTACGGCATCAGCAACTCTACTATTTTCTTTCGTTTTCTCAAAAATAAACAAATAATAACAAGAGCACTCAAAGAGCACAAACCTCTGCAAATGCAAATCGACATCATCTCAGCGATTATCAACAGATGATTATTAAAATTAGAGCAACTGCAATGAACTTGACTAATCTGAAAAGTAAAAATACAAAAAATCAACTCGACCGCTCTCAAAATAAAATGCGCACTTAAAATGAACCCTGCAATATAACGAGAAGTCTGTATGTCTCATTTGCATCCAAAACGTTCAAAGAGAGCTGTGGTCAAAATATAATTTATTCAAAAATAGAGAAAAATACGTCTGTCATTGAAAGATTAGGTGTAGCGAGAGATGTGCATGCAGCCATCCGTCCATATGAGCAAATATGATTCTATGTTGAAAAATTTCACTGGCCAACACATTTTTTGCTGCCCAAGGTTTCTAAGCTGATTTACACTAATTTGGGAGTGCTGATTCCGAAAATCATATTAATTTTTTTCATCAGGTCAAGTTTTTGAGAAATTTGCTATTTTATACCTGTTTTTACCTTAAAATTAGGTGTTCTGCCTCCCTGTTCTGAACCCATATCTCCCTCTAAGTTACTCTTAACTAAAAAGCTACTTTCTTCCTAATTTCCTCTTCCGAATGATCTTTACTTCCTTTTTGCAACCACTTGCGACACAGCACTCCTCTTTCTTCTTTATCCTCTCCCATCACCGGTATGTTTTACTCATTTCTTTGTTTACTTTGTCATCCAACGTGACATTTCATGTCCCATTTCTTTAAGGTCTTATTCAGTCTTTAACTCTTTCATTTTCCCACCTTCGTTTGTTGTTATTGTTTTCACTTTCTCTTTTGTTGATTTCTGGGTCAAAGTCAGGTTTATTCTCTTAATGTTAGGAATTCATTTATAAGTCAGACAGGAAATAATTAAGCTCCATTATTTTACTTTTGTTGCAGATTTTTAGAGCAAAATTTAAACATGGCTACATTCTCTCCTAGGCAACGTTGTTTAAACAATCCAAATGTGTTATTTTGCTATATTTGCGGGGAATATACGTTGCAATTCAACAGGAAAAGGATAAGTGAATTTGTGAAGTCTGCTTATTTTGCTTACTTCAAAGTAATGGTGGGTGATCAAGATAAGGCATGGACATCCCATATTGTATGCAAGCAATGTGTTGAGCATCTTCAACAGTGGACAAAAAAGGATAGAAAGTCACTCCGCTTTGGTATTCCAATGGTATGGCGTGAACCGAAAAACCATTTCGATGACTGCTACTTCTGTGCAGTCAAAACGAAGGGAATCAACAGAAAGAACAGGAATTCGTTGGTTTATCCAAACCTCAAGTCTGCAATTAGGCCAATTCCACACTGCAATGAAATTCCTGTTCCAGTGTTTAAAAGCTTGTCCGAATTGGAATTGCTTGGTTCTGAAGAAGAGCAAGGTTCTGGTTTGTCAACTGACAGTAGTGAAGACACTGTTTCAGATATCGGTTTTTCTCCTTTTTCCACTACCACAGATTTTTTCTCAAGGAGAACTTAATGATCTGACTAGAGATCTCAACCTTTCTAAAGAATCTTCTGAACTTTTAGCTTCAAGACTCAAAGACAAAAATCTACTTCAGCCTGGAACTCTCATAACCTTCTATAGAAAAGGTCATATTGAATTCTTGCCATATTACACTCAGGAAAACGACATAGTATTTTGCAACGACATTGACAGCCTGCTGCATCAACTTGCTGTCCAACAGTATGATCCTCAAGATTGGCACCTTTTTATAGACAGTTCCAAAAGAAGTTTAGAATGTGTTCTTCAAAATGGCAACTCAAATATGATGGAATCAAATTTGTTCTGGAAAAAAATTCATACAGAGAGCACCAATGGATCCTATGTGTCGATTTGAAAATGGTTGGGTTTCTCCTCGGGCTACAAGATGGCTACACAAAATTTACTTGTTTCTTGTGTTTGTGGGATAGCAGGGCAAGAACAGAGCACTGGATAAAAAAAAGATTGGCCTGTGCGCAGTGAACTGATTCCTGGCTCTCTTAATGCTCTGGCTTCTCCTTTGGTGGAGCGTTCCAAAATTGTTTCCTCCTCTTCACATGAAGCTTGGCATCATGAAACAGTTTGTGAAGGCTCTTGAGAAAGATGGCGACTGTTTCAAATACATTTGCATGAAGTTTCCAGGCCTAACCACAGAGAAATTAAAAGCCGGAATGTTTTATGGACCCCAGATTCGAAACTTAATGAATGATGGAAATTTCTGTAATGTTATGAATCCTGCAGAATTGAGTGCCTGGACGACGTTTACAAATGTAGTAAAATTCTTCTTGGGAAAAATAAAGGCACCCAACTACAAAGAGCTTGTTGAAACATTACTCATAAGTCTCCATCAACTGGGTGCAAATATGAGCATCAAGTTATATTTTTTGCACAGCCTTCTTGCCCGTTTTCCAGAAAATCTAGGTGATGTGAGCGACGAGCAAGGGGGGCGCTTCCATCAAGACATCAGCGACATGGAAGTTCGCTATCAAGGTCGGTGGGACGCCACCATGCTTGCAGACTACTGTTGGTCTATCAAGCGCAATGATGCCGGAGCCTCCCATTCTAGAAAATCAGTAAAACGTCAATTTATGGATGATGATGTCTATGCTTAACATTTTTTACAAAATCAAGATTTAATTGTGAATATTTTGGTGTAACTTAATAAATATATTTCTTCAAGTTACATAAAAATATTGTTTCTTCGATTTGCCTGTCTTTATTGTAGCTTTCAGCTTCCTACAGAGAGGGGTATACCATAGAAGAAAAACTAGAGCTGGTATAAAAAAAAGTGACAGCATTTCTGGAATCAGCGCCCTGAAATTAGATAAAAAGAGTTGAAACATCTTAGGCACCATGATTTTTTTTTGTGAGCCAGTGTTTTCAGCCAATTTAGCAATACTGAAGTAGTTTTAATTCTTACAGCTATTGCCAATTCTTATGATAATAAATTAGTCATTAATGTTACTAAATCTTCAGTAGATGTTTTTCGATAAATCCTCTTTCTAAAACTCGCGTATCAACTAGAAAATATAATTCACTGATTTGTTATTGACTCAAAGGCAAAGCGACTGGCTTCAGACAGGATTCAGAAGATGACGCAGAGAAAGGCAGAGGCAAAGAAGCAGAAGGTAAAGTGGCTGACTTTGGACATGATCCAGAAAATGACGCAGAGAAAGGTCGACTCAAAGGAGTAGAAGGCAAAGCGACTGGCTTCAGACAGGATCCACAAGATGACGCAGAGAAAGTCCGAGACAAAGAAGCAGAAGGTAAAGCGGCTGACTTTGGACATGATCCAGAAAATGACGCAGAGAAAGGTTGACTCAAAGGAGTAGAAGGCAAAGCGACTGGCTACAAATAGGATCCAGAAGATGACGCAGAGAAAGGCCGAGGCAAAGAAGCAGAAGGTAAAGCGGCTGTCTTTGGACATGATCCAGAAAGTGACGCAGAGAAGGGTCGACTCAAAGGAGTAGAAGGCAAAGCGGCTGACTTTAGACATGATCCAGAAAATGACGCAGAGAAAGGTCGACTCAAAGGAGTAGAAGGCAAAGCGACTGGCTTCAAACAGGATCCAGAAGATGACGCAGAGAAAGGCCGAGGCAAAGAAGCAGAAGGTAAAGCGGCTGGCTTTGGACATGATCCAGAAAGTGACGCAAGGAAGGGTCGACTCAAAGGAGTAGAAGGCAAAGCGACTGGCTTCAGACAGGATCCACAAGATGACGCAGAGAAAGCCCGCGACAAACAAGCAGAAGGTAAAGCGGCTGGCTTTGGACACGATCCAGAAAATGACGCAGATAAAGGTCAACTCAAAGGAGTAGAAGTTGAAGCGGCTGGCTTTGGACAGAATCTGGAAAGTAATGCAAGGAAAGGTGGAATCAAAGAAGCAGAAGGAGAAGCGGCACGATTCAGACAGGATCCAGAAGGTAACACAAGGAAAGGTCCAATCAAAGAAGCAGAAGGAGCGGCTGACTTCGGAAAAGATCCAGAAGGTGACGCAGAGAAAAGTCGAATCAAAGATGCAAAAAGAGCATGGATTCGGACAGGATTTAGAAAAAGAAACAGAGAGAGGTAGAATCAAATGAGCAGAAAGAGAAGAGGCTGGTCGAGTCGAAGAAGACCGTGTGTATATCAACAGAATAAATTCTGTATTTACGAATGTTAGGGTTACGTATTTTTCCGATCGCGATACATTATGCATTTAATTAAAATTATGATTTTTATGTTTATTTTTGTTTTCCTCCTAAAGATTTTTACAGTTATATGTTGTATAGAAATGTGCAGTTATTTATGTAAACTCTGAAATAAGCAAAACCAAACTTCGTTCCTTTAGCCAAACCAAAAACATCAAGACTCAATATATAATAATACATTTACATACAAAAATAAACACAATGATGATTTAAGCTTATAGAAAGCAATGACAAATACAGAGTGAATTCTACCGCACATAAAAGTGAGAATCCTAAAGATGAACACGCCGTCCTCCAAAAGCAAGTGAACACTTCAAATAAACCATTAAAGGTACAAAAAATAGTAGTAGAAAAACGGAAAAATAACCATAAATTTTATCCCGAACCGTATCAAACCCAAAATATAATAGTTTGAGCCAGTCATGAGTCCAATCATCCCTGAAAGTTTTATTTGTATTTATCGAGCGGGTCTTGAGATATTTCGTCCACAGAAAGTCAGATAAAAAAAAAAAGAAGAAATGACAAACGCGACCGCAAAACAATACTTTTACCCTAATGGAGGTAATAATCTACAAACTTGCATGTGGGTTAAATACACAATTAGAAATCCCGATAACTATAATAAAAAATAAAGACAACCTGCACAGTCATTTCCGAGAATAATTCAATGGGATTGCGGGCGAAATGCGATGTATATAGCTAAGAAATATGTCTTCAGTCGAAAATCAGATCGTGTTTCATAGCAAGCCGATACACCACCATAATAACGACTTTATAAAATCCAAGACATAAAAAATACAGAAAAGCAGATGTAGATAAGAGAAGACAAAGGATGAGAACACAAATTAACTGAATTCAGCAAACAAACTCATAAACCATATATAAATAGGTATGATTAGTTCAGAAAGGCTATCTGCTGGGAATTGTACAAGCAAATGCATTTCGATCAGAAAGACCAATGTGATAAGTACAAAGCAGTATCTTTCATAGAGAATGGCAAACACAGAATCATTTGGGATTTAGATTCAGAAAAAAAAAGAAAACACCGAAGCCAGTTCAAAGGCCAGATCAAATAACCACGTGGAAAGAAAAAGAAACGAAACAAATACTTAAATATTTTGAAATTGTTACCTTTGACCCATTTCAAAATATTTAACTATTTTTGACTGTAATAAAAACGTAATCATATAAAAAATAAAAGAAAGAATTATAGTCACAATAATAAACCACAATCTGTTCTATTTCAATATATTTAATATCTGAATAGAAATAGAGGAAAAAAGAACATCCTTCTGGATCCTGTCTGAATCGAGCCGCTTCTCCGTCTGCTTCTTTGATTCCACCTTTCAGACTGCGCATTGCCAGATTTATTTTAGGAGACAAGGCGTTCGTTTGAATATTTTTGTAAACTGTCTTTATTGAAGAAAAAAACTATTCAATCCTCGGCTGGCTTCTTCAGATAGTAATGACATATCATAAAGTTGCAGTCTGTGTACTTTTGTCATGTGATATCACCGACTACCCCTTGCGGTGAAAGGAGAAGTCTTACTTCAGGCACCCCGAGTAACGTGGTAGAAATAAAAAGGATAGTCAAGATTATGTAAGCCTCATAGTGGCAGTGAGTGGTACTTTATTTAGCTATTAAGCGCCATAATTTTTATTCTTTACTGAATAAGTTTTATTTTTTATTATTAAAATATCCATTAAGAGATAATAACAAGGAGGCAAATTGATAAGGCAAAGGGTCTAAAGAGAAGATAAATTGATAATACAAAGGGCCTAAAAAATGCTAATCATGTTCCAATAGTCGATTTCACTGTTGGGTATGCAACATTTTAAATCCAAAAACACTAGAAACCAGAAATGTATCTTAATCTCACTAAAGAATTAACGAAATGATTAAATGTTAAGATGATGGTCGTGTTCTTCGTTGCCTGAGGACTAGGAATGATCTTTAGGAGTTTAGAAAAAATGTTTGAAGTAAAAATCGGAGGAAAATATATTCTTCTATTTACAATTCTCCCATTATGACCATTATTATATCCGCGATATAATAACACAGTAGTTCAAGGATGGAATAGGATGCCTGAAAGGAAAAGGAGTGACAAACATGCTTTGTTCTCAGAAAACTTTTATACCACTAAGACACACACAAAACTATATATACATATATGCAAGCGTCTCACGCAGAAAACAATATATCACATATATATATATCTACACAGCAAAGCAGAGTGTAAGGAGAAACAAAAAGGAAGGGTCTTATGTATAGTATGGAGATACTACTATGTTTGTAGAAGATATGCTTAGGACTACAGATTCAAACGGACTGGATTCATCTACCATGTCCAAGGTGAGAAAATATTTGACGAACGGAAAACAGCGATTATTTTGGTTTTTTCCAAATTCAGTACTACGAGCTGGAGTTTCTTTTTATATCTATGTAGATATAACGATAAATATTTGTATCAAGGGAAACGGAACCATATGCGTGCAAGCACTGGATGAGTGGTAGATTTAACCTCAGCCGGTGCTAAAAAAAGCACCTGCTTGGTATTCGTAACTGAATGACTGACTACTCTCTTCAGTGTATAACGAGACCGTTACATGTTCTATGTAACTTATTTCTACAAAAAAAAAAGAAGAAATCACTAGATTGTGGCATCTCAAGACAACAAAATTACCTGTTGTTATTGGTCGTTGGGAATTCTTGGTAACCATAGCATATGGGAACTGAAAAAATCATACCCAAGGATATTTCTTGCATATTGTGTATATTTCTCTAACTACAGTAACTACAAATCAGCTGTTTTCTCTTTGATTAAAATTCTTTGGATTTTTGGTACAAAAATATTGTCTCTTTTAAGGCTGCTTTGTCGTAGGTTCTACAGTATTATCAGTTCAAAAACTTCACTGCAATGCTATTGCCTATTTTCTCATAATTCACAGAATATTAGTGAATATAGCAAGCTAACTCAAAATAATACCAAAATAGAATTGACAGTGTATGAATAGTGATACAATGAGAACTGTTTAAATGACTAATAGAAAATTCCAGGACTTTAAAATACAAACTAAATTGGAAACAAGATTTGATCACATCAACAAATAAAAATACATCGTGGTTTGATTTTCAGGATAATCCAAAATGTAACACACAAGAATCAAAAGCTTTCGGTTACTGTACACCTCCAAATGGTAAAATTAGTTTTAGATTGAACGCGTGTCAAACAAGTTACACATAGGTTTGCTTTGTTCCAGACTCCAAAATTGTACGTAGAGGATTGTTTTGGACTAAAGACAAACATCGTGATATCACTTTTGTTTGAACGGAGTTAAAGAAAGAGTAGCGATAACGATACTTGTGTCGCAAGAAATTGATTTCAATTCCAAACAAGAAACTACATGTAATCCCTCTCGAGTCTAATGCACCTTTCTACCCTTCTATTCTACGCTTCTATGCAATGCTGCACGGATTTTTCTTTGGTGCCCCGCAACTTTGTCATTACGTCTTCTTGAGGGCCTCCACACCTTAACAACGGGTGTCGTGGCTGATCCTCTTGATTTGGGAAAAAAGAAAAAAAGTTACACGGAGCAAGATTCGATGAATAGATATTTTGATCCAGTACGGCGATATTCTTTTTGGCAAAGATGTTAGATTTATACTTTTAAAGATTGTAACTATCAGGGAAGCAAGCAAATAAAAGTTCCACAAACGGGAAAAGAGTAAAATATTTGTAGAAAAGACAGAGTGAAGCTACATTACGTCGGTGATATTGTCGAGAACCACAAGGAATATAGCAGGAATAATTGATTACACAATACATAGTAGGGGACTATTTCTCATAAACAAGAATTGCTCTTTTGGCTAGGTTTAGAATAGGAAGACAGCTTCTCCTACGGCGGAGTAAGATCCTCTCCAGAAATTGACTCATCTTCAAAATAGATACTAAGTGACTGGAGTATAATGTATGAATATGCTGACCTTTCTGACACTAGTGTTAAACAGACATAAGTGCACGTTTCTGGGAATCAAGTACCAATTGAAACTAACTGAATTTAAAAAAAAACTGATGTACACTATAACTTATTAAACAATTTGGACTCTAGTCTAAACTGAACCAACATGTAACATTTTGAATACTTGTGTAAACCTGCCCTATTTCAATCTTTTTTTATTATTATTTTAGTGTAAACCAGACTAAAATTTATGTTCTTGACTCTATTATAAAGCGAACCTTTTCTGACATTGATCTAAAACAGCCGTGTATCACCCTTTTTTACTGTAGTCTTAACTGAACCTTGATTTATATATTTTATTCTGGTGTAAATTAGATTTATGTCTACCTTTTTAACGCTAGTTTAAACTGGAGCTATATTTAGTCTTTTGATACCATATGCTAGTTTCATTCTTAACTTTTTGACTCTGAACTTATCTGTACACCGGAACTTTTACTCTAGTTTTAACAGAATCTCTTTCTATGCTTTTGAATGTAGTGTAAATCGAACCCTTGTCTACTAATTTGCCTCTAGTATAACCCGATACTTTTCAACATTCTTGACGTTCGTGCAAGCCGTCCTTGTCTACCTTAATTGTGGTGTAAACTTTGCCTCTCACTATGTTTTGACTGTAATAAAAAGCGTACATGTTTTTTTTATTCTAGTGTAAGCCCAATGTATGTGTAACTTTTGCGCTCTAATATAAACAGTAATTTAACATCTAATTTAAACCGGATATATGTCTATCTAGTCATTAATTCCGATGAAACGTATTTTTGACATTAAATAAGCCCAGAAATGTTTATATGTCGTTAAGTTAATCAAACTAATCTAAGCTTAATGAAGAAGTAAAACGCGAGGGTAGACCTAAGTTCATAACAACCAATTAAGTTTATGATAGGTCGGTATAACTGTAGACAAACTTTAGACAGTAGAATTAAAGAAATAATCTTTTATGAAACAGATTGCATTAGTATTCCAGTAACAATACAGTTTAAAGCAACGGTTTCAATTCAAAGAAAAGGAAAGTTAGAGAAAATTATACAGAAATATGACTGCGTCATGAAGGTAACAGCTTGAAGAATTCGTAATGCAGTTCTTGAAAGAGCACCGATGATTTTTGTTTTTTATTTTTATTTTCATTTGCTTCTTTCTTTATTTAACCTCTGAAAAACTAGAAATAAACGAAATTATTGTAACTATCTGTATGACGACATTAATAAAGTCAGATAGAATTATTGGAGCAGAGACGAAGCACTATTGTTAAAAGTAAAGGGAATATTAGCCTTTTCTTCATACGGAATCATTCACCTTTCATTCGCCAACAGCCACACATACATTCGGTTGAATTTTATAAAGTTTCTTTATTAACAATTTTTTAGGTAAATAAATTTTGCAAGTAGATTAATTGTTATATGCCTTATTCGTATTGATGTGGAATTTCTAAAATTTGGTTCATAGTAGTATGGATTATAGACATCCTTGTTGCTATGTTTTCACTTGAGGTTATGTGTGCTATTCCTTTTAGTTCTTACTACTGTTGAAAATCCTAAAATGAAGAGGATTCTGCTATTTAGTACAATTGTTTTTTATTCTGTAATGCTAATTCAATATTTAATAATGGTTGTGCTTTGTGGTGCAGTGGATATCGACTTAGAACGAGAAATCAGAAAGCCGAGTTCGAATTCCAGTTGAATTTTTTCCATTCACTTACGCACAAATATCCTTGGAAAAGGCGTTAATCTGTCTCCTCTCTATAGATTAAATATCAGGATAGACTGGACTCTACAGTCTTGATTGTCAACCAGTCTACTGCAGAAAGTAATAGAATCCTACTGCGGGAAAAGCTTCTGTCTGGTCAGTCATGTCTCGAAAGGGAAATGATCGCCCAAGTGTGTTTCAAGTATGACCAATAAATGACTGACTGAGTACCAATCCAACAGGTTCAGAGAAAAATGATCCGACAGCTTTCATTCACTTGAGGCTATTTTTAATCATTGATCTGAGAAACCTGCTTATAACATAGATATTTCTGAACGAGTTTAGCGCTAGCATGGTATCCATATGAAAGTCCAAATTTGATGAAACTATCGCACTACATGACTCGAGTTTTTATTTTAACGCTTTCGCTTTGTAGCAACTTGCGGTGTCAGACGAAACTACATCTAGTGCAGGTTTTATGTTCAATTCCCTTATCTAAACTTATTTATAAATGGAACTTTGTCTGTGTGTGTGTGTCTCTGTGTGTGTGTCCGTTACCTATAAACTCCGAAACGGCTGAATCAATTTTCTTGAAAATTTACACAGTTGTATTATAAGCATCTGCGAGTGTTCTTAGCTAGGTTTTGTGTTGAGGTACTCCAGATAAATGTCGAAAATCGATAATAAAAAAAAATCGGGTTATAGAAGAAGTGGTCCGATTTTAATCAAATTTGATACACTCATAGACAAAGACATAGGAAATGATATTCAGAAGTTTCAAGGTTGCAGTTCTTACAATAGTGCAGAAAATTTGATATCGATAGCAGAAAATCAAAATTTGACTTACATCCATTCATTTTTCTTTCAGTCTACGGTTTCGCTTTAACTGGAAACAACTATTGCTGTTTAGTCTTTCGTGCCAACGTCCAAAGAATCTGATCTCCAGGACCATGGATTTGTTTTAAAGCTTTCATTACACCCGAGCAACGCCGGGCTATACTGCTAGTCTCCTATATTCTTCTTCTTCTATGTGCCTTGTCCTTTCAATCAACCAATATTTAAAAATTACTTTTTTATTCATATTTAACCTCTATCTTGAGTTAAGTATGACTTAACAAATTTACATTATTATTATTATGTCATTTTTCATCATATTTCGATTTCTGCTTTGGTCTCACTACCAACCAAGTCTGCGGGGAGACCTAAGGCAGGTCGTGGCGTGTTGTTATGACTCCATTTTATGTTTTTCTATCTTCCCTATCATCCCTAGCATTACATAGATAAAGTTTTCCTTAGTGTGTGGGCTGTACTTAATAAGACAATTTTTTGTATATCTCTTAAGCTGGGGTTTGCAGGGATTCTTTCAATGTGTTGTTTTGTTCCATTTTTTATCATTCCAAGTGCACCTACTACCACTGGCACAACTTGTTTTCAATTTCCACATTTTTTCTATTTCAATTTCCAGGTCTTTATATTTTGACAGTTTTTCAAATTCCTTGATTGCTATGTTACAATCCGTTGGACAAGCCATATCAATTAATAGACAAGTTTTCTCCTTCTGGTTTTTAACAATAATGTCTGGCCTGTTTGCTTCAATTTTTCTGTCTGTGTAAATGGTGTAATTATTATTATTATTATTATTATTATTATTATTATTATTATGTTTTCATCTCCTATATTAAATTTGTCATGTCTGATCTACATAAAATAGTATTTTAGGGTTTTAGCATTTACTAATTCATTGTCCTGGATTCATGTCATAATTGTTTTCATTGCAATTTCTATTTTGGAAAGATTTATCTTGATATTTATCTTTTGATCCTCAGCGAAATCCTCTTCATGCCAACGGTTTCAATAATCAAATATTTCAAATAATAAACTAAATCATAGCGAAAATAAAGCGTGAATACAAAAGAGAGTACAGCAGCGTTGAGAATACTTGATATCAATTAACTGCCAACGAATGCCACCAATAACCATTCTTACTGATAGGGTAAAATGATCATAGTGGCGCTACAACACCCACGAAACAATTGCGTTTATGATAGTGAGAAAATAATTCGATTAACAGGAAGGAAAAAAAATAGACAGCAGGGAATCTGTATTTCTCACCTGATTTACGAATTACTACCTGTTTAGAAGAAATGTATCAATATCAGGTCGAATATTGAATTGAGAATTGAACTCATTCTTACGCAGATTAGTTGTCAGATATTTGTGCAACGATTAACAATCGTTCTGATAATCCATATTTCTCGCGATAATGGCTGACATAATTTAGAAATAAATAAAAGGTTGAGAAAAATCATGCGTTTAACAGTATGTGCAAATAAAGAGTAACAGAGAAGTTTTAGGTATTCTTAATAAGGTTATCGCTTTACATTTTATTATTGCATTATATGAGATGGAGCCGTTATCTGAATTTGGACATTTTTGTTAAGCTTACAGGCATACGTGTGATTGCATCGCAATGGGCTTCTGGTACTAGCAAATTATTTTGAAAACGGGTGTAGGATGGATAGCCAGCTGGGTAGTGATGCTAGATCTTATTCTTGTCGGTTGTGTTAGAGTTACATGTATACCCCATTAGTCTTGCCTGGTGATAAACTAATCTAAAGTCGGAAAATAGTGATGTTTGTTAAAAACTAGTGAATAGCACGTTAGACTAACTACGTCAGTGGTTTAGATACTCAACGAGTGCCTCATCATTGTAGCCTTGTCTTAGGATAAAATAAGTTTGCAAAATAACAGTGCCTGCCTTACGATAATGGATAGTGAGTTAGTTTTTATGTAACTTATCTGTACTAGATTTCCCCTATATGGAAACGAATGTTGAACAATCTCTTCACAGATGATGAGAAAAGTGAAGGCAACAAAAATGTGATACTTCGGAAGAATGAGCCTGGCCTGGGGTGGTAACCCATGTTACGGCCCCAGTTATAGGCAAAGAGTGGCCCCCTCCCACCAACAAAAACACTATAAAAGTATGAAAAATAAATTTTAATACTAAAAATACCATCGATATATTTTAATATAAAAAAAAAACGAAAATAAATATTCAGCAATATATTTTGTCAGTAACTGAAGGCTTACAATTGTATTCCAAATATGTAGTTGAAGTCATAAAATTCTGTTCAAAATATAAAGATTTTGGCATAAAATAATCCATAGAAGTGTTGATATGCCGTTAAACAAAACCTAACGATCAAATACAAAAAGAAAAATGTTAAGAATATATTGGAAGGAACAAGTTCTAAGAAAAATGGAAATCCGAAAAGTATGGAGTACTCAGTTGGGTTCAAACTCACTATTCAGTCGTAATTAATTTAGTGAGACAAGCTTACTAACAATTACACCACTTCGAAGTACCACTTTTGGAACTTATATTGGGTTAATCTTTCTTTAGGTTCATGAAGCCACCCCATTCATTTAATATATCCTCGAGTGGCTCTTAGGACTTCTATTATGGGAACTATAGCTTATAAAATAAAGACAAGAAATAGGCACGAAAAAAGTATCATTGTTTGAAAAGCTTCAATTCCATTCATTATCGATTACTATGTATCAGGAGACGAGCGATGGATGTTTCCTTCTAACAATTATTCGATAGAAAGAAAGAACATAGAATCTACTCAAATTATATTTACCAATAAGAAACATTAAAAAGAATCCGCTGGACCACACTTAAAGCAAAAATCTATGTATATTCACTCGGAACATATAGTTGTTTCATAAACGCATGTTAATTCGTCTCGCACAAATACGAGGTGTGACAAATTAATTTCCGGAATGGCCTTGTGAATGAAAGGTCTGATTACTTGGTTACGACTAGTCGATGTCGCCTTCAAAATACCCTTCTTCTGAAATCATGCACTTCGTACTGGTTGGTATCAGGTATGTTATTAAGTTGTGTTTTCAGGGAAATTTACATTTTGGAATTACCTCCAAAACTCACAGGGTGCTAAGTATGGTTAATAACTTAAATGGCATATGTTTGCAATGTATTTCATAGCCAGGATATCTTGAATTAATTTTTCTCATTCAAAAATCGGTACTGATATAGTATGTGGACAGCTTCTTTGATTCAGGTATAATATATGACCTACCCTGTTTGAATGTGTCCTACATTTATAGAGATAAGTATTAGGCTATTTATTGAAACTAATTATTTTTTCTAACTCTAATCCTATCTTTGCCCTACAATTAACCCGACCCAGACAGTTTAATACTTACTTATAATACCCTTTTTAAGGTAGGTTACATACTACAGGGCTTACGGCCTATCATGTTCAATACACCGGTTCTCGCTCGATCACCGAAGTTAAGCAACGTTGAGCCTGGTCAGTACTTAGATGGGTGACCGCTTGGGAATCCTAGATGCTATTAGTGACGGATGTGCGTTGTGGTGCAGTGGATATCGGCTCGGAAAGAGAAATCAGTGATCCGAGTTCGAATTCCAATTGAATACCCTGCATTCACTTAAGCACTGATACCCTTGGGAAATGTATTAATCCGTCCTTTCCCTTCAGTTATGGGTTAAATAACAAGGGTAGGACTTGGGGGCCCTGCCCTTAAAAACAAATCCCAATGAATCTTGATACTCGAAAAGAAAAAAGTATTACTAGACACAAAACTTATATAAAAACAACAATAAATTGTTGAAAGGAAAAGCCATTACCAGCAATAAATAAATAAAATTTAGTTGGCAATAAATGACCCGTCGAGGTTGATATATCATAAAAAACAACCAACAAACATCTACATACTACAACTACCAGTGACAGAATTTCGTAGGCCATATTCAAAAGGTAGGTCACATACTATATCTACATACTACAACTACCAGTGACAGAATTTCGTAGGCCATATTCAAAAGGTAGGTCACATACTATATCAGCATCCTGAAATCTTCTGTTATTATCTGCAGTAGAGTTTAACTAATCATATTCAGTTGTCTTGCTATTAGTCGAATTCCGCCTACACTTGCATATGTTCTTAGTGTTTTTGATTGTTTACATCTTACATAATCATTCAAATCATTTCACCCGTTCATGTTTGTGTCAATCAAAACACGATGTCTTCATAGCCTCTTCACCATAAGAACATATTTCGAACGGACTAACTTTTCACTAACAATTTCTCTAAGCATGACGCAAAACACAACGTTAATCGGCAGCTTTTGGTTCCTTTCGCGCGTTTCCCACAAAAAATATAACACGAACACGTACAATTTCTACTGCTCTGGAATGAATGCTTCATCTGGTCTGTGTCTGATGAAGGTTAAAATGTCAACGTATGTCAGTCAGTAAGTTAAGTGCCATACATGATACATGCTTGTGCAATCATGTCTCGAAAGAGACATGACTGATTGGACAAAACATCATTCAGTAGTAGGTTGCCATTACTTTCTGCTGTAGACTAGTTGCCAGCCAAGTCTATTTAACCCATAACCAGAGGGAAGAGACGGATTAATACATTTCCCCAGGATATTTGCGCGTAAGTGAATGCAAGAAATTCAACTTGAATTCGAACTCGGTTCCCCGATTTCTCGTTGCGAGTAGATATTCGCTGCATCACAACGCACATCCAACGTACGTACTCGAGTACAAACGTTCACCTTACACATGCTTCCCCTTCTTTTTCTTCTTTTATGTGTCATGTGCCTTCAGAACGTAGGCGATGATGGCTCTATAAATCTTTCTCTTCCTTGTAGCTTTTATTATATTTTCTCTTGTTAATTCTTCCAAACCCCTAACAGTGCCTGACTTACAAGAATGTATAGTAAGTTAGTATTTTATGTAACTTATCTAAACTTATTTATGAATGAAACTTTGTCTGTGTGTGTGTCTGTGTGTGTGTCCGTTACATATAGACTCCGAAACGGCTGAACCGATTTTCTTGAAAATTTACACAGTTGTATTATAAGTGTCTGCGAGTGTTCTTAGCTAGGTTTTGTGTCGAGGTACCCCCGATAAATATCGAAAATCGATAATCGAAAAAATTGATTTATAGAAGAAGAGGTCCGATTTTAATCAAATTTGATGCACTCATAGACAAAAACATAAAAAACGATGTTCAGAAGTTTTAAGGTTGCAGTTCTTACAATAGTGCAGAAAATCGATAATATATATATATATATATATAAAAGGCAAGATGTTTGTGTGTGTGTGTGTGTCTGTTTACCTGTCTGTATGTCCTTCTAACAAATCCACAATTTTTATCCGATTCTCACTAAACTTCACACAAATATTCTTTTGGCTGATCTGAGCTCCAGGACCATGGATTAGTTTTAAAGCTTTCATTACACCCGAGCAAACACCGGGCTATACTGCTAGTCTATACTAAAAGTCGCTTGTGTGGAAACGAATGCTGAAAAATCGCAGATGATGAGAAAAGTGAAGGCAACAAAAATGTTGTTCTACTATTCATTTGCTTAAGCCTATCAAGTATGCCACATGATGTTTTCTCTTGTCACTTCTTCCCTCTATCGACCCTGTGAGTATCATATTCTCCAACTCTTCGTTCCTCAATATGTGCCCAAGAAGTTTCGGCTGTCTTTTCCTGATGCTTACTATAAGTTTCCTTTTCGTATACATGCTCTACTAAAGCACGTCGTTGCTCACATGTTCGGTCCATGGTATCCTCGGCGAGTTTATGAAAAAGTACATTTCTGTTGCTTTGAATCTTTCTTTCATCTTTGAGATAGACTAAACTATCGCTCGGTTCACACTCTACCCACGTCTATTGAACAGCTGAAGAGGCTCATCCCTTGTTTCCTGCTTAGGATGCGGTTTCCGGTTTTCTCTTTTCCAATCTTCTCATTTTTTTTTCAATTGGAATAGATAGACTAAACTATCACCCGGTTTACACTCCACCCACATCTATTGAACAGATGAAGAGGCTCATCCTTTGTTTCCTGTTTAGGATGCGGTTTCCGGTTTTCTCTTTTCCAATCTTCTCACTTTTTTCTTCAATTGGAGTATAGAGACTAAACTATCGCCCAGTTCACACTCTACCCACGTCTATTGAACAGATGAAGAGGCTCATCTCTTGTTTCCTGTTTAGGATGCGGTTTCCGGTTTTCTCTTTTCCAATCTTCTCACTTTTTTTCAATTGGAGTAGATAGACTAAACTATCGCCCGGTTCACACTCCACCCACGTATATTGAACAGTTGAAGAGGCTCATCCCTTGTTTCCTGTTTAGGATGTCGTTTCCGGTTTCCAATCTTCTCAATTTTTTTTTCAATTGGAGTAGATAGACTAAACTATCGCCCGGTTCGCTCTCCACCCACGTCTATTGTACATGTGAAGAGTCTCATCCCTTGTTTTCTGTTTAGGATGTGGTTTCCGGCTTTCTCTTTTCCAATTTTTTCACTCCTTTGTAGCCCCCTGCACATCAGTGGCGTTACCGCCTTGCTCGGGGTGATATGATTGAAAAAAAAAAGTTGTTCAGCATTCGCTGTCATTTATGAGGACATATATTACGTAACAGTCAAGTACTCTTTACTTTGTTTCCAGCTAAATTCTCCAGCCATTGAACTTACGAAACCATGTTCTTCTACTTCCTCTTCTTCATCTTCTATGTGCATGATATGGTATCCATATGAAAGTCCTAATTGGATGAAACTATCGCAGTCCATGACTCGAGTCTTTATTTTAACGCTTTCGCTTTGTAGCAACTTGTGGTGTCAGATGAAACTACCTCTAGTGCAGGTTTTATGTTCGATTCTCTTATCTCCTATATTCTTCTTCTTTTGTGTGCCTTGTTTTTTCAGGACAAGGCACATAGAATACCTAAACCAATATTTAAAAATTACTCTCCTATTTAACCTCTATATTGAGTCAAGTATGACTTAACAAATTTATATTATTATTATTATTATTATTATTATTATTATTATTATTATTATTATTATCCTATGTGCGTTGTCTTTTCAGGACGTAGACGATCATGGCCTTCCACGTATCCCTATCCCTGGTGGCACTTAGCACGCTTTCTCTTGTAACACCACGCATCCCCCGTTCTGTCATTCACCTGCACAGGCCCTTCAAATATGTTATCCGCTGTTTTCCAATGTCTCTTTTCCCTCTATATGGTCTGTTAGTATCACATTCGCTATACCCTCCTTCCTCATTGCATGTCCCAGGATCTTTAGCTCTCTCTTCCTGATGCTCAGTATTAATTTCCTTTTCGTTTCCATCCTTTCCAGAAACTCATCATTGCTCAGATAATATCCGCAGCATCCTTCTGTAGAACCAACTTTCAGTTGCTTTAAATTTTTCCTTTATCTTTGATGATATTGTTCAACATTCACTGCCATATTGAAGAATTGACATCACATATCAAACTAGAACTCTTTTATTTGTTTCTAGCAAAACTTTACTGTCTCTTAATACTCTACTCAGCTTCTGGAATGCGTCCTTTGCCATGCCAATTCGCCTTCATGTTTTTAGATTTTTTTCCAAATGAGATTCGTAGATACGCGATTTTAAATAAGAAAAACTCATATACTACTTTTTTTTCTCTCAACTGGAATCTGACTTTTCTTTAAACACTAATTCTTCTAGGATGGTTGTACTATTGTAAAGATTTTCACACCTTGCTCAACAACAAGTAACCAATAAATGGAAACGTGTCGCTGCCAGAGGCTAATATGATATACGTCAGACGTATCATCGAAGACGTGAAAAGAATCAGAAGATTCTCGCCAAAAGAAATATATCGCCGTTAGTGTGTCTACACATTTGCCAAAGGATATATGAACTCAATTAAGTGAGATTGATATTATGACTCAGTGCCTTTGCTGAAACTACGAATGCATCATGAGACCCTTCCTGTTAATGTTGTGCCTGGAACAACTATCAGGTGTAAATATGAGAGATATTGTGAAAGCAGTATATAAAATTGCAGGTGTATCCAAATCACAAATAGAGTCAGACCGGATAATCCACATTATCCGATTGAGGATGTTCCCAAGTATCTAGATGCGTCTTCAATGAAGCTTTTGCTGCCACAACCTTTAAACTTTAAATAAATTGTGATGCAGAGATCCGGTCATGATGTTACCCAAATTCTTCCGTTTATTGTCATTAATATTGCTTTAAGTTTCATTTTGTTTATTTATTTTTGTTAATATTCATAAATTTTATTGTATTTTATAACGAACCAAATTGAGAAAAACGAATATTTTCAAGTAGTGTTATAAAGATACCACACTCAGAATAATGTTAGTCCCTATTCTCTCAGAATTTATTTAGCAAACTTACTATATTTCACTTTTCAAATAATTCCCCACAGTTTCATAAAAGTCAGATTAAAATAATTATTTAGTTTATTTTCATGATTCCGATTTTTTATGAGCTGTTCCAGTAATATTTTGTAATGTGAGTTGAATTTTCATATAACATTAATGGTTACGACAAACGCTGCATGAAATAAGATTGTAACGAACGTTAGCCGTTCTATATTTTTAACCCTTTGTTACAATTGTAACCAATATACAACAAAGGGTTATTAGTTAACTTATGACCTTTAAGTCTGTTTTTGTTTTTTTTAATGCAAACACACAAATATTTTTGCCAGAAAACTTCTAACTAAATGTTTTCAAAGCTGATATAAATTTATACAAAAACCATGAATTAAAAAAGTATATATCGGTAGAAATATCTTTATATATGGAATTCTTTAAAATATGAATTAAATGTTAAAAACATACAGACGAATTATTAATTGAAATATGCTTATAAATTTTTTCATGCAAATTAAATATTATTGCTTACTTTTTAAACGTTTTTAATTAATATATAAAAGACTTCATCATGAGTTAAAGATACAAACTGTTCGTTTTGATGATGTAAAGTGAGACCACAAAATATATTTACCTAAAACGAATCTATAAAAGATAATGACTTTATGGTGATGACATTTATTCATGTAAATAGAAATACGAGTTCTTATCAAAATGTATTGGAACGGTTGGGACAGAGTGACCTAGAACTCTGTCGCACATACATCCTAACCTATAGCGTTCTCGATCACTTCCGTTGTTGATAGTAGTCTCGGAAAGAATGTGTGCAGTGTAGTCGCCTCAACACACCACAGAGATCCCATCAGTGACCATATCTTGTACTACAGGCCAATTACAACATTCCTCAAGTCAACACCTGAGTAATGTTGTACTAGGCCAGGTCAACAATACTTGATCACGACACTTTTGACATTTTGTCTTCAAAAATCAACTCCCATTTTAAAATAAAAAAAGATTTAGAGACGTCAAGGAAGTCGAAGTTAATGTGGCGAGGTACGACGCTAAATAAAGTGTGTAGCTTCAGAAAGGAACTTCTTTGAAAGAGATTAGATGCCGAATTGATATGTGTTGTAGTTTTCCTTTTATAGAACAAATCCCGATACATTTTGATCAGATCTCGCATTTAATATAATTTTTTTCTCTTTTTTTTAATCATTTCACCTCACGAAAAGAAGGAACGCCACTATTACGCAAGGGGGTGACAAGGAGTAAAATTGTGAAAAATGATAAAGTATAGGGTAGATTGAGAAAAGGATAAAAAATAAATGGGTCTCAATAGAACAGAAGATGGTATTTGACGTTGCATTTAAATTTTGAAGATTTTAGTGGAGTTCCACATGTGGGAAGTTCAAGAAAATAAATTGCTGGAGCTACAATAAAAAATGGGACATAAAAGCCAATCTAGTAGCGAGCTTAAAATGATGTAGTCGGGCACCAGGAAAACATCTCGTTTAATCAGTTGCCTTAACAATATATTTAGAAAAGACAGATGGAAGCCACGTCACATCGGTGAGAAAATGGCTGAAATCGAGATGTCTGGTATAGATCAATTACATCACAGATCCTTCTTTGGATTTTGTCAAGAACCTCGACATGAATAGGAAGAGCTCCCGAGCAGCAGTATTTAATGCACGGACTAATTGTAGATTTGTAAATGTGCAAGATGGACTTTGACCAGAAAATTTTTCTGGCACGTCAAATTAAACAAACTTTCTGATTTTTCAAGTTCTCATTCTTCATCACGTGTCCCAGAAATGTCAACAGACTCCTCCTGATGTCGAGCATGTGTTTCCTTCTTGTTTCCATTTTCTCCAAAACCTTGTCGTTGCTCGTATTCTCTTGTAGTGTAATATAACAATCCCGCCCCACCCGAGGAAGCTGAGCAAGCGGGGGCGTTTCCGGTCGGTGAAATGTAACGGATGTCACTTTGACCCTATTTCCGGCAGATGCGGAAATAACTCAGAGGCAAACAGACAGGTGACTCTGAGAATTACGTAGGCGTCGCGTGGGCGTCGCGTGATCAAGGCAAAGCCGGAAGAAACAAGTCCCGGTTTTGGAAGATATATAAAGACCGTGAAAGCACGGATTAGGCAGTCTAGTCAGAGAGAACAGAGGGACAGAGTAGACCAGAGGAGCAACAGATACGACGACACTCCCCCGTCACCCCGTCAACCCCCTTAGAAGCGCGCTCTCACTCTCTGTTCACTAGGCTACACGGTTCATCGTTCTTCAATAAAAATATAACTCATATTTTTATATATATGCGTGTTGTTGTATATTGCTATATAACAGTAGAACCACATATCTTTGCTTTATTTTCTTTATTCTAACACAATTTTCCCTTTTGTGGTGCTTTGCTTACCTTTTTGATTAACCCATTAAGTCTTCCGATTTTGGTTTTATATTGTCCATCTTCATACTTCTCTGATTTTAGTATCTCCAATTTGGAGTTCGCACCTTGGTTTGTTCTCCTTGTTGACAACTATAGAGTTTGCCTTTCTGCAATTTATGTTTGCCTTTACTTCATTTTAACGGCATTGTGCCAGACACCACTAAGTTTCCTTCATCTATCCAACAAGGTTCACAAATCCACTATTATGAAATCATTTCGGTATCCAAACAAATCTTTAGAAGAAACATCCGAAAACCTCAATCTCTCCGCACACAAATATAACATCTCTTTCCAGTGTTTTTCATAAAGAGATATTAAAAATGATCGGACAATGACGACATTAGCGATCCCGACGCATAATTCGACCAAACCCATTTTCCTAACACGCTATGTCCGTGCACAATACTTTTATTACTCCATAAACATGTCATTAAAGGGCCTCCTTATATCCGATTCGTCCTATTTTAGACAGAACACACATGATGAACCCTATAAACCCAGGCACAAATTCTAATATGCTTGGTCTCTTTCCGCTTTGTCAATGAGTGCCATTATTACGTCAGCATCTCTTTTCTTCCTAGCATCCCCCCTCACACTTTCGCCGCAACTTTGCACGAGTAAGGCATTCTAATGTTCAATTGGAACAGTGGGAAAGATAATGAGAGGTGTTGAAGATTGGAGGGGTGTCATATGATTAATGGCATTACCGTGCATGTTCTCGTGCTTGACACTTTCAACCGTGGAACGACATGAGGTGAACGCTTGGCCAGATCACTTGTCCACCTTGTGTTTCTCTGTTTCCTTAAAATTCTGCCGACGCCCATCCGTCAATATTTAACTGATATCTATATTTCAGCGAATGTTTCTGAACAGCCTCGTACAAGTGCTCTCTACAATATGCATCATTACGAAAATTACACACACGCAAACGGCTTAATGGTATTACGTACCGATAACATAATACACGACTCCCATAAAGTAAGTTGCACGCATGCGCACTTAAAATTATGCGCAGTTAGCGAGTAATGTGTACGTGCGTGCCACTGGTGTCATGTTGAAAGGGCTACTCAACGCACAATATGACAATTCATAACATGACGCAAGGGTTTGCAAGAACGATCATCATACGAGTCGATATCACAGGTGAATTCATGATCCGTTTCAAATACATGTGATAATCCATAAATCATTTCAGTTAGAATTACATTCAGACATGCATATAAGTTTATATTGTTAACACGAAATCTTCTAAGACGCGCCACTGCGTATGCAAACGCTTTATGACGTTTTAATAAGAGAACGCAGTGTTTATGACTTCGCCGGATCCAATATACATTTATATGTGCATATACATACGTGTGTTGTAATGGTTAGCAATCTTGTCTCGCTAGAACCATTATAATTGAGTAGTGAGTTTGATTCTCACTGGCTTCTCCATACTTTCGGCCTTCTTCTACATCTAAGCTGCGCTTAGAAAATTATCATATATATATATATATATAATGCATATTTGGGAAGTAATCTTTCTTTTAAACATATTTCGTTAAAAACGACCGACAAGGAAGATTTTATAAATATTTTTGCACACTCTTAATCTTCTGCACAAAGGGAAACATATATATACTGGAAAAATTAAATAAAAAAATTAATAAATCTTCCTCGTCGATCGTTTTAAATGAAATATGGTTTAATATATATATATATATATATATATATATATATATATATATATATATATATACACAAAAATCAAAAGCGAGCCAAAACCTACCGCGGTTTCACACTACGGATCGTCAGGGCAAAGGCTAAAACACTAAAGATAAACCCAAATAAATAGATATACACTAAGATAGTGAGGAACCATGCCAACAACAAAAGGGGGGGGGGGGTAGAACAAAAAAAGCAAAACACACTAAATTAGAAAATATTTTTAATAAACACATAGATAAAAAAAAAATTTAACACTACGCTCTCACACTAAGCAATGAATTTAAGTTTATGAAACTTACATTTGTTTAGAATTTCGGTCTTAGCATTAAGCAGATTATGGGCGGGTTCGAACATATATATATATGAACATATACATATATGATATATATATATATATATATATATATATATATATATATATATATATATCACCCCAAGCAAGGCGGTAATGCCACTGATGTGCAGGAGCTACATAAGAGTAAAAAGATTAGATAGAAGAGAGTGAAGAGAAAGATGAGCCAGTTAGAAAGGAGCAAGAGAAGGATAGGAATACAAGAGTGATGACAGTTGCAAAGGTGGAGAGAAAGGAAAGGATATACTGGGTGGTGAAGAAAGAACTAGAGTCAAGTGATTAAGAGATGAGTATTGACATTGCATTTAAATTTCTGGAGGCTGTAGCTGTCAGGAAAACAAGAATATGAAAGCGAGTTCCGCAGGCGGGAAGTGCGAGAAAAGAATCTACAGGAGTAGTATTGTCGTTTGCATTTGGTTGATCTAACTGTGAATGGGTGAGGCCCAGTTGCCAGTCTGGTTGCACAAGTAAACACCTGTGGCAGGGGCACCATTATGTTCGTTGGAGCAGAAGTACATACGTGTGGTGTAATGGTAAGCAAGCTCAGCTCGCTAGATCAATAACGACTGAATTGTGAGTTGGATTCTCATACGAAATTCAGCTGAAATGTTCTCAGAGCAAGAAAGAAATAGTCTGGAAACGTGAAGCGATTGTGAATTATTCTACTTGACTTTGCTAAAAAGCCGCTAAAGGATGCTCTTCAAGTCTATATATGGGCAATAATATTCTCACTTAGTCTCGCTTTGCTAATTTCAGTAGTTGGCTTTCTGATGTAATCGCACGTAGATAGGAAAAATGCAGACAAGGCGCATCCGCTTCTTTGGTTTCCCTTCGGCTTTGGAACTCTCTCGCACACTCATGCGCACACGTATCTATCACATTTACACACACACATACATACACACTAACAAAAAAAATACAAGCACACTACTTTCATAAATTGTTTTAAATTTTTTCTTTTTGTCACAGTTGTCTACACATGGAATTCCTTTTGCTAATACATGCATTCTCGTTGGTTTTATATATATATATATATATATATATAATATTACTACATAAAAATTTTCATGCTTAAGAACAAAACTGTTCCTCTTCAGGTGATATGTTAAAATAAATGGCGAAAACAATTTTTTTTGAAAATATAAGATGAATTTGTGGTTATTTAGAAAATTAGGGAGTAGTAGTCGCAAGAAATGCAATAGGTGTGTTCAAACAGTCCAATCAGCATTTAGAATTATGTAACCATGAAGAAGATTTAGACATCTGAGTTAGGAAATATATATATATATATATATATATATATATATATATATATATATATATATTGTTTGCAAGACAAATGTCCTAGGAACTCACACACTCACACACACACACAAACAGACACACACACACACACACACACACACACACACATATATATATATATATATATATATATATATATATATATATATATATTGTTTGCAACATAAATGTCCCAGGAACTCGTAAATATTTACTATCCAAAGTGTTGATTTATGCAACATAAGAGTGACTAATATTTACCAAACATACTAGCGTTCAGCAACACGTTCGTTATTTTTTACTACCATTTCACTTTCAAGTTCAATGCAGTACGCACTTCCTTTCTCTGGGTTGTTTTTACGCTTTCCAAAATTTGTATTTGGTTGTTGAAATGTTCTTATCACCTACGAATCATTTGGCAATTTTTCCCTTTTCAAACCAACCTTAAGTCTCGAAATGCAGAATAAATTTAGAAAGATCTAGTTAGTTGAACTGATGCTCTATGCATCCAAACGCTAATTTCTTCAAATCTTTCATTTTTTTTCCATCCATGTTTATCAAGTTCATTTTACTGTACCAAGAGATCGTCTTTCTCACGCTTCTGTTAACTTTCCTTTAACAGCGTATTTTTAATCGTCACAACAATTTAGAGAAGAATTTTATATTAATTTTTGTTCCTTCTTTTAGATATTCAGTTATAAAAATACTTTTCCAAACCGAAAAACCACTCCTATGAGTTTCCTGTTATCTGTTTACATTTTTCCCAGGAATGAATGTCCGAGGTTTTTCCAGATCGATTTATATAGCCGTATATCCAGATCGAGTTATATAGCCGTATATCCAGATCGAGTTATATAGCCTTATATCCAGATCGAGTTATATAGCCTTATATCCAGATCGAGTTATATAGCCGTATATCCAGATCGAGTTATATAGCCGCATATCCAGATCGAGTTATATAGCCGTATATCCAGATCGAGTTATATAGCCTTATATCCAGATCGAGTTATATAGCCTTATATCCAGATCGAGTTATATAGCCGTATAACCAGATCGAGTTATATAGCCGTATATCCAGGTCGTAGTTATATAGCCTTATAACATAAAGAGGAAAAAATAATTAAAAAAAAAAGATCACAAGCCCACTCAAAATATATTTTTTCATTTATTTTTTATGAGCTGTCTTGACTTCCTGAAAAAGATATTGCGAGTGGGGCCCTGAGGTATTCTGCAAAGATTTGAGTTTTTTTCTGATGGTGAACTACTTCTAAACTTGAAGAGTCCAGTTTACGCTGCTGTTTAAACCATTGCTGGGGGAGAGAAAAGAAATAGATTCATATTTTTCTGGAGTGCATTAATGTGAAATACAATAAACAATGATGGTTAGAACTTAAACTCGGCTCGCCGATTTCACACTCCACGCCGATACGCCAGCTGCACTCCCCAGTTTGTCAGTACAAAGAGGTTAATGATCATAGCGACTGACAATTTTAAATTATATTTCATTTCTGTCTTGAAATACACCTAGAGAATAGACTTACGGTGTAACAACACAGAATATATCCCTAGGAAAGTATATGGCAAAAACTAGCTTTTTAGGCTAACCTCTTTTACATTGTACTAGAATTCCAGTTCATAGAACTGGGTATAAAATGGGAAAAGCTTTTCCTATGTAACCATAGATGATATTTTATTTACAATAATGTTTACCCTGTACAATACACGAGAGAAACTCGAGGTAGGGAATTCAAATTTATACAGATATGTGGCGAAGATAAGGGTTAACCCTAGACTAGAACAGGTTAAAGTTTTAGTGATCGGAAAAGCACCACCCTGGGAGTCGATTCCGCAAAGCAGCGTTTCGTGGAAAGAAGCTGCTAGAGCAGAACTTGCATCTCGCTATAAGAATACGAAGAGTACAAGGCTGGTTTGCTATAATGTGCATGGCATGGTAGGTTTTAGATGTAAAGAACTGGGTTGGGATATTATGTACTACGTAGTTTCACACGTTCACACTGTTTTATTTTTGTGTATTAGACAGCGAATCTAATGTTTCTTTTGGCCATCAGTAAAATAAATTCTCGATGCGCATTGATCTCGGTCAAATGATTGAAGAGTTGTCTGTGTGTGTGTGTGTGTGTGTGTGTGTGTGTGTGTGTGTGTGTGTTTTACCTACAGTAGTTTTGTTTATTCAGCTTGAAAGATGCAATTTAATTTATTCTGAACAAATGTGCATACTCTAGAACAGTCTTTCCATTTACGTCACTGTTGTATAAACTTATACAAATGTGCGATGTGTTGTAATGTATATCGGTTCGGAATGAGAAATCGGAGAGCCGAGTTCGAATTTCACTGTAATTGCTTTCATTTGCTTACGCACAATAACCCTTAAGAAAGGTAAGGATCTAGCTCTTCTCCGCCAGCTATGAGTTGAATAGCAGGACAGATTGAGTTCTATAGCTTGGTTGTAAACCGGTCTACCGCAGAAAGTAATGTCAACCTAGTGCGGGAAAATTATCTGCTTAGTCAGTTATGACTCGAAAGAGACATGATCGCATAAGAGTGTATCACGTATGAAAATTAACTGACTTCCTGACTGTATCAACTGAAAAGGATTCGTTTGTTTTTAGACGCATGGATATCTGATTAATGTTGAATGTGATTGTATCAGCCATTATTACAAATTGATAAATTAGAGCCATCCCATAATATTATTGTTAAGAAAAACATCGTAACAGTAAAAGGGAATAATAAACTGGTCAAGGCAAGAAGAGTTTAGACTAGTCTATTCTATACCCTGAGATATAAAGTAGGTTTGCATACTCCTCAATACACAGTTGTTTCAGAGTAGTCAAAATTATACCCGGATACAACTGGGGGAAGAAATTACTTGTAAACGTTAACCCTTCCCCAAAAGCAAACTACTTTCAATTAGCCACGATAAAGAACCTCTGTCTGTCACGAGCATGGCTGACGCTAGACTCCAGGAAAGCAACACCTTGCTTCTTCTTGGACTCACTTTTGCAACTGATTCGACGCGCAACGACTGCATCAAATCAATAGCTGCATTTGCTTTAAGGGAAGTTGGGTCACCGTGTCGTGCCAGAAATTTTTTCTCGTCAGAATCCATCTTGAACATTTATAAATCTATCATTCTTTTGTGCATTGAATTATGTTGCCATTTCTGGTCTGGTGCTCCTGATGTACATCACGAAATTCTTGACAAAATTCAAAGACTATTCTGTAACTCAACTTTCTATGTGTTAAAGATAAACAATACTGAGACGTCTGGAAGAGGCATGACTCGTGGAACTGGAACAATCATTCTCGGTAAACGAAACAATGGCTTAATTTCTAAATTCTTATCACCTGCAACAAAGATGAGGACAGCAATCCGATGATTGTTAGTCGTGTAAATAATTGCAATACCTCATCTCAAAAATATAGAATAATATTTTTTCTATTTATATTTTATGGTCTCAAACTGAAATATAAAAAGAACAAGTGCCTAATTTCAAAAACTCTTTCTTTAATAATCATTTGTTCGTGCAATAAAAATTGCTCATATATCTTTTTTCAGTAATGTCTGTTGGAAACACATTTCTAGAAAGTGCATGGAAACATTGTTGTTATTTTCGGTATCAATGTATTCATTTGAGCAGTTTTAGTTCTTTTTACTTTTCTATTTGTTTCGTCTCTATGATTTTGTGCATCGTTTTTATGGTGTTGTTTTATCCGTAATCTGCAGTCAGTTTCTGGTTGTCAGACAAGATCTAATTAACCCATTAATGATCGTTTCATAAAAAAAACGAAGGAAAGAAAAAATGAAAAGTCGCGTCAAAAAGATCGACGCTCCAAAAGTAATGTTCTTTTCCATTTTTTTTAGAACATGTAACGGTTCGTCGTATGAAGGATAGAAATGAGGTCGAAAACGATAGCAGCAAGGTCAAGCCATAAATTGCACATTTTATGTAAATATATATTTTATGTTTGTGTGCTTGTATGCCTGTATGTATGTATGTATGTATGTGTGTGTGTGTTAGTGAATATAAAATGTTCCTTTTGCATTCACTTTGTAGACACGCAAGAAAAGAAAACTAAAAATGAAAATGGATACGTTTGAACAAAAAAGAGCTTGTTGGAAACTAAAGACCAAACAGCGTAGTAATATGTCGAGGTTGGGTGCTTGATCTTACCGATGATGGACTTTAGAGTATCAGACAAAAAGTAACGCCGCGTAATTGTTTCGAAGAGACGGCATCAAAGCCTTCAGATAGGATATTTGGCCTTATTACACGAGCAAAAACTATTTCTGAATAAATACATTCGAGTTCGCTTCAGTGATATAGACAGAAAAGACGCCTGTGGTTACTTCAAAAACTACAGTCTTTGTGTGCCTTAGAAGCACAAACGCACAAAATTATCAGGACTTTGAAAATAACACGAGTCCATTTACCAACGCTTCTTCAATACTTGCAAAATCTACAGTAACCTCCTTAATACAATATGCATATATATATATATATATATATATATATATATATATATATATATAATCGATGATTTAAACCTGCGTTAGCCACATGTGGTGTTTTGTTAACTAGAATTTTGTAAAGTACTCGTAATTTCTATTTAGCAACTTGTTCCTTTTGCTCCCTCGTACTACGCTCTTGACACGTTGAAGGTATATAGCACAAGGTGTGGTGCAGGTGTAGCTCAGTTGCCGAGGGAAGGGGCTACCAAGGGACTATCTATTTTCAGAAATCTTCGGTGACTAACGTTAAAGTAGTAGTTGTTTGATGAGTTATGCCTCTATGTTACCTACTGAGAATTATATATAAAAATCAGATTCTGTGTTCGATTTCTGTCGCTACTGTGGAAAAGAAATTAAAAAATGTTCAAAAGCTTCTACGCGGCCTCCCACCCTACAGACCGTTTCCTTAAGACGAAATGTGGCAAACCTATCACTACTTTATTCTTATTTTTATTGCACATGTTCTGAAAAGCCATATTTCTTAGTCCCACCCGCTCGCTTCTTCAAGCTAAGATCTGCCACGCCGTGTACACGGGAAAGGATTCACTTCATTTCCTTCGTATTCCATCAATAATAGGACTGAACTAATATGCCTTATTCCCAACAACTGCTACTTTATGGAATAGGGTACCGACAGGATTCTTTCTCGATCACTGCAATTGTAAATTCTTCAAGTCTAAAGTTAACCGTTATCTATCATACATATCCTCATAAATTGTACTTCTTATCTTCTCTCTTGCTGTCATAAAAAAACTCATTCAGTAACCCTCTATCTTAAATGGGTCTTGAACTATGTATTGGTTAAAAAAAAAATTTCAATAAAGATGTAAGAATTTTTATTAATAATAAATTCTGAAAAAAATGTACTGTGAAAATCATCTGCTATTTACTTTGTTCACATGTGGATGTGCGTTGTGGAATGGATGTGCGTTGTGGTGAAGTGGAACGACAAATCAGGTAGCCGAGTTTGAATTCGAATTCCAGTTGAATTCCTTGCATTCACTTACGCACAAATACCCTTGGGAAATGTATTAATCCATCTCTTCCCTCCAGTTATGCGTTAAATAACAGGACAGATTTGGTTCTATAACCTTGGCTGGCAACCAGTCAACCGCAAAAAGCAATGGCAACCTACTGAGGGATAATCTTCTGCCCAGTTAGTCATGTCTCAAAAGAGACATGATCGCCTAAAGCGTGTATCATGTATAGCACTTAACTGACTGGCTGACTTTGTTCAGAATGTTTTCCTTACCTTTATTGTTAAATTCAGGATATTCAATCTAGTTTTCTTCAGGTGATATTTCAAACAGAACTCTTCACAAGGGTAGATTCTTCCTAATTTCATATGTCATACCATTTGATATTTCAATTTTATTTATTTCCCCTTCATAACTCAATTTTCAAAGGTTTTTTTCATTCTGTATTGAAGGATTCAACTGACAACACTTTAGGTCAAATCACTTTTGTGTCAATCAACCAAGGCTTTTATCCACGGGGTCATGTGTCCTTAAATGTTGCAAAAAGGTGAGTACAACATTCCAAACAATGTAAATAGTGTAAATAATTGCAATACCTCATCTCAGAAATATAAGTAGGTCCTAAAGAAGCGAAGCACATATCGACCAAAAGACAGTGAATATGACAATAAAAATGAAGTCAGTAGTCCGAATAATGTAAGTAATTACAATCACTACCTCATTTCAGAAATATAGAAAAAATATCTGTTTGAGAAAAATCAATCTATGAATTTCTCAAGTTATGAGTTGAAAGATAGAGCAGGGGTTCTCAACTGTGGTCTGTATGGACTCTGGAGGTTTCAGGTAGCATTACTGGGGATCCACACGTAAAAGATAGCAAATTGCTGGTATTTGGGAATGTTTTAGTGGTTCATACAGCAATTTTACTTCGGAACGGTTGTTATAAATGAGAAATGGAATCTACGCCATATTAAAATACTGAAAATGGTAAAAACAACTCTAAAAGTATTAGAAAACGAGTTCAAGCGATGTAGGCTAGCCTTCCTTTTAGTCTATTAGAGGTTTGTGCTGTAAAAAAAAGAAAATGGTTTATTATGAGTTGTTTTCGTAGAATTCATAGCTTTTTCAAATAATTTAGTTGTTAAATACAAGTTTATTGTCATTAAAGTAATTTTACATCAAAATAAAGCAGATGCATATACTATTTCTATAATACAATTCCTAAACTTATCTATACGTAAAAGAAATATAAGATATTTTTTTTTACTTTTTTTTTTTCATCGAATGGCTATGGGGTTCACAAAAAATATGAGTATAAGTAATTCATAGTTTTAGAAAATAGTCTATTAGAGGTTTGTGCTGTAAAAAAAAAGAAAATGGTTTATTATGAGTTGTTTTCGTAGAATTCATAGCTTTTACAAATAATTTAGTTGTTAAATACAAGTTTATTGTCATTAAAGTAGTTTTACATCAAAATAAAGCAGATGTATATACTATTTCTATAATACAATTCCTAAATTTATCTATACGTAAAAGAAATATAATAAGATATTCTTTTTTACTTTTTTTTTCATCGAATTGCTATGGGGTCCACAAAAAATAAGAGTATAAGTAATTCATCGTTTTAAAAAAATGGTTGTGAATCACTGATTTTTTTAATTTATTTTATTTTATTTACTTTTATTTTGTTTTGTTCTTTTGTTATTTTTTATATCTATATTTATTCTGTCAAAATAATTGATTTCTAAACTATAGATGACAAATGTAAGAGCGAGATAAAATCCTTTAGCGGTGTAGATATGATTCATGGATCATAGTTTTAGAGGCACAATTATCATATAATACCAGGTTAAATCACTTATTCTCTAAGGGAACTCGCAATTCCAGTTGAAATTTTGGAAATTATTTAATAGCCTAGGAAATAAACATGAACACATCAGCCTGTGGCGTTTGATATGTAATATCCTCACCAAGGTTGCGTAAAGAAAGATTCATAGTTGGCCTTATCAAACACGTTTATCCACATTTGGTATATGCAAAATCAAACGAATAAAAATCCGCCACAATAATTTAATTCTGCCGTTAGTGTGCTCAGACATTCGATGCGAAGGACGCTGGAACTAATATTACTAAAACAATTTGAAATGAATCCACTTTAACTATTCTCATTTGCATTTCTTCTTCTTCTTCTTCTTCTTCTTCTTCTTCTTCTTTGTATTATGTCTATTCAGGACGTTGACAATAATGAATAACCACAATTTCTTGTCCTTTGTAGCTCTTAATAAACGTTGTATTTTTATCTATCCCAAACCCGGATATGGTATCTATTTAAACAATCTAGTTAAGTACGCTATGTGTTACCTTTTTCTGTCTCTTTTGCCTTCAATACGTCATGCGAGTATAAAATATTTCACATTATTTGCCGTAAAAATTAACTCTCATTTTTATGTCAATTATAAGGGACTTTTTGTTTAGATTTTCTTTAAACCACCTTCCTGACTCGCATGTTCAGTCCATAGTATTCTCAGCATCCTTCTGAAGAAGCACATCTTTGTTGCTGTTAGTCTCTTCTTCATCTGTGAGAAGATTGTCAGAACATTCACTGCCAAAAAAAGAGTACAGAACTCTTAAGTATTATCAATACTTTTATATGGAAGACTGATAGTACATTTCCGTACTATTATCTTTGTTTGAATCCGTATAAAATAAAGGCTGCTCTTAAGCATAACAGTGAATAGTCACTTTTGTAGTATTTGTGAGAGCTAAAACAGGATTTTTTAAAAATAGACGAACGTCTAATATAATATCTGGTATGGTTACATATTTTTACTTCAATTTTGTACATTGACTTCATCAGGCTGCATATATATATATATATATATGAATACTCGACAAGTTTTTCAAAGATGTAAAGAAAATTTGAGAAAAACAAACATGTGCTTTTACCGAAGTATGGTCGGTACATGGGAGGAACCAGAACGTTTTTAAGGAAATGGGATAAAGCCAGAAAGAGAGAATTTAATTTTTTTGAAGCACAATGTGGAAAGAAGGTTTGGAGATTTTGTTACTTCACGGATAGATTGATTTCAAAATAGTAGAGGGAAAGAACGGGTAACCAACCTAACAATCATAGAACTAGGATTGGAAAGTATAGTAGCGCCATTCCACAAGAATCGAAGAAGGGTGGTCTACACCAAGGTCCACAGACATCACTCGCTCATAGGCATTTTAAGCACTGATGTTAGAAAGCAGTCGTATAAAGCTGAGAATTTACATATTTTGAACGGGTTTGACGCTAAAAATATCATCTTAATGAAAGTATCGTTGTGACGAGGCTATTTAAGCACATGGCTACATTTTAACGTTAATGTTTTGGTCTTGTAACAATTTGTAATGTACATTGAAACTACTTTTAGTATAGCTTATTCATTTCGAATTCCTTCTCTCTTATACTAAATGTGTCATAACTTATCCATGCACCGTGATATCTGAAGTCATAAAATAATAAACAATATAATTGACTTGGTAATTACTTTATGAATTTTATTATTTATTACATATACATATAGAACAAACTTAAATATTTATTAAATCAGACAATCGGTTAAGTGATATAAACACGTTTAAATAAAATACGCTTGGATAATCATGTCTCAAAAGGGACATAATTCACTAGACAGAAAATTTTCTCGCAGTAGATTTTTTCTGTGTTAAATCGGTTGCCAATCAAGGCTATAAAATTCAATCTGCCCTGCTATTTAACCTACAATTCGAGAGAGAAACGACGGATTCATACTTTTTCCACGAGTATCTGTGCGTATGCGAACACGGTGAATTCAACTAGAATTCGAACTCAGCTCGTCGATTTCTTGTTCCGAGTTGATATCCACTTCACTACAACGCACATCCATTTACTATATACTCGTGTAAGTAAGTATTCAACATATATATTAAGTAAACAAACACAATGAGAATTGACTTTGGAATCGATTAGTACAAATCATCTTTTGCGTAGATGATTTCCTCGGATTTCTGTCTGGATTTGTTTGATATGAAACATTACTTTCATTATTTACAATTAGAGTTGTATCCTTCTCTTTGTTTTTACTGCTATAAGATTTCGGTCTTTGTACTCTTTTCAGGTGTCTGACGATCAGGGTTACCTTTATAAGATTTCAAATTGAACCCTTTAGTTTTTACTTAGATTAAGTAGTGAGTCCAATTTCTAATCTCCAGAAAGAACGGAAAGGCGAATAACGCTAAAATAGAAAGGAAAAAAATTGTAGATGATTTAAAAGTTGAGAGAGAGAATCAATAAAACAATTAGAGTAAAATCTAAATAACACAGAAAATAATTAAAAATGATTGTTTCTGGAGTAAAATCAGATGCTCTAACCACTTATCTACACACACAAGTAGAAGGAGAATTTTTGATACTAACGCTATGGATCATGATATCCTTGAAGACGAATTCACACTTTAGAAATTCAAAGATAAGTAGGATGCGACCAACTTTAGAGGAAATCCGACTGGTCTAACGGATCATATCAAATTAGTAATGTCCATCAAAATTTAACTTGACATGCAGTGCATGATAATTGTAACACGAGCCAATACTTTAATGTCGAGAACGCGCCAAGCGGTTTTATGGCCAGCAATGGTTTCATTGTTTAAGTTTCAGCTGACCGTCCGAGTGGTCAGATCGTCGGTAGCCGAGAGTAGCGAATGTGGTCGTGAATAAAATTGCTAGTTAAAATATGGGTCCAAATATTCGTGTAAGTCGGTTACGGACGGCAGCTGGCCGTAGCCAAATGAGCGGGAAGCTTGTCGACGTTCGGTTGACATTTATTCAAGGTTGAGTGCTTCGACGGAAATGAAAAACCCGACGAAGGGGAAATTATGCAAGCGGTTTATTAGATGAACGACACGTAGAACAGGTTCTATTTGCGCTCTTCACATCAGAGGTGAGGACAGGCGCTTAGCGGCACATATCATGAGGAAACCAACCAAGGTTTTCGACAGGAACAATTTGGTCAATAATTAACCTTTGCTTGACTGGACAGTCTCAGATGATGATCTCCACAGCCCAAGACGACAAAGGGTAAGATCAATAACTCTATACATATTCAAAAAATGAATAATTTAGGTTTTTACACGTTGACAAGAAGAGATGTTTTTTTTAATTTTTTGTAATGATATTCTTTTTCTTCTATGTGCCGTGTCCCTTCAGGGTGTAGGTAATCATGGCCATCCACTATCCCTTGTCACTCTTAATACACGTTCTCCTCTCATCCAACTCAATCTCCGCTCCACCATCTATCTGTTCAAGTCCATCAAGTATGTCATGCGCTGCTTTTCTTTGTATCTTTTCCCCGCTATCGGTCTTGTGAGCATCAAGTTCTCCAATCCCTCTTCCTCATTGCATGTCCCAAAAACTTCATCTGTCTTTTCCTTGTGATGAGTATGTTTCCTTATCGTGTTCTTTCTATTTAAAACCTTGTCATGCTTATGTATTCCGTTCATGGTAACCTCAGCATCTTTCAGTAGAACCACATTTCTTCAAGTCTTTCCCTCATCTTTGACGAGACTATCTATCATTTGCTGCCATATTAAAGGACAGACATCACATATCAATTCAGTACTCTCTTCTTTGTTTCCAGTGAAAATTCCCTGTCACAATACTTTACTCAGCTTCTGTAATGCATCCTTCGATGCCAGTATGCGTTAGGATCTCCGTATCGAACTTTCTGTCTTTTATTTTTTTTTAATCATATCACCCCGAGCAAGGCGGTAACGCCACTGATGTGCAGAGGGCTACATAAGAGTGAAGAGATTGGAAAAGAGAAAACCAGAAACCGCATCCTAAACAGGAAACAAGGGATGAGCCTCTTCACCTGTTCAATAGATGTGGGTGGAGTGTGAACCGGACGATAGTTTAGTCTATCTACTTCAACTGAAAAAAAAAACAAAGTGAGAAGATTAGAAAAGAGAAAACCGGAAACCGCATCCTAGACAGGAAACAAGGGATGAGCCTCTTCACCTCAAATAGATGTGGGTGGAGTGTGAACCGGGCGATAGTTTAGTCTATTTACTCCAATTGAAAAAAAAAACAAAGTGAGAAGATTAGAAAAGAGAAAACCGGAAACCGCATCCTAGACAGGAAACAAGGGATGAGCCTCTTCACCTGTTCAATAGATGTGGGTGGAGTGTGAACCGGGCGATTGTTTAGTCTATTTACTCCAATTGAAAAAAAAAAACAAAGTGAGAAGATTAGAAAAGAGAAAACCGGAAACCGCATCCTAGACAGGAAACAAGGGATGAGCCTCTTCACCTCAAATAGATGTGGGTGGAGTGTGAACCGGGCGATAGTTTAGTCTATTTACTCCAATTGAAAAAAAAAACAAAGTGAGAAGATTAGAAAAGAGAAAACCGGAAACCGCATCCTAGACAGGAAACAAGGGATGAGCCTCTTCACCTGTTCAATAGATGTGGGTGGAGTGTGAACCGGGCGATTGTTTAGTCTATTTACTCCAATTGAAAAAAAAAACAAAGTGAGAAGATTAGAAAAGAGAAAACCGGAAACCGCATCCTAGACAGGAAACAAGGGATGAGCCTCTTCACCTCAAATAGATGTGGGTGGAGTGTGAACCGGGCGATAGTTTAGTCTATTTACTCCAATTGAAAAAAAAAACAAAGTGAGAAGATTAGAAAAGAGAAAACCGGAAACCGCATCCTAGACAGGAAACAAGGGATGAGCCTCTTCACCTGTTCAATAGATGTGGGTGGAGTGTGAACCGGGCGATTGTTTAGTCTATCTACTTCAATTGAAAAAAAAACAAAGTGAGAAGATTAGAAAAGAGAAAACCGGAAACCGCATCCTAGACAGGAAACAAGGGATGAGCCTCTTCACCTGTTCAATAGATGTGGGTGGAGTGTGAACCGGGCGATTGTTTAGTCTATTTACTCCAATTGAAAACAAAAAACAAAGTGAGAAGATTAGAAAAGAGAAAACCGGAAACCGCATCCTAGACAGGAATTTAGAACACTTCGCATGTATTTAAATTTCTGCACCTGCTTGATTTTTTACTGATTAACATGCATTCAGTTTTCTTGCAGTTTATATGTAGTCCTTTCTTTCCTCTTTGTTTAACTAACCTTTCTCTTCATTTTGCGATAAAGCTGACTGTTGTCTCTCATTTAAAAAAAGAGATCAATGAACTACGTGTGCTTAGGCAGCATATCATCATTTAAACATGAATACCATCTTCAACGGTAAAATATAAAGACAAACAGATTGTAACTGCGATAAAAATCTGTATTCTGTTGTAATGGTTATTTTTAATGAGACGCGTGAAAGCGCTCTGTTATAGGGATTTTTAAAATTTGGAATTTATTCGTTGTAGTTATAGAACTTTTTACAAAACAAGCGTTTTAATATAAGAGAGCTGACCGGTAATTGGTAGAAATGTAAAAATTACATTAAAAGTTATATGCATTAATATGTTGTCGCTCTATTTGTAATAAATTTTGTTGAGTGTAAGTTGTTTGATTTTTATACAGAAGGAGTCTGAAAATTTAAAGTCTGTGTTTATTATTTTCATGATGTAATATATTGGCGTTGTCAAGATGGTGTTAAAAAGACCAAATGTACTTAGGTTAAAAAAAAAAACTACCGCGCCTTCATTGATGAATTTTAGCTTAATATCAAGAAACTGATTAGACATCTGGAAATGATGAACATAAAAACAAGAACACAATATGTCTATATTATTTAATCAAACGCACACATATATATATATATATATGTGTGTGTGTGTGTGTGTGTGTGTGTGTGTGTGTGTGTGTGTGTGTGTGTGTGTTAATGAAACGTTTTAAAATGACATGCAATCCTCCCTTGAAATAGTTATTCAAAGAGAAGTAATGTTTATGCATGAGTTTTCAATACCTGAAATCCTGTTTAAACCAAAATTCAAATATAACCGAAAACATGGTGCTGCAAAAGTAGGTATACAGTAACTATTACACTAGTATTTTCAGTTTTATAATAATTCAATTAATCCTAGAATTCATTTAGTTCATTAACAAAAAATAATATTTGTATTATCATACTTTTTATAATATCTTTTTTTAAAATAATAATAAAAGTTTTCCAAGTAAAAAGGAGTATGTGAATGACGAGAGCAAACATTCTGACCATTTGTGGAATTGATGTTTGTATAAGTGATATGTCTGAATAATCAATACAATTCGCATACGTTTTTTATTAGTGTATACCTTATTTGGTATTATATACATAAATGTGTGTGTGTGTGTTTGTGTGTGTGTGTGTGTGTGTGTGTGTGTGTGTGTGTGTGTGTGTATTGGGATCAAATTGGGATTAAAATCCGTCAGAATGATAGGATAAAGAAGAAATAGGAAACGTTTTTAAATTTAACATGATTCGCTTTTAAGCTTCATCATATTTACTTAATAAGATTCAATTATGTTTAATTTATAAACTTTTCCTATGTTTTCCTTGTCCTATATATAATTATATATTCACTTGTCTAAGTACACTGGGCAAACACTGATCATTTTTTTATTTTTTTATTTTTTTTTGTATGTCACCAGTTTCATTATTCGTGGTTTCTTTTTTTTTATGCAATGTTGGAACCGAGTTTTTATCTGATCCTGTTGAATTTTGGCTGCTGTTTAAACATGAAAAGTTAGATTTATAAATAAACAATTAAAATCACGAAAATTGTTAGAAATATTGAAAAAGTAAATAAAATAATAATGAACAAGGAAATAACTTTAATTGTTTTTTCATCAAACGTAAACACATTCAATCGGCGACAGTAGTTATCCGCATTACTTCCTTAACTTTTATTCAGCACTTAATTACAGACACCATTTTTATTGCACCAAGCACACAACGTAACTCATCTCGGGTGTAGTCCTGACTTGGGGTTTGATTCCCTTTTCTTCATGTATTTTCGTTTTCTTTACCTATGGTTACAGATATTCACTTTGCAGCACTGATGATAACTCTACCAAGTTAAGATCTCTTATCAAATCAACCAGTCTATGATGAGAAGAGACCATGTTTTTGATTAAGCTCAAAAACACTCAGAATATTAAATACCCAATGTTGAGATACTTTTATGAGTTCATTACGGGGATCGACGAGTGACTTGTATTCAAATGTTTTGGTATTTAGAGTTTAGAGTAGGTTAGTCTGGACAAAGTGTGATAAGTAACAATAGAAAGAATCCATGAGAGCGTCAACTGAAGACTAGTTGTCCATGACTAAATGTAATAGGTAGATTTTTTTTTAATCGTGTCACTCCAAGCAAGGCATTCCACTGCCACTATAGCGCAGGGGGTTACATAGACGACTTAGGATGTACATAGGGAGATAGTTGGAGAGAGGGGTGTGAGTTAGTGTGTTAGGAGGTGTCTATTGACATTACATTTAAACTCCTGGAAGTTGTAGCCGTCGGGGAAGCAAGCATGCGGTAGGGAATTCTACAGGCGGGAAGTGCGAGGAAAGAAGCTGTTGGAGTAGAAATTGCAGTTACATTTCATAGGTTTCACTATAAAAGGGTGGGACCTAGTTGCCAATCTAGTATCTCGTGCAAATTCACATCTAGTGGGCACCAGTGATTTTAGGCCCAACAAACAGAATTGACAAACTTTGCATCAAACAATGAACACAAAAGAACAGGGCAAAATTAATATTGAACAAACAATATATCGAAGGTAAGGCTAAAGTTCAGAAACTAAGTATGGTTTTAACACACAAATAAAATACAGAGAAACAATCGAAGCGTTCTGACTTCAAGAGAAAAGAGAAAAAAACTAAGTCGGGTGGGACCGATAAGTGGCCTATCTTGTTGACAAAGAAGAAATCTTAACATGCGTCTGTATGTTTTGCCTATAAATTTTGGAAGCGGGGGGGGGGTCTATGCAATCATTTCTAAAGTGATTGAAACTAGCAAAAACATTCACAATCAAAACTCTTCCAATCATCATTGGCATGCCTACACAAATCGTCTTATAGATAGATAGATAGATAGATAGATAGATAGATAGATAGATAGATAATGATGCCAAGTACGTAAACAGAGAGGATAATCCAAATAGATCCATTAAATATAAAACATTAAAAATTGAAGCGAAAATAAGCTTACGGTCGGATAGAAAATATCTAAACAAACATCTTCCAGTGTTCCAGTGATTATTCTCTGTAAATGTGTCGAACTGGTTACACAATATAACAAGATTTTGAGAAAGAAAGACAAAATGATTTTGTGAATAACGAGGGTATAGAAGACGGCGACTTGAATAGGTGAATAATTCATTATTAAAATTAATGCAGTGTTTGGAAAGTGATATAAACGCAACAGTTTAGGTTAAAGATATTTACTTTCGGTCATTCCGTTCTTAATATTGTTACGCATGTGGCCGGAAATGAAAACGTTACTGCTTAGCTTTCATATATAATACACACATCTAAATTTGAAGTTTAAACTTCTGGCAAAATGCCAATTTTTCATGTATACTTTGGTGCTTGTTTAATAGTATGTATTGTAATTTTTATACGATTCATTGTAATATTATTAATATGATTTTTCTTATGAAATTTTATTTTTAGATTAATTTTTTGCTTAATCATTTCACTCCAAGCAAGACAGGAACACCTCTAGTTTACAGGGGATTACAGCTTGAGAAAAATTAGGTACAGCGCGTATTGAAGAAAATATAAACGATGGAACTCAAAAAAGATAGCAGATGGCAATTGACGTTGCATTTAAATTTAGGGAGATTTTAGCTATCATGGAAGGAAGTGAACGGAAGGGAATTCGATAGGCGGAAAGTGTTAGAAAAGAAACTGGTAAAGTAGAGGTTGTGGTTATTTCAATGGTAAAATGCTGGGACATAGATGTCAATCAAGCAGCACGCTTACATTTATGTGAACGTGTACCAGGGCAAAAAACTCATCAGAGCAGTTGCTATGAAAGAATTTGTAGAAAAGACAGAAAGAAGCCATGTTACGTTGGTGAAAAAGTAACTGAAGTATAAATGCCAAGTCAGGACCGATTACATTGCAGATTCTTCTTTAGATTTTCTCAAAGAGGTCAAGGGGGTTTTATGTTTTATATTTTTATTTTCCAAAATTGGTAATCTCCTTCAAATGTTTCCTCATAAGATTTTGCAATGTTTTTTTTTTCTTTTATATGACTTCATAGCTGTTGTAATTGCCATCTCATTTTGATGAATATTTAAAAAGTTGTAGCAGATTGTTGACAATCTAACTGACTCACAATTTATTGTCTTCATTTAGAGCTGGTTCCTTTTTCCATAGTGTTGTAATATTAATCTTTCTTTGTCTTTTTACTAAAAGACCTTTCACTTTCATTTGTATTTTTTTAATCGCAATAGTGATTTTCTCATTAGTAAACTAGTTCTTTGCAAACTTTACATTCTTTAAGCATATTTTACTTGCATTCCTCTTTCTCTTCTTTATTTTGAAGTTCCTCTGTTTTTCCTGCGTCCATTCTCCTCATTATCCACATTACATTATAAATCTTCATTCGTCCTTCAAATTTTCTTTTATTTATTTACTATTTTATTTTACATTCCCGTTTGACTTTTTTCTTTCGAATACTTTTTTCGTTAGTTTTTCCATGTTTACTTAAATATCATTTGCTTCCTTGTCTTTTTTTTCTATTGTTTTCACGCCTTTTTTTCTGTTTCTCTATTACTTTCTTCTTATATATATATATATATATATATATATATATATATATATTGCTTCGATTGGAACTTCATATTAATTCTCTCGCGTTTCCCCTCATTACTCCAAAAGTTCTAACGAAGCTGTAATTAAAGTGAAACATGTTAAATTCATAAATGATTCTTCTGTATTTAATTTCCAATATATACATATATGTGTATATATATATATATATGTGTGTGTGTGTGTGTGTGTATGCGTGTGTATGTATGTGCGTACGTATGTATATGTATGCATGCGTTTGTATTTGTCACTATCTTACTCTCTATTCTTTTATTTTTTCTTTCTTTCTGTTTTCTCTTTTTTCTTCTGTTTGCTTTTAATTTTCTTCCTTTAGTTCGTCCGTTGCGAATTATTTCAAATTACCTTCCTGCTATCTCACTTTGTTTCTCTCTTTATGTTTTCGTGTAATTCACATTGCTTTCTGTCCATCTCATTGGTTTCTGAAACTTTTTAACGAAGAATTGCATACAGTCAGAATTTAATATGATTGCTCAGTAACGAGGCTAACATCCGGTTTGATTGCTCTCCCATCGATCGTACCAGCAATAGAGTAAAAGCTTTAGATTAAGGTAAGGGAAAGAGGTCATGTCAGCTCAGGAGGGACGAGAAAAAAGTAAAAAGTATAAAATTAAGTATTATAATGACTGCGTGAACAACAGCAGACAAAATAAAAGTGGATGGTGGGTGGCAAAGAAGAAACAGGGATTAGTTTTGAAGGGGAAAAATAAATAAAATATGCGTCACTTTAACTCGAACGAGCAGGAAAATAAACAAAAGTCGTGTGCAACAATGAACACCTTCTCTTGTCGTTGATTCATGAATAATTATTGACCAATCAAAGCAAAGAAAAAGTATCATTATAGACTAATCAAAGACAAAAAAATAGAGAATAATTATTGACCAATAAAAACAAGAAAAAGTAGAATTGTTACCCAATCAAAGAGACGAAAAATACTCAAAGGTCAAAGTTGTAGAAATTAGTGAAAAAAAATATGTATAAAAGTACTCTTGTGCTGAGAAGGAGAGAATGGGGTTAGAAAGCTATACAAATCCAATTGCCGGGAGAAATTGTTTTAGAAAATCTCTAAGTAGAAGAATATTCGAAACCGTTAGACATTGTTAACTCCGGTTTATGTCTCGTTACCATCCGACGCTGAACGCTCAAGGTCAAAGAGAATATAAGCTTTAGAGTTTCAAAATATATACACGATGATTGAAAAGCAACTCCCTATTTAATTATTGAGTGGCCAGCCAGGAGTCCTCATTTAATATCTTGTAACATTTTTTTTACTTTATTTTGGGGTTGGTTAAAGAAAGAATGTTTACTATTCCAAACCAATATTTTGGGAGAAGTTGAGACTCTAATACAAGAATTTATATATCCTGCACATTTATAAATCTATTATCCGCCCGTGCATTGAATACTGCTGCCATCTCTGGTCGGGTGCCCCTGCTGTTCTCCTCGGGCTTCTCGATATGGTTCAGAGGAGGGTCTGTAATCTGATAGATACCGACTTGGCAGACCGCCTGCAGTCTCTCTCCCACCGGCGCGACGTGGCTTCCTGTGTCTCTTCTATAAATACTTTCACGGCTTCTGCTCCGATGAACTTAGATCACTAGTGCCCCCTAAATACGAATTTGAACGAGATACTAGATTAGCAACTAGATCCCACCCTTTTACTGTGGAACCGATAAAATGCAACCGTAACTTCTACTTCAACAGTTTCTTTCCTCGCACTTCCCGACTGTGGAATTCTCTTCCACACGATTGCTTCCCCGACGGCTACAATCTCCAGGAGTTTAAATGTAAGGTCAATAGACACCTCCTAACACACTAACCTGCTCCCATTCTATCAAACACTCTTCCCATCTGCCCAACCCTCATCCTCGCTATCCTTACTCATCTGTCACTTTCCTCCTGCCATTCCCTATGTCTAACCACTCCTTCTCTTTACCTTCCCCTATGTAGCCCCATGCGCAATAGTGGCAGTGGAATGCCTTGCTTGGGGTGAGGTGATTAAAAAAAAAAAATTCCATACCGCAAGAGTTAATCGTGAAAACAGTTGACGTATTTCCTGGGTGGCTTGAGAAATTAGTTGCAAAATCTGGTACCAATGTGGAATTTTAAATGAAACCTCATGATAAACGCTTTCCTCTTATATTCATTTCTTGTAAAAAATTATACTTCATAAATAATTTATAAGTATTTTAAAATATGGGATTACTTTTCAATCATCCGGCATATATGTGTTTAAATGAACCCTAATTAATCTATAGTCGGGTAGATGTAACCTAAGATATGTTTTTATTGATATGATCAATATAATTATTTATGAGTTTGGTTTGATCAGGATCACAGTGCCTCAAGAGCTATTTGAACTCCTAAATAATATTGGTTCTCTATAAGTTTGATTTGCAGGTGTGTTGATATAGTTGATGATAAGATTAGCGGTTTTACTTTATTGTTAAGTAGATAATTAATCTAATTTTCTTCTTTTCGTCGACAGGGATTGTATTTTTCTTTATGATATTTCTATGGTAAAATTCATCTTGTTAACATGTATTTGTTTTTATAGAAGATATTAATGTTAAAACGTTTAAACATTAAGAACACACGAAAAGCTACCAAACACTCTCCGCATAATACTAGTAGAAAACACGAATATAACAACCACATCGACATCTAAAAAAAGATTAAAATAACTGAAGCACTAATCATAAAAATGTAAAAAATAACACTCAGTAACATTTACTATGAACACGGCCACAATGTACTGACCGTGTTTGGTATAAAAACAGTTTCCTACGATACAATACAGAAAACCTCACACATAAAGTTCATGCCAAAAAAAGTAAAAATCTTCTTTGATAATGGCTTAAAAAATAGCCAAAATCGCTTGGATAAGTAAAAATTTGGGAGTTATTACAAACTTTCTCTTCAGAAAAAAAGCTTGTATGAACACAAAAAACTCAAATAAAAATCTTTATCGCAGTTTCTTTATATATATATATATATATATATATATATATATATATATATATATATATATATTGTAATGTTTTATTACAAAGGTTTATAAAAAGATTCTATCACTGTACAAATATTTTCATGTTTCAAAACCATACCGATCTTCTTCGGGTGATATTTTTAAATAAAATGTATATATATATATATATATATATAGAGAGAGAGAGAGAGAGAGAGAGAAGAAAGAGAGAGAGAGAGTAGAATTAAAAAGAGAAAAGAAGGAGAAGGAAAGATAGAGTATCAGCATAAGAGGATAGGGGGTTAACTTAAGTTATTTGATTCCAGCTCTCGGCAACGTCTCTGACCTAGATATCAAAAAATCTTTGTTGGTGAAAGATTTGAACTTTCACCCGAGCTGCTCATTGACTGTTTTAGATTTGTTATTTTGGCTTTAATTTCAGGTGAAAATAAAGACAAAAATTCTCTAACATTTGTATAATATTTTATTAAGTTGGTTCTAAGCTTTCGGCTCACATGATCAATCTTCAGATTGGTTACAAAGACGTTAACAAGAAAACATCTACCATCAGCGACGATTTTATCTTGAAAATAATTCTCCGCTAAGCAACGGCAACAGTTACCAAAAATAGCAAACGCAGTTCACAAATTTGTAATGCTGTTCTATGACGACACACCGCGTGATAGCTCGAAATGACAACAGAACCAGATATATTTAAATGCAATGTAATGTGTTATGACCAAATTTAAACTTGATTTTATTAAGTGTGGGTTGTTTGGATTTGATGCAGATGGCCTCCAATATCTGAAGGTTCTTTTTACTGTGTGTATGTGTGAGGATTATTGCATTGTTGACAAAAATCTGTCTGATATTACCTACATGGTTATGTTTTCTGAGAAATGTTGTTTAATTGTACTCTGATCATAAAGGTGACAGGTAAGTCTACGGGAGAGAGTGGTTGTAGTAAAACCAATATATGTAGTGGCTTTATTAGTAGTACCAGAGATACAATCTCTGAACGGGCATGTAAATTAATACACTACATCGGTTTTTTGTAGAGGATTTAGTTGAGTGCTTGTACGTTTATTTTGAGACTATGAGGCCAATTGTTTTGATTTTTTATAATATATAACTTTAATTTGATTATTACTTTCCACTGGTTTAAAATTTCTACGTATTATATTTGTGAGAGTTTTTTCATCTTGTTTATAATTATTATTTATTTGGTTGCAATAGTATAAGTTAATAGTGTTATGTCTATTTTGATGGACACCATTATTATTAATATTATCAATATTGTTAGAGCTATTGTTAAGTTTGTTGAGATAAATTTTAATTTGTTGATCAATAACGGAGTTAGGAAATCTATTATTGACAAGTGTTTGCTTAATGTTGTATAATTCTTTATAACAAAATGGATTTGAAAGACGGTATCATTTGTGTGCGTTGAATTAAGTTTTTTATAACAGCTAACTTATATCGTTGGGGGCATTCACTTTTATAATTAATAAAACTAGAGTTTATGCTAGTTGGTTTCCTATGTAGAGAAGTAGTAAATCTATGTGTGCTAGAATCAATGATTACATCAAGGAATGGGATTTTGTTATTAATATTAAGTTCTAATGTAAATTTGAGGACGAAGTGACTTTCAAATTTGTTTTTAAGTTGTGTAATTTGATCGATATTCTTAGCTAAAATGAAGATGTCATCTATGTAGCTTACATATATAGAGGGTTTATTGTTGTCGTGAATTATTTTATTTTCTAAATTTGCCATATAGTAATTACAAAAGCGGGGACCTAAAGGAAATCCCATCGCAATACCATCAATTTGAGCATAAGGGGTTGTGAAAGGGTACTTCTGTGGTGCATGCTAATAATATTTTTAATATAGTGGGTTTAATATTGATTGATAGGCGAGTAGCATGATTGTATACATAGTTTCAAGGACGGGAAAATTAGTGAATAAGTTTTGGACACCCAAAGATTCAATTATTTGATTGTTAGGTTTTACGGAATGGAGAATCTGTAAGAATTCATTCGTGGACTTAATACTATATTTACTAGAAAGGTAGGGAATAATTAGTTTGCTAAGTGGTTTGGAAAGGGTATATATTGGTGTGGGTATTTGAAAAATGATAGGTCGGAGGGTATAAAGTATTTGTTGGTATAAAGCTCACTATCCATTAGTTTAAACATTGAATTAGGTTTCTGTGCGACATGAAAATTAGGTCCGAGATTAAGGAATTCTATTTCATCTGGAGAGAGTTGGTAATCCGATAGGTTAATGAAGTTGTCATTGATGTTTCGTTAAAATATTTTTCCTTTATATAATTTGTTTAGCTTTTTTTGGATTACTTGTTTATGGGATTCATGTTCCTTTTGTGTTGTATTTTATGATAAATTCAATATTTCCTTGAATTTTTCACTTGTGGTAGAAGACTGTAAGATTTTTTTAATACGTACAATTTCAGTGTTGATTAGTTGTAATTCCTGTTTGGCTGCGTGTATTTGCCGGTTAATAAGGTTCCATTGAAATTTCTTATAATATATATATATATATATATATATATATATATATATATATATATATATTAGTTATCTACATAGAAGCCTATTTTCACGTGAGGCGTTTGTAGAGAGAGTTTTTGTTTTTACATCAAGTGACGTTGAAAGCGACAGATTTTTTTTTAAATTATGTTTGTAAACGTAAACCTATCTTTAATAATGTTTGTAAATTTGTTTTAGATAATTTTTTTTAAATGTATCTAAAAAAATTAAAAACATTTTTTAAATGTATCTAAAAAAGTTTAGTTATTGAAGTATTTGTAAAGATTCAAAGCACCTAAGTCCCTATTTAACCCTAGCTTGTGTGTATTTAATTTTAAAATCTAGTATTTATCTTTCTTTCTGCGTGTGTATGTAGAACTAAAATTAGACTCTATCAGTAAACATTTGCAATTTTCTAACGTGTGACCCGGTTGATTGAAATGTGCTCCCACTGGGGAATATAGATTATTTTGGCGTATATTAAGTTTGTGATTATTGAAGCGAAATCTAAAGCTATTACCGGATTCGCCAATATATCCACTATTGGGACATATTGAACAGAAGAGGAAGTATATAATGTTTTCGCTGTCACAAGTGGTGCGTGGTGGCTGCAATTTGATTTTGGTTTTGGGTACAGAGAATATTGTGTCGTTTACCAAATGTTTACAAATTAGGCACCTGGGTTTCTGACATTTTAAATTCCCTGATAGGTTTGTGTTTTTTTAGATATTTGTTAGAAGTGAGGATAGTTGATAGGTTGGGTGTTTGTTTCATTGCCTTTATGGGTGGTTTATCGAAAATGTCTTTCATTTTTTGTTTGATTGGAGGTTCTTTTAATCATTTTTTAATTTTTGATAAGTATGTGTTAAAGTTGATTGTGGTTAAAAACCATGGGAATTCAGTTGTTGTTTTTTCTTTTCTTGTGTGTGAGAAGTGTGTTACGATTTATGTGGATGGTTTTATTTAGTGCTTCTATTATTATTTTTATTGAGTATTTAAATTTTATAAATTGCTTTGTTAGGTTGTTAATGTTGTTTAGAAAATCTGGATGGTCTGAGCATATGCGTTTGATTCTTAGAAATGAGCTGTATACGATAGATTTTTTAATTTAAGGGGATGACAACTGTTAAAGTGTTGTATAGACTGGTGGGAAGTGTATGTTTGTTTAAGTTTATCATGACGTCTGAGAAAGGGACGGATGTATTTGAGTACTCCATGGTAAATTTAATTGTATTATGGAAGTTGTTGCCGAAAGTAAAAAAAGGTTTTTAATTTTTCTACTCCATGAGTCCATACTAAGAAAATGTCATCAATATATCTAAAATAATGTGATGGTTTGTATTGTGAATTGTCTAGTATCTTTCTTTCTAGAATGTGCATAAAGATATTGGCATAACTAGGTGCCATTTTTGTGCCCATTGCTGTGCCACTAATCTGTAAATAGTGATTGTTGTTGAATTTAAAATTATTGTGTGTTAAGATGAAATTTATTTATTGGCATATATCTGTGATTTAGTTGTTAGGTAGTTTGCTTTTAAGGAACTCATGGCAGGCTGATACTCCTTCAACGTGTGTAATGTTCGTGTACAGAGACGTAACATCCATCGTTACTAGGATATATATATATATATATATATATATATATATATAATACTGTTTAACTAGAAACAGAATATCTACTCAAATACGAATATGAATAAAAAATAATGTTCAAACAAATCAATTGAATATAAATGTGTGTGTGTGTGTGTGTGTTTGTGTGTGTGTGCGTGCGTGTGTGTGTGCACTTTTTTTTCGTTTTAATTTTGGGTATTTAATTTAATACTCATTATTTAGAGGTAACGTAATTGAAATTCGTTTTTGTGTCTCTATTTTAGTCCCCCCCCCTTACGGATGTGCGTTGTGGTGCATTGGTTATCGGCTCGGAACGAGAAATCGGGGAGCCGAGTTCGAATTCCAGCTGAATTCATTGCATTCACTTACGCGCAAATACCCTTGGGAAAGGTATTAATCCGTCTATTCCTTCAAGTTATGAGTTAAATAACCGGGCAGATTGGGTTCTATAGCCTTGGTCAGCAACCAGTCTACCGCAGAAAGCAATGGCAACCTACTGCGGGATAATCTTCTGCCCAGTCATGATCGCCCAAGCGTGTATCACGTATGGCCCTTAACTGACTGACAGTTGTTTTTACGTTTTTTACGTCTTCAGATTGTCATATATCTTTAAAGATCTTCAAAAATTTATCAAAACACAAGAACCTTGAAATAGAAAAAATGATCTTTAGCTCTGAAAATTGTGTATAATCTTAGTTTCTTTTTTTCTTTATTTATTTTTATTATTATTTTTTTTTTTAGAAAAATGATCAGTGGAAAATGAAGCCTTTTCTGATCTTAAGTCTGTGATGTGGAACACAAAAGTGAATGTGTATAAAACAAAAATAAAAGAAAATAATAATAATAATAATAATAATAATAATAATGATTGAATCTACAAACACCTGTGTCATCACATCAGTCAGTCAGTTAAGTGCCATACGTGATTCGCTCTCTTTCGATCCATGACTAACTAGATAGAAGATTTCCCGCAGTAGATTGACATTTTTTTCCTGCAGTAGACTAGCTGCCAACCAAGGCTACAGAACCCATTCTGTCCCAATATTCAACGCATAGCTAGAGGAAGAAGAGATAGACTTATATATTTACCGTATGTGAATGCAACGAATTCAACGGAATTTCGAAATCAGATCTCCGTTTTCTCATTCCGAGACGATATTCATTGCACTGCAACGCTCATTCACATATAATGCAATCACATACAACTTCAATAATAAGGCATTGACTGATTGTTCCTTCCAAGAAGAGTAGATGGTCGTGGATTAAACCAAGCGCAACTATGACTGAAAACTTCAACTAAGTCTTTTTGCTTACTTGCAGCAAACAAACTACAGCAGATTAAGATGATTCTGAAACACAAGAGTGCTAAAGAAACTGCTTTAAAATGACAGAAGACTAAAACCTGCTGAAAATTACATGAAATTAAACAGGATCATCAGAATATGAGTATCTAAATGAGAAAGAAAAAACACATTTTAAAAAATTCAGTAAAAAATTGAGTCTGTAAATGCAAGGAAAAAATAAGAGAAAAAAAAACTCCGCACGGCAAATATTAACGTCATCGAATTTGATGTAGATGAAACTCATACCCATCAGTGGCTGGTAGGTACTTGCCTCAAACCAGAATCTGAAAGATTCATAATTACTGCCTATGGTCAGTGTTTTCCAGCAAGAAACTACCAAAATAATGTTTTTGAAATTTAATAGTAGCCCATCCTGGCGAGTATGTGGAGAAAATTGACCAAATGATATCTGAATGTGATTGATGTTAACAGGATAATTGCAATGAGATGATAGAGCTGCATTCACTTTCACTTGTAAAGAAAATCGGTGTGTGCATCACAATCTATTTGCATTATTTACATCATTCGGACGAATATGGCAAGAAAGATGAGGTCTATTATTGCCATATTCATGGTGTTTTGGCCGGTGTTCATTCCGACCTTCTTAAAGCAGTTGGAATTTTAAACTGAACCCTTTATTTTGACGACTGGAGTAGATTGTTCTCGTTCTATAAGTCATAATCCTTCCGGATGTCTTAGATTGGAGTAGATTCGAACTGAACCCTTTATCACTGGAGTAGATTGTTCTCGTTCTATAAGTCATCTCGCTTCTGGATGTTCTAGATTTGAGTAGATTCGAACTGAACCCTTTAGACTGGAGTAGATTGTTCTCGTTCCATAAATCATGTTAATTCCGGATGTCTTAGTTATTTTCCTTTAACTCAACTCTAACAGTTTTTTTCACCACTGCTGTAGCTAGGTATTGAACAAACGACTCTTTGTCACTGGATCACAATATTTACATAATTATGAAATTACTATTTTATAGAATTTTTGCGTTCAAACTGATAGGAAAATCTAAGCAAATTAGACAGACATTATTAATAATGAACATGCTGAAAAACGTATCTTGTGATAGATGTTGCATCGCTAAACGGCAGCAACACATCTTTGAAAACTAATCAAATACATGGACTGCGATATAGAAATCAATGGAATGTGTCATTTGAAACCAACAACATTACCTGTTTTTGTTGTGCGTCTGGAAATTATATCAGAAAGTGCAAATAAATATTAATCAAATTATGTGTAACGCTAAAATGTGAAAATTACAAAAAATTAATTAACCTCTTAAGTTAAGGGTCATTATTTATCCATATTGGGCTGTTTAGTTTTCTGTATGGTTTGTATTTTCCGTTGGATAGATTGAATCAAATAAATTTACTATTTTTCGTTGTATTTTATACCCTACCTTTTTTAAAAGAATTAGTATTTCTTTTTTTTAAATTTTTCTGTAGTTCTGCTGTTGTAATTCCTTAGAACTCATAGACGATCGTCTCTAAATAGATAATACATCTTTATCTCTAATTTCAGTTTCCTAACGCCTCCTTAACTCATATCACACGTGACGCATAAAAAAAAATATTTTAACAGTACATTCTAGAATGGGTTACTCTCAAGCCTTGTTTTGGGTGGAAGTAACCAACCATTATTCACTTTTAGCAAACAAACCTGAATGTCTGTGTCTACGAATTTCGAATGCAACCCGCGTTTAAATACAATAACTTTTATGTCTTTTCGTTACTGTCATTATCACGTACATGTATCCATTTGAATGAATAAAATTTTTCACAGATTTATTTAATGCGTCATGCACATTATATCAAGGTTTGAATAAACAGTGTGTTAAATAAATAGTGAGTTTATATCATACTTCAAAAATTCATCTTTTATAAAAAAAAAAATAATGCACAAAATGTGAAAGTAAATGGAAAGAGATTTTTTAAAAAATTCTTTTATTTCATTTTTATTCTTGCTTTCACTAGTTTGATAACAAAACCTGAATGAGTGAGGAAGACGTCACGTGCAAACTTGCATTGTGTTTTGGCGGGATAAAGCAAAGGCGGGAAAAGTGGAGGAGTTTTCGATAGGATTATTTCTGTTTTACTTCATTGTTTTTATTCTTGTTTATTTTTTAAGTCATCAGACGCTTATCATCTTTTTCTTTCTTACTTTTATTTTATTCTTTCTATTATATTAGCTGCCAAACAAGAAATTTGTTGCATTATCGAGCCTTTCTCTTACCGAAAAAAATGCTCACCTCAGCGTTCATGTCGATATTTAGTCAATATATCTGCTAATTTTAACACGTAAAATGCTCTTTGTTGGCCTTTCACAAAAAAGCCATGTTTCGTGCTCGATTTTTTTTCACTGAAAAAAAAGGAAAGAAAATAACTATTCTCACCCCAACTTGCGAATTTCCGCATTTATTATTTTTATATTTTTAGAAATTCTTCCGTTTCCCCACTGGTTTCTTCCACAGTTCTGTTTTACTTTCATCTTTTTCATCATTGTATTATTTCAAGTCTATACATTCTTTCTTTTTTAATTTTCTTCTTTTTTACTCTCTCTCTCTTTTCCCTTTCTCTCTCTCTTTCTCTCTCTCTTCGAATTTAACTATGAATTTTACTCCCAAAAAACCTATTAATTCTTTCTTTGAATTCTTCACTCCATTTGATATGTACATTTTCTATTTCTTTAACTTTTTTGCATTATTCTTTATCTGATGACTAAGCTTTCTACATTCTCCCTACTGCTATCCTCCTCCACTTCCTCTTCCGACGCTCCTTCTCCTCCTTCCTCTGCTCCACATCTTTTCGCTCCTCCCACTCCTTATTCTAGACTGCCTCCTCTTATATACTCACTTTTTTCTTTTATTCTTTCTTCATTTCATACCTTTAAAAAAGTGTTGCACTTTTGATGATTCTTTCATTGTTCTCTTCTTCTCACTTTTGTTATCCTCTGTTTTATTACAGCACACACTACACACACAAACACACATACTCTCACACACACACACACATACTCTCACACACATACTCTCACACACACACAAACGCGCATATATATATATATATATATATATATAAACTCAGCACTCTTTCTAATCTTCAGTGTAAGTTTTTAATCACTCTTCTATTTTTTCCATCCAGGATTTTGGAGTCTATCATTTTCCTTCTCCTTCTTTATTTACTTTTCTATATTTTCTTTCTTATTTTTCTCCTTCACTTACTCTTCTTCCCTCATCTTCTTTTCCTTCTTTACTCATCTTCTACTTCTTCTCCTTCTTCTTCTTCTTCTTCACTTTTTTCTATTTTCCTTCTTATTCTTCTTCACTTACTATTTTCTTTCAGCTTCTTCTCATTCTCGTCAGTTTTCTCTATTTTCCTTCTTATTCTTCTTCACTTACTTTTCTTCTATCTCCTTCTTTTTTTTTAACTTTTTTCTATTTTCCTTTTTGTTCTTCTTCGTTTACTTTACTTCTTTCTCCTTCTTCTTCTTGGTTTTTTCCTTCTTCCTCTGCATCACTTTTCTTTATTTTCTTCTTTTTATTCTTCTTTAATTACCTTTCATTTCCTTTTTATTCTTCTTCTTCTTCTTCACTTATTTTTCTTGCTTCTCTTTTTTCTTTACTTACTTGTCTTCTTTTTTTTTCGTCACATACTTTTCTCCCTCCTTATTCTCCTTCATATGCTTTTCTTACTTCTCCTTCTTCTTCACTTTTCTTTACTTCCCTTCTTCGTATTCGTTACTATTTTCTTTTTCCCTCTTCTTTTTTTTCTTCGCTTACTTTTCTTCTTTCTCCTTCTTCTTCCCTTACTTTTCTTTCTTTTTCTTTTTCTTCTTTTTCTTCTGAAATATTTTTCTTTTCCTTCACTTCCTTCTTCTCATTGTTCTTCTCTTACTTCTTTTTCTATTTAACTTGCTCTCTTATGCTCACACTTTTTCAGAATTTTCTTTGTTGCTCCTTTTTTTTCGTCTCCTGCTTTCTTTTGCTTATTTTCCTCGTTCTATGCACTTACTTATTCCTTCTCTTGATTTACACTTCATTATTATTTCATTTTTCTTTCTTTTTCTTTTTCTCTTCTCTTCATTGCTTTACTGCCGCTTTTCATCCTCTTCACCTTTCGTTCTAATTTTATACCTACCTTCTTCTTCTTTTTCTTCTACTTCTTCTTCTTCCATTTCATTTTTACAATCTCTCCTCAAATATTTCCTTTATCCCTTTTTCTTCTGACTCGTTATCAACTTCATTTCCACTACTAATACCACACACTTACCTCTTTTTAATTTCAATATTCTTTTTCACTTTTCTCGACACACTGTTATTTTTTTAAACTATATATACTTATTGTATATATATTTTTCTTCTTTCGTCTCAGTGACCGGATATTGGACGCAATTACATGTTGGGCCTTCTCGTTTACTTCCGGCAAACAGAACAATGTTCACCACAAAAAAATAAATAAATAAAACTAATAAAGTATTAAAAAAAGAAAAAGAAACCAAACAGGAACAACAATAACAACTTTAGCAACAGCGACAAATAACAGTAACACCGGCTTATAACCACATAAGCAAATTTACAAACATAAAATAAAACGATGAGCGAACTCATTTAGACGATTGAGTGGTACAGTTTGGGATGTCAGTGGGATACGGACGAAAATGTGGCATGTTAGATAAATTATTCGTGGTGAATGGAAAAAATGCAAGGTGCAAATCCAAGCAACAAAATTAAGAAAGATATTTTGTCAAATATATATTTACGATGATATCCGTAAAACAACGGTTATTGGCGATGAAAAAAAAGAACAGACTCCATAGTTCAACCGCAAATATTTCTCATTAAAATTTAACTAATTATAATGTTCATTTATAATATATGTTCTAATGTTACTTAAAAATGATTTTATTAAAATTAATGACCCACACAACGCTTACTTGGTTTTCATAACTCCAAAATACCTTAGTACACAAGAATTACTTAATCCTAATTTTAACCTAAAAAAATCCAGCCCCATTACTAATGAGGGAATACAAAATCAATTTTTGTTAAATCTAAAATTCAAACTTCTGTTAAAAATTATTGTCTACTCATTTAAATAATGTATGTTCCGAGTATGTATTTTACCCAGACAAAATAAAAAAAAAGTTTTGACATTAAGCTACATTGTTCTTCACGCGACCTAAATTTTCAACTCCATAGATCAACCTAATTTTCACTTTTGATTGAGCAATATTGACACATCTACAATTATATTAACTTCTTCAAATCACTCCTCCTTAATTTTCTGAATAACCATGAATCCACCTTAATATTTCTAAAGTAAATCATTTTCAACATTTATTTTTAAAATATTACCCGTGGAAGAACAATATTGTTCTGAAGCATAAAAAATACAACGAAAATCTCCTTTTTATTTATTAATAGATAATCATTAAAATAAGGAGTGGAGGGTTATGATCGTCTACTACTTTCAGGTATATTTATAAAATATTTTAATAAATTTAAAAATCATCTTATTCTACATTGTAAGAAACATTCTCTGTATATTTTATCAAAATTTATTTTACGAGATAAAGAAATTGAACTATACTGGAGTAGTTTTGCATCGCAACACCAGTTACTACAAAAACAAATATTAACCTAAAAACTTGACCCATAGCCTTAAATAGTTTAAAAAATAGAGACGTTCATATTGACGCCAAATTCGTTCAGAAATATCTAGACTGTCAGTTATATATAACGTTTTTCTTCGATTAATTTTTTAAAAATTCATTAGTTAATGAAGCATATAGATAATAGCGAAGACCATCTTTTTTCGAACCTAGTGAAATTATGATACCAAATCACAAATAAAGAACTGTACCAAATAATAGGAAACACATTACTTGATGACTTTCAACAGCAGAAACATCTAAAATAGATTACACATGCAACTCAAAGAGAAAGTAATAATATAATCATGGTGCTAACATTCCACACAATGAAATGTTATATATATATATATATATATATATATATATATATATATATATATAAACTTATATGGTGTTGAATTGTGATAATGTTTTGAGCGAAGATTTTTTCAGTTCACTGACAAACCTCACCACATTAATCGTATATATATATATATATATATATATATATATATATATATATATATATATATATATATAAAGTAAGTAAGAATTACACAGGTCATGGTAAATTTTGTAAACTGCGCCATGAGGAGAAGTCAATTTTGATATTTGCCTATCCGCATTCTCTATTAGATAAGAGAGTAGAATTACACACACACACACACACACACACACATATATATATATATATATATATATATATATATAAACGATTTTAAATTCTTAAAAATCTGTAATCCACACTTCAAAAAAATTCTTTGTTGGAAATTGTTCTCAATGGTTGAAAAACATTTAGCAATCTCTGATTGGGTGAATGAATTCATATAACACATTGGGCTTATGTAGGTGTTTGGAGGATTAAAAAGATTTTTATTACTATATTACACGCTTTAAATCTTTTATAGTCAATGGTAAATATTAAATGTCTATGTGCATGAACGAATTATACTACATTTGAATTGTACTACATTTGATTTAACTTTAAAAAATAATGATAGAATCAATTTCTAAAAACACTTACTTGTCCTGAGTATGACGAAAAACACTATTAGACAGAAAAAAAACTCTAATCGAGGTTAGGGGAGCGTGAACAACCTCTTAATTTCTGTTGCTCAAAGATTCACCCTGAACTGTGGTGGTAGCACTTGTTGGAGTCCCATCTATGGGCAGATATTTAACTCCAAAGTTGCTATCAAAGCACTATGAATATATAAAATTCAGTTTTGTAGTAAAAATGCCAACAACACATTTTAATAGTAAACAAATAAAAAGAAAATTACCTGCAATAATGTTTTGTAAAACAATTAGTAACACTCCTAAGAAAGTAAAATTTCGGTATAAAATGACTCATACGGAGATATGCTGCTAAACTAACAAACAAGACATTCTTTATCTCAATACCTACCAAAAAATGAGAAATCATGCGAGAAGAATTCTGTAACAATTATCTGTGCGCACTAATCAGATTACAAAAGGACACAGAGTTACATATTAGATAGAAGAAACTGTTAGCATAGAAATTACGGTAGCATCTAGGCCATTTCAACTGCAAATTGATGAGACATTGCCACCAATTAATTTCTAAAGTATAGGAACCATAGGGGGAAATTCATCAGAACAATTACCATGGAATATAGAAAAGATACAGGGGAGCTAAGTTTCGGTGGTGGGGAAAGTGACTAAAGCCAGGTCAGTACCAATAATATTGCAGATTCTTTTTTAATTTTATCACGAATCTCTAAACATACAGCATTAGCACCAGGCAAGATATGGCAGCAATATTTTTAAGATCCTTCTCTAATTTTTAAGAGAAATGTACTTAAAAAGAACTTTTTCCCCTCAAATGGCTCAATAACATTTACCATTCCAAGCTTCGGATATCTAGTTATCTGTTTACTCAGACGCCAGAGACTACCAGTAACTGTAAAAAAACATAGGTGAAAAAGACGCTAAAATTAGGAGAGACTGATTTAAAAATCCTTTATGTTTTCATTATATTTTGCATATCGCTGAGAATAATCTCAGTAATATACCCCTTTAAATAATAGAAAACATCGACCAAATAAAAGCCACTAACCCGGATAAAATTCCTGTGGTCATCCTTAAGAATATCAACCCAGATTCATCTCCGATTTTGCAAAGTTATTTAACCTCAACTTAAAGGAGAATTTTTTCAAATCATGTGGTAGGTTGCAAGTGTATGTCAGCTATTCAATAACGCAGGCAATCTACTCATCCCCGCCGATCAGACCAAGAACTCCCACCAGTCACGATGAACAGATGTCCCCTCGAGTAGGTCCTGTGCTTTGAGATAATATTGGACATCAGACTCACACACAACCTCGTGTGGAATTCCTATATAGAATCCATCTCTACAGATCCAATTAAAATGATCGGCTCCCTGTACCGCTACCTGACTCCTCATGTTATCTTCAACCTTTATAAAAGTTCGATCAGGCCAAATATGGAGTACTGTTTCCATACTTGGTAGCTCAGCTGCACTCACTTTCTCACCGACGTCTCCTCTATAAATACTTTCAAGTCTTCTGCTCCGATGAAATGAGCTCCTTGTTGCTCTCTCTGCATGTATTTACTCGAGCTACTAGACTAGATACTAGATCCTACACTTTTAGAGTGAAACCAATAAAATTTAACAACTTCTACTCCCTCAGCTTCTTTTCTCGCACTTCCCGCCTGTGGAATTTTCTTCCGTATACTTAGTTCCCTGATAGCTACGATCTCCAAAAATTTAAATATAACGTCAATTGACATCAATCTCTTTGACTCTTATCCTCTCCTTTATGTTCTTTTCCCCGTTCACGCTGTTCTTATCAGCTCACAAGTGTTCTCAACCTTCACTCTTTTCTTATGATCTCATCACTGTTCTCAACCATCTCTTACCAGTTTTCTGAAATCCTCTATAACTTGTTCCTTTTTTTCATCACTCTCCTTCTATATAACCCACTGCTCAACAGTGGCAGTATAACTGCCATGCTTGGGATAAAAATTATAAAAAAAAGTATACTTAGGCAGGAGATGCCCAGATCTCACACACATACACACACATACACACGCTCTCTCTCTCTCTCTCTCTCTCTCTCTCTCTCTCTCTCTCTCTCTCTGGCGGAATTTATCGAGTCTCTCATTCCTCTGTCGCTACTACCAAGGAAAGTTCTTTTGGACAAACTTTATCGACTGATCTTTGACGGCTAGGATCTGTCATGCCATTTATATATTCCATCGGCAAGAATTAAGTTCAAATCAAACCAAACAACATCTCCCGGGGAACCACTGCCCTATGGAACAGACCCCTAAGTGGATGTTTCTTCGATCACTACATTCATGGTCATTTCAAGTCAAGGGTCAACCGTTATCTTCCCCTCCTCTCCCTATTACGTAACCCTTTATCTCGAGTTGCCTCCCTAATTTGTACAGAAAAAATCATATTGTAAATAAAAAATAAATAAATATCAGCGGATGTTTAATAATATTGAATAATTAAATATTTAAGTTAATACCTAATCCGATCTATAAATCACTAAATGTTCTAAATAGACTGCAGCCGAATTATTTTATATCCTGGAGGCATTACTTAACTTTCATGAATTCATGTTCAGAAGCAGCCAGCAAACGTCATTTAGCTTCAGATTCTTATGGAGCTAAAATGTGATTCTTCATGCAATACACGTCATATTTGTTTCTTTACAGTAAAAAGAAGTGGCATTCTTATTCAAACTTTTTTTTTTTAATCATATCACCCCGAGCAATGCAGTAACGCCACTGACATGCAGGGAGCTACGTGAGAGTGAAAAGATTTGGAAAAGAGAAAGCCGGAAACCACATCCTAAACAGGGAACAAGGAATGAGCCTCTACACCTGTACAATAGACGTGGGTGGAGTGTGAACCGGGCGATAGTTTAGCCTATCTGCTCCAATTGAGAAAAAAAAAAGGAGGAAAATAGTGATAGTAATGTTAGCCGTTTTTTATAAGGAAACATTCAGCATTCATTGATCGAGCAACATGTACTATGGATATTGAAATAAAACTTTGTCTTCAAACAATTTTTGTTGAAAATACGTTTATCTAGTCTACTAAATGTTATCGTTCTTTCCAGGGTTTCCTTCCTAACTTTTTTTTTAAATGGCTCGTCACCATTACATGTCATTACTTTCTCTTCGAGATGCATATGCTGTATCTTTTAGTTGTTGCTTCTATTGATCATCCTCAGGTAATAAAGTTTATGTTATCTAGGTATAGTTTATTGTTTGTGCTTCTATAGTGCCAATCCGCGTGTTTCGAAGAATGGGGGCCATAACTAATACTTCCAGACCTCGTTCATCAGAAGCCATTTTTATACTTGATCTGAGAAAGCAGTTGAATAAAGCAGACATTTTAGATGTTTCTGAATGCACTGGACGCCATACATGACAGCCATTCGAAAGTCTCGATCTGAGACTACGGCAATACACCACTGGAATGCTTATGTTTATCTTTTAGTTTTATAGCGATTAGTGGTGTTGAGTGAGTGCAGATTCAATTTCCTTTTCCCTATTTTTCTTATAACTGTTTCATCAGTCAGTTAAGTGCCATACGTGATACACGCTTAGACGATCATGTCTCAAGAGAGACCTGACTGACTGGGCAGAAGATTATCTCGCAGTAGGTTGACATTGCTTTCTGCGGTAGACTTGTTGCCAGCCAAAGCTATAGAACGCAATCTGTCGTGTTAGTTAACCCATAACTGGAGAGAAGTGTATTTGCGCGTAATTGAATGCAATGAATTCAACTGGAATTCGAACTCGGCTCCCCTATTTCTCGTTCCGAGTCGATATCCACTACACTACAATGCACTTAAAGTGAGGTATTTAGAGTGTTTAGTCTCTACTAATTCTACATCATTAATTTTAATGATGGATTCAGGGTAGACGTGATTCCAGTTTCAGATAGTTTTTTATTTGAAAAGGTTGAACTTGATTCCTGCTACTTGGAATTCTTGAAAGAAGATGTTGATTTTTTTATCCAAGACAACTCTAGTTCAAACTATGTCATCAGTACACACTCCATCATCTGGTCTTCTGGAAGTAAAACACAAAAGCTGATTTCAGCTGATGACAGTTACTCACGTCTCAATAAGAAATCTGCCAAGGCTGACAACAAACCTCCAATGAGCAGTTAACTGGGGCAGAAAATGGCTATTAAAATTTAATACCTCCTAAACAAAACTGCTCTTCATTAACCACCATGGAGAAACTTTCCTACCAGAATAGTTGATGCAAGTCTCCTTGAGAGCAACACACTGCGCCTCTTTGGTTTCACCTTTTTCAACCTACCTGAAGTGGAATGAACATATCATATCTATAGCTGCATCTACGGCTAGGTATGTTTGGTCAATGTATTGGCCCAGAAATCTACCATTCCTCCGCGCCTTGAATAATTTTACCATATCTGGTCCGGTGCTCCTGCTATTCATACCGAGGTTCTAGTCAAAACCCAAGGAATGATCTTCAATGTAATCTGTCCTGACGTTGTATCTTAACTTCAGTCAGTTTTTCATCGACGTGACCTGGCTTCCTTTTGTCTTTTCTACAAATATTTTCATGACAACTGCTCTGACGAAATATTTTCCATGGTACCCTGTCAACCTGAATTTAAGCGCGCTTTTAGAGTGGCATGTAGGGTCTATCATTTTACCGTTTAAGTAGTTAAATCTAACCGTCACTTTTACTCGAATTGTTTCTTTCCTCGCACTTCCTGCCTGTGGAACTCCGTTCCATTTATTTGTTTCCCTAATAGCTACAATCTCCAAACATTTAAATGAAACGTCTATTGTCATTTTCTATCTTCTTGAATCACGTTCATCTTTTATCCTTTCTTAAATTCCCCCCTGTACTTAGTCTTTTCTCTTACTGTAACACCCTGCACGCTAGTGGCGGTCCTGCTTTGTTTGAAGTGAAATGATTAAAAAAAAAAGTCCTTTCATTTGGAATGTGGAATGCAATGCTTACGTTATGAGGACCTATCTCTTCATATCTGAGGTTGTGTATGCAGAAAGTGTAGTCTACAATGAGATAAAATAGATAATCTCATTTTCTGCTTGTCATACGCTCAATGTGGTTTGAAATATTTCCGTAATGGCGGCTTCTCTAGACATCTAAATCCTATATTTTGAGTTCCAATGCTTATGACATTTCGTGCTACTTTTTAAAATATGGTGAACAACCTAAGGCCATTGACGAACAGCAAATCAATTTAAAATTGAATAGCGTTCAACAGGTGCAGTCCAATCGGGAAGTTGTCGTCATCGGATTAATATCATATAAAATTTAAATCAATATATCAAATAAATTTGTTTAAGTTAGTTCTCTTGTTTTAATCCTATGTTACTTCAGGATCTATACGAAGATGGCTCTCTACAGTACCTTTTTATTTATTTTACGTTAATTACTAGGACATTTTGCAAAAGATTCTGGAATGATTTCCTGTTGTATATCTCATGATTTTCAATGCAGAGTTCTCCTTTTCCTAGATTGGTTGCACTGAAGATTACAGAATCTAGTATATCCTACTATGTCACTTACAAGTTTAGAGGGGAATAAATGAACTCATGTTTTTCTTAAGGGTATTTGTCCCCAAAGATCAAACAGACGAGGGAAAAACTTGAACTCGACTCGATTTCATTTTTTGCGTCCATAAGACTTACGCATCCCGTTACATTGTGTTACGCTGGTTGCGGAGGGCCTACTTACCTTACCTAGTTTTTCTTCTTTCTTTTTTTTTTAATCGTATCACCCGAGCAAGACGGTAAAGCCACTGATGTGCAGGGGGCTACGTAATAGTGAAAAAAATTGGAAAAGAGAAAGCCGGAAATCACATCCTAAACAAGGAACAAGGGATGAGCCTCTTAACCTGTTCAATAGATGTGGGTGGAGTATGAACCGGGCGATAGATAGATCTATCTACTTCAATTGAAAAAAAAAAGACAAAGTGAGAAGATTGGAGAGGAGGAAGCCGGAAACCACCTCCTAAACAGGGAACAAAGGATGAGCCACTTAACCTGTTCAATAGACGTGGGTGGAGTTTGAACTGGGCGATAGTTTAGTCTATCTACTCCAATTGAAAAAAAAAACAAAAAACAAAGTGAGAAGATTGGAAAAGAGAAAGCCGGAAACCACATCCTAAACAGGGACCAAAGGATGAGCCTCTTAACCTGTTCACTAGATGTGGGTGGAGTGTGAACCGGGCGATATATAGATCTATCTACTCCAATGTTACTGCTTTCTCTGCACTCACTAAATAAATAAAAGCACCCCAACACAAACACAAACGAGGCTGAATCAGTCCGCACTTTAACTCATAATTATTGACTGAAAATTTCACTGTGTAATGTTCGAACAATTGCTTGATATTCACATTTGAATTAATATACTCAGAGAAAAAACGATTATATTGGAAAATAAATGATCATTGTGTATCCTAAATTATTTTAGTCTGCTGATGTACCTACGTGTATATGAGTGTCCATGTATATATATGTATATATATATACTTGAGTGTATTAGTATATGTGCGTTTGTGAAAGCTTTTATGAATGTGCATGTGTGTGCGCTCAGATGTTGTGTGCAGAGATTTGTTGAATATGGGACCAAATATAAAAATTCCTTTTATACATTGATTTATTCGTTTTTCTATGGTTTATCAACCCTCTGAAAGTTATTTAAAGTCAGAAAATATATTTTTCCAATTGTTGTTGGAGAAGAAGCAAATTCATGCCTCGAAGATTTTAGCACCTGGTATTGGCACCTATATAAGTACTAACACGCTTCGATATTGCTTAACTTCAGTGATTATACGGGAACTGGTGTGCAAAATCTTTAAACATTTCATTGCTAATGTATCGGTTTTGTCAAACTGAGCATAACTTTTTCTTTATTAATTTATCCATAAAGATAGATAGATAGATAGATAGATAGATAGATAGATAGATAGATAGATAGATATACAAACAGACATAGATATACAAACAGGCATAGATATACAAAGAGACATTGATAGATAGATAGATAGATAGATAGATAGATAGATAGATAGATAGATAGTGTGTGGATAAATATTTTTGAAATTTTGAATCGGCGTAAAACTATAAGGAAGATTGAAAATCCTCTCTGAAAATTTAGCGTATAAAAAGCACGCTCCAAATTGAAGGACTCTCCAAGCCCATGTGTTTATTTTATCTAAACATATTAGGACAAACGAAACATTTATTTCAATCCTTAAATAGCTTTCTGTATCTTTAGATGTTCTACAAAATGTGTTCATGCGAAAGAAAAAAAAACGATTCTCAGTAATCAAAAAAAGCAATTTTGGTGAAGAGTTTATATATATAAGAGACCAGGTTGGACATCAGACAACACTCGCACTTGATACAATTATGTAATTCGCTAAGAAACGCCGCTCTAAAGAGAGAATATTCTTAGTAATATCAAGATAATTACAATGTTTTACTACTTTGGTAATCTTCCAGCCTCCGGAACTATGAAACCAGTAATAATACATTAATATCTGACCACCGACAATCTTTTCTTGCTCATTTTTGATACACAGATAGTCTGCCAAAGATTTCTCCAACAGATTTGAGGTAAAATGTTGCAAGATTTAGTTCGTTCATATTATCCTTTCAAGCGCTAACACTAGTTCAGTAATTTCCATCGATTAATCACCCTGTGAGTGACATTCGCTTTCTTTCTGTGGAACCATCACTCCCCATAAATGAGTTATAACAAATTTTTCTGTACGAGGAAGGAAAATTGACAATTTCTATCTTTTCGCTGAACTTATGAAGTTAATATTTTGCAATTGTTTTCTCGTAAAAATAAAAGAAAATAATTATATAATGACTAACTGACTACACTCTATACATATCATGGAAATGTTTGTATCTGCTTTTTCATATATAGTCGTTTGCCCTCCCTGCTATTTATCCAATAATTTTTCATATATAGTTGTTTAATCTCCTTCCATATATCTAATAATTACGATCAATGAGAGTCATATATGGTTTCTTCAATATTCTACCCGGCATATCAAAGGTAACACGGGCACATTGACGCGATGTAATGAAGATTTTATAAGCGTATCTTAGTTGAGGCCCAACACCGAAAGAATGGTGCACGCAATTGTAATTGATCAAGCAAGAAAAATTTGCTAACCCTTAAATGACGTCGAAATGCACTATTACACCACATGTAAGCTACGCTTATTAAATAGCTAGTACAAGTAACATAAGTAACAAGATTTATGTAAACTTTGGATTTTCCTTTATATTCCAGCAAATTTCAGGTTGCAAATGAATTTGTGCTGAAACCTAGGTAAGAATAAATAACCAAATTCGGTTTTAAAATCAGGAGTTAAAATCTTATTCAAACAAATAATTTTTATTCCGTGTCTTTTTGGATAATTTAAAAAAATATAGATAAACAAATTCTGAGAAAATTCTCATGAAATCCAGCGAGTAAAAAACTTTTTATGGCCGTGTACGAGAGAGGACACAGATGCTGTTATTAAAAGTACAGTTTCTCAAGGAATCAGATTTGGATTTTTATTTCTTCTTCTTCTTCTATGTGCACTTTCCCTTCAGGACGTAGGCGATCATGGCTCTCCACGTCTCCCTATCCCTTGTGGCTCTTAGTATGTTTGCTCCTGTTGCTCCTGGCAACCCCCGTTCCGTCATCCACCTGATCAGTCCCTGCAAATATGTTATCCGCTGCCTTCCTCTGTCTCTCCTTCCTTCTATCTGGCCAGTCAGTATCAGGTTCTCCAGGCTCTCCTTCCTCATTGCATGGGATTTTTATTTAGCCAGACAATATTGAGGTATTGACTCCAGAACAAATTCTTTTCCCAAGCGATGAACATCATTTTCTCTTTCTTGCTGTATGAATAAGCAGTATTTTAGTTACTGAAAACGGCTTCATAAAAGACCTCTTCATAGCGAACGATTGATGTATGGAGTGCAGTTGAGAAACTTGGTGTTATTTTTAAGGAGGAAAACCTCGGATGCAGTAACATCTGACCGGGAGGTGGAGATTCTGCGGATCTTTCTGGAACCAAAACTCAGAGACCTTGTGAGTCCGTATGTGTAGTTTTAATGGGATGAAGCCATCACACACACACACACACACACACACACAGCGAGATCAATTGAAGCTTTGAAAGAGATGTTTCCAGGACATCTGATTTCCTTACACGTTGATATTTGATGGCCGGCAGGCTCACCTTATCTGGAATCCTGTGATTATTTTCTCTGTGGTTACTTAAAATCTGGTGTCTACCAACATCGACTAGCAACCAGTGAATAATTAAAGAGCGTTATTCGTCCAAAAGTAGCAGAAAAATCACTTCAGTTGATGTAAAAGTTTAGAAATCATTACCGTAGCTTATGGCGAATAGAGGTCACTATTTAGAGAATGGAAATTTTAAAACGTGGTGAATAAAAAGATAGCCCTTTGTTGAAACTGCAGTGAAAAATTGTTTTAATAACATGCACCTTAGGTTCGATCAATCTTTAAAATGTGGGATGTATTTCTACCGCAGTCTTTATAAGCTGAAATTATATCGGCAAATATATTGTCCTCATTTAATTTTATGTTTATAATTCTATAAGTAAGTGAGTCAACACGTAGGTTACATCCTGCCATTACTCTACATAACAAAATGGAGCGTTTCATTTTGGTTGCGAGAGAAAACGCAAGAAAAATATATATCTTTCACTTCACCAGGTTTACCATTGATCACTGAATATATATATATATATATATATATATATATATATATATATATATATATCAGGTTCTTAATAAGGACGGCAAAGTTTGAGCTGTTGCTTTAGATATCTTGAAAGCATTTGACAAGTTTTAGCATGCTGTCCTTCTGCACAAGCTACAGGCTACGGTATTTCTGAATGATTGATCGATTTAATCCAATCGTTTCTATTAAATCGTAAAATGAAGGCCGTTTTGAATAGGAATACTTTTATATCATTTCATCAGAACGCAGGTGTCTCTCAATGCACTTTCCGATGCCTTACGCTTTTTTGTAATCTTCAGCAATTATCTTCCTGATGTAAACAGTTCGCAAGTAGACATCTATGTAGATGACACCACCATTTGTTCCCATCTCAATAAGAAATCTGCTAAGGCAGTCAATATAGCAGAACGACTTCAGTCACTTTCTCACCGATATGATGTGGCTTCCCTCTGTCTTTTCTACAAGTATCTTTCTGGATTTTGTTCCGTTGCGTCATTTTTCATCCTCTACTTCCTTATATCCCAACCAACTCCTTAAATTTTTTTCACCATTTATCCTCTTTGGGGCACCCCATGTACCCTGTTTTTCCTCTTTTGAGGCACCCCATGTACCCTGTTTTTCTTTCACTGTAACCCTCTGGCCACCAATGGTGGTTTGCCTTCTTGGGATGAAATGATTATAAAAATATATATAAGATCGGTGTTTGGTTTCAGCAAAAAAAGAGAAAGAAACCATTCATAATAAATAATGGTAAGCTACTGGAGGTCATAACACTTACATGTGTTTAATGACTCCTTCATTGAAACGGAAAACCTTTTCAATTTTAAATCTTTTCATTTGTACTTTTTTTTATTTCTTTAAATATTGACCTGGTGGCAGTTTAAAATGTAGGATATATTCATGCGTCACTCTGTAAAACAAGAAACATGTTAACTTTCGACTATCTAATGAGTGCGATGAATAAATTGTTATTTAATTTACACAAAAAATGAAAATAACGCTGACATCTAATTTGAACAGACATATTTACCAAAATTATACAAGAATATTTTGAAATAATATAATAAATATATTCAATAAAATCACCATTGTTTTCAGCCACGGCCTCCAGATGACTTCGGAATCTCCTGCACTTTTCTGGACAGTCTTCCTTTTACGTTAGTGAATGCTGTCATAACCCTCGTCTTCATTTCATATTTGTTGTTACAAGGAATTTTGTGGGGTCTCTTGCTTAGCTGTACTCCACACATAATAATCAAGTTTTGTGCATTCTGGAGAGTTATGTGGTCAGATGTAGGTGGGTGATGTGGTCGAAGAAATTGTCTGAGAGCCATGACAAGTGTTCTTCTGTGGCATGGTACAGAGTCCTGTTGCCAGACATGGGGTCTTCCAGCAGCTACCCCATTGACTCAGAGACCACTATCTCCTCAAAGCACTTGATGTAGGCTTCCTTGAGGAGTTCTGAGTCCCCGTGGAAAGATAAATGGAAACATAACGTCACCATTACTAGTGATCTACCCAAACACTTGGGTAAGACTCATCCAATTTTTTCCGGCTGCAGCCGCTCTCACACCGGCGTGATGTAGCTTCCCTGTGCCTCTTCTACAAGTACTTTCATGGCTTCTGCTCCGATGAGCTTAGATCACTGGTGCCGCCCAAGCACGAATTTACACGAGATACTAGATTAGCAACTAGGTCCCACCCTTTTACAGTTAAACAAATAAGATGTAACCGTAAATTCTACTCCAACAGCTTCTTTTCTCGCGCTTCCCGCCTGTGGAACTCCCTTCCACAAGTCTGCTTTCCCGACAGTTACAATCTCCAGGTGTTTAAATGTAGGGTCAATAGACACCTCCTATCACACTAACTCCCAACTATTCTCACAACACTCTCATCTACCCAACCCTCATTCTCGGTATCCTCACCCGCCTATCACCCACCCTCTGTTATGCCCTATATTTAACCAGCCTTTCTCCTCTCTACGTAGCCCCCTGCACAGTAGTGGCAGTGACATGCCTTGCTCGGGGTGAAACGCTTATAAAAAAAAAAAAAAAAAAAAAATATCCTTGTGTTATACACCTAAACTTGCCGAAATATGTGTGCAGGAGAATGCTAAGTAGTAAAGCATCCTGTTTCTAAATTTCTGGTGGAGTGAACTACGCTTGTTACTCTTTTTCTCACAGGAATTGCCCAACTTAGCCGACCTGACTTTACAATCGACAAAATCAAAAACAAATGTGCAAAATTAAACGTATAAAATGGCGACAATCTAACCATCGCACCATGTATTTGCCGATATACTTTCAAAAATTGCACTTAAGATAAAATGGCTTCATAGAAGTAAGAACAAAATTATTGAAAACAGATTTTTTTTTTCTGAATGTGTCATGTCTACAGATGTTTTAACTCTCTGGTGAGACACGGAAAACCTGGATAACTTTAAATAATACGGATTTAGTAAACTATTCCTAGATTTCAGGTTAAAATATAAATATATAGAGAAATAAAGTGTTTGGAGAAAATTAGACTCGAGTACATTTGAGTACAATCAAAATTTATTATTGTAGGATGGATATAGTCCTCCATTTCTGGCAAGTTTAAAGGGATCTCAACATATCGTACATCTTTATTTCTTTGTTAGATTATTTCAATTATTCTAAAAATGCATCGACCCAACTGAGCAATATGTGCGTAAAGTGAAAAATATTTCAATTATGGAGTGTTTTGGTTGTTATGTTTGGTATTAGTTCATGGTGTGCTCAGCAGGGTGCGCATCGTGCCTGCCTATTCGTTGATCTCATTAATTACAAACTCTCGCGAGAATAGAGAGGTGTGGACTATTAAGAATATGAGAAAACGAGAGACAAGTCAAGTCTGGGGAAATGTACAGATGTATTGAATAGATGTAAAAGCAAAATGTGAGTGGAATATCTAGAATTATTCATACTTGGGAATACAAATACATATACACATATAGACAGAGATAAGTATATAAATATATAAATAGTGAATCTGTATTATTATGCACATATATGAGTAGGTTAAAGAAACAGAATCACGCAATTTTACATACACATCTCCAAATATGTATATATATTTGTGCATATATATATATGTGTGTGTGTCTGTGTGTGTGTGCGTGTGTGTGTATGTGTGTGTGTTTGTGTGACGTGTGCTCGCTTATATGTGTGTGCTTGACGGTGGGTGGATGGGTGTATTTACAGATAATTTATGTAAAATAAAGTTACTGAATAAATTTACTCAATTTATATATGCACATATATAGAGTTCATTTCAAGTCAGCAACTACATATATACACACATGTAGTACATGTTAATAGACGCACTCACACAAAAACATATGTATGTATGTGTGTGTGCGCGCGCAATTTATGCCCAAGGATATCTCACATGAGAAAGTACATAGCATTTTATTGCTAAGCTGTAAGTCATTATCAATTTTTATCTATTAATTTATATTCAAATCTCTCTCTCTCTCTCTCTCTCTCTCTCTCTCTCTCTCTCTCTCTCAATAAATCTGACCAAATGCCAAGACATAAAAATTTGTTTTGAAATCCCTTAGGGGTTGAATCGAGACATATTTCAAAATCCCTACACTGATTAGAAATATGTACAGATAGATAATGAAGAGATTGAGCTTTATAGATAAAGATAGAAATAGATAAAGAAAAGATAGATAAATAGATAACAAGGTAAGTATTCACGAATTCCCGAACGGAGAAATGTAAATAACGTTTACTTAACAGTTAGGTCAACAAATATCCAAATTTCGAATATTTTATTCCATTTATAACAAAGAAATTAATTGATGAATATATAGTTAAATGTAATAATCTCTCTCTCTCTCTCTCTCTCTATACATATATATATATATATATATATATGTATATATATATATATATATATATATATATATATATATATATATATATATATATCAAAGGTCTGGACAAGGCAATTGTAAAAATGTTAGTTTTATTTTTTACAAAAATAAATTCTGGATTTATAATCGTTTAAGCATGTGTTGAGTATTCCCAACAAAATATTTGCTCTGGATAATGTCTATTGAGCTTTTTATTTATATCCAATTTATATTTTATATTAATTAGATAAAAATCGTTTGCATTATCCTCCGTCTTCACGGGTTGCCAGTCAATAAACAATCAATCAATCAATCAATCAATCAATATATATATATATATATATATATATATATATATATATATATATATATATATATATATATATATATATATATAGTCTGTCTAAGCAGCAGATTATTATCTAAACATATATTGTTAAATATAACAGACAATGAATGTCGTTTATGTTTAATCATGAACCGTTCTACACATTGTATTTTGACGCTTATTTCGGGTGAAAAGAAAGAGAAAAATTGTCTAACATTCGGGTATTTCTTTATTATGCTGGTTTTAAGCTTTCGGCTCACATGTGTCATCTTCAGAAATGTTACAGGGATGTTAACAAAAAGACATCAAAGATGATGTTATCTTGTGTCGACATAAAACATTGCTATGATACGATAAAAGTCACCGAATAGCAGACGCAGTTCGTAAATTTGTAGCGCGTGAGAGACCGAAATTTTAAGAGAACCATATGTCTAAATGCAATGTAATGTACTGTGACTAGATTGATATGTGATGTTATTGAGTGTGGGTTTCTTTGATTTAATGTAGATGGCCTCCAATATCTGAAGTTTCTTTTTAATGTGTTATGTGTATATATACATATAAATACGTAGCGCAGCGGTCTTTTTATTATATTAGTGAGGATATATATATATATATATATATATATATATATATATATATAAATATATATATATATGTAGAGAGAGAGAGAGAGGGAGGGGGGATACAGAGAGAGAGAAATTTTTCAATACATGACGACATAATTTTTGCAAAAAGATGAAATTTTAAGGCAGTGTTAAATCACAAAAACGTGGCAAGATCTTTTATAACTGTTAGTAAAGATAATGAACTGAGCCGATACTGCCTCTCTCTCTCTCTCTCTCTCTCTCTCTCTCTCTCTTTCTCTCTTTTCTTTTCTGAACTCTTCGCAGACGGGAAATATTCAAAGTGACAGGACAACTTTTTCTGACAATATCAACTGAAAAACTTAGAGAAGGTTGTCTAGTTGTCGCCTGCTGTAGACACTTATGCTATTTACTGAAGCTTATTCGCCATCGATCTTTGCGGTCGTAATCAAAATCTAAACAAAAATATCCTCTGAATAATTGCATAGAACATTCACACCTTAATGGGCAAAGAAAGCATATGACCTGGAAAGAGAACAGATTTCATGGGAAAAGTACTTGCTGACTATGGCGAAGTCACCGCAGCAGTCAGTGAACCCAGGGCTTTTAGATGAGAGATCCTCCATTGATAGCAATTACAAATTCTGAGAACTGAAAGTGCTGAAGGGATATTGGAATTAAGAAAATTCACAACCCATATGTTAGAAAGATTGATGAATCTCTGTATATCATTCAACCAATTTTGATATGAATCTCTTAACAGAACTTATGCTGAGACCATGACCAGTTGTACTGAAATCATAGATATGTTTCAGGTTGCGGTAGTGACCCACAAACAGATATTGAAGGATGGAAGACAACAAGAAATAAAAAGATGATTAAATAAAAGATGATATTGTCATGTTTCTTTTCGTTAAAGAAAATACATTGACAATATAAGGTTACAGTGTAGGATCAAAATATATCTCTGCATGTTCATGTAGAATGTTGAATCAGTTTTTCAACAGTCACAGGACTAGAAAGAAAAAGTTTCTTCTTCCAGTTGCTTTTTTTATGTGTGAGTACCGACGGGATACGACAGATTAGTTATACACTGACAGTGACTCTATTCTCTGCTCAGAGCAGGCCAATAATAATTTTATAATACGTGGAGATTTCAACACCGGAATCGACCAAAAGCCAGATCATTAGAATAGAATGATCGAAATGGCCCTCTGCTTCTAAACAAATAAACAGAACATAACTTCACTATTCCGGACAGAATGTTTAGAATAGCCATCTAGTATAAGATACCATGAATTCACCACTGATCTAAACAATGGCTGATCGGTTATGTTTTTGTTCGACAACGTGACATTATAAACGTAACCATCACAAGAGGCTTGCGATGTGCAGAGATTTTGACAGAAAAGAGGTTTCCTCGTGTTGCACGTTCAAACCCACCAAAAGCTTCCAAAGGCAGCTTGCCATACCATCAAACTTCTAAACTGCAGCACCTTCGGAGTCTACGCAACTTTTAACGCAGACTTAAACTGAATCTACGAAAAAACAGCCAATCATAATAAGTCAAACTCAGAATTGGAACCACCATAATTAAAAGCTAACCCGCAAAAACTGATAAAATTAAAATAACCACCATCAATGATATACTCAGTAAGACGAAGTAGACATTTCAAATATGCTACAAGAAAAAAAGTGTAACCTAGCTAAGGAGCCTGGGTAAATGGATGGCGAAACAAGGTTTAGGGAAGATATGCGTCTGTCACATAAAGCGTGACACATGGTGGAATAAGTAGGATGATATGTTTCCCCACTACGCATGCTTCAGATCCTGAATTACACCATTACTAGCGACCATCCATCATGTGACCAGTTAGCCCAGAGCCCGCCTCATAAGTACTTCAACAACAAAGAACAACTTTCAAAGAGATATGCTGTGGGACAAACAAAAAGAAAAATACTGCACAAACACACATACACATAGATAGATAGATAGATAGATAGATAGATAGATAGATAGATAGATAGATTAATTGATTTTTTTATTTTAAGTATATCTTCTTCAAAGTAATTCAACTTCATTGCATCGCTCAGGGAAATTGTTGTTATTAAAGATCAGCACAATATATATATATATATATATATATATATATAATTATGAATTAAAAGTACATTGCGACACGGAGATTTATATATATCTATATATATATTCAATTGTTCCCCAAGGGAGATGTTTCACGCTGATGCGTAAAATACTTCATCACTTAATTACAGAACTCATAACTTTAATATCTGTTCTATAATCAGTAAATTGATTATTCCTTGACGCTACAATAAATTTCTTTCATCCTTTTTGCAAGTATTACAACGTGTAATATAAGTAATAAAAACGACTTTATTATTTCTGCAGTCGATATATATAAATATATATAAACAGTGGAAACTGAAGTTAACAGTGAATCTTACTTGAATACTATCTTCAAGCCTGAGTATAGCGTTCAAGCATGAACCAGACTCTTTGTTTTTTAATTATATCACCCCGGGCAAGACGGTAAGGCCACTGGTGTGCAGGGGGCTACGTAAGAGTGAAAAGATTGGAAAAGATAAAGCCGGAAACCACATCCTAAACAGGGAACAAGGGATGAGCCTCTTAACCTGTTCAATAGACGTGGGTGGAGTGTGAACCGGGCGATAGTTTAGTCTATCTACTCCAATTGAGAAAAAAAAATAAACAAAGAGGAAAAGTGAAAATATTGGAAAAGAGAAATCCCGAAACCACATCCTAAACAGGGAACAAGGGATGAGCCTCTACACCTGTTCAATAGACGTGTGTGGAGTGTGAACTGGGTGATAGTTCAGTCTATCTACTCCAATTGATTTAGTTTTAAAAAACATTATTCTACAATTAACATCAGGCAGGCCGTATATTTCACCATTAATCTGTGTCAAGAGTAAGATGTTAGAAGTCGAAGATATGTTTGTTTGCCTGACTAATGCACTTTCTAGACATAATACACTTAACGAGGGAGTCAGTTATAGATTTTCTAAGGCTTGCAATGTATTCAGTAACCTCCTTTAAGGCCAACCTTAAGGATACACTTAAAAATATCAATGTAGATACATCAGAGAACAACTTACATCAGATAGGGTGCTGTGGAGGAATCTGATTGCAGTTGGTTTGAAGAATTTGAGATTAACTGACTTGCTTATGCTGAGCTGAAATGAGCTGGTAGATATATGAAAGACATCAACCCTCTTCCCAAGAGTCCTTCATGTAGCCATGTCTGCTTCTTAAGGGCAGGCCACCTCAACCACAAATGACGAACTTTCCGTTCGATGTTAACCTCAATGTCTACATTTACATTTAGACACGCTGTATAAATAAAAAAATATCAAATACCTGGGAAGTGTTTTGACAGAGGATAGAAAATGCGACACGGAGATCCAAAGACGCATTGGCATGGCCAAAGACGCATCTTAGAAGATAAACAGAGTACAGAAAGACAGGAAAATCTCATTAGAAACAAAGAAAAGAGTGCTGGATTGCTGTGATGTCTGTCCTTCTGTATGAAAGTGAATGTTGGACGATCTGATCAAAGATAAAGGAGAGGCGTTGGGCGGCAGAAATGTGGTTTTACGGAAGGATACTGAGGATAACATGGACAGAGCATGTGTGCAAAGATAAATTGTTGAAAAGGATGCAACCGAAAAGAAAACTGATATTAAATATCAGGAAGAGACAAATGGGGTTCCTGGACACGTAATGAGGAAGAAAGGGCTGGAGGACTTGATACTCACAGGTCGGATAAATGGAAGAAGAGACAGGGGAAAGCAGAGCGAGACGTACTTGTTAGGTCTGAGCAAATGGTTGACGGAGCGATTCTTAGAAGACATACCAAGAGAAAAATTATTGAGAGCTACAAGAGACACAGCCAAGTGGAGATCCATGATCGCCTACCTCCTGAAGGGACACGTCACATGAAGAAGAAGATTATCGTATATTAAGCACTTTTACCCATAGATATCGCACACACACACACACACACACACACACACAGAGAGACACACATACAGATACACACACACACACACCTATATATATGTATGTATATTTTTAGCGTTGTTAAAAATCTGAGTCATCTAAAACGAGGAATATATGTAGGAAAAAGAAAGTGATATGGTTTCACCCTCAATTTTGTTAACTATGTGAAATTAATGTTGGGAAATATTTTCTAAAGTTGGTGAGTACCCAACTTTATAACAGTAACGGATCTCGATATGTAAATTCACAAGTTTATTCGCTTGAAAAGAGTCAACTTTAGACACAAAACACGTGTAGCGAAAAAATACATTTATGGACACTAAATATATCATACAAAAAGCAAGTAATATTAATAACGATAACAGCAATAAATCTACACTTTAAACAAAACGTTCACAGCTTCTCACACTTTTTCTTATATATATATATATATATATATATATATATATATATATAAGAAAAAAGAAAACACACATATATATATATCTACATAGAAAAATCTTTCTTTGTATATAGAAAATCTTTTTTGTATATATATATATATATATAAGAAAAAAGAATATTTTTTCTTCTATATAGATAGATAGATGAAGAGAGAGCATAAAAAGCGAAAGAAAGAGTATTAATAAAAATATTTTTTACGCCCAAAAAATTCCATCGACCGGTTAATTAGTGTAACAAAAAATTTTGTATGTAACGCACTAAATATTAAGAATAAGAAGATTAATAGTGAATAAATACCTCGATTTATTCTTCCTCAGATGAACAGATTTATGACTGCTAAATTCTGAGTCGGAAGTGAAGTATTTACTCACCATATTTTTTCTTCCTTTACGGAGAGAAAAGTTACAGAACAGAGACTATAAATATCATCATTAAACAGTGATTAACCACAATGGTTGTTCAGACCATGTGTCGCTACACATCAACTGGGATCTCTATCAAGACCACTTAAATATTATAGATAGAAACCACCCTTTTCCAGAACAACGTCTAGTGGAGATAGAATTAAAGCATGAAACGTACGTTCATGCTATACGGATTCCTATATCCACGCTAGTAGGCCCATGCCATAAAAAATGCCACCAAATTATTTATATCGATATGTCTAAAATCACGTCAACACATTAAATTGCTTGCGTACGAATAGAAAGCGAATTCAGTAGGTATACAAAAATAGAAAGGGGCGTAAGACAAGAACATGATTTCTCACCAGATTTATTCAAACAACTTATACAGCGAAACAATTCCGAGAGAAATAAAATCCTTGCCAGGATCCGTCATTGGCGGCCACAATCTCAACAATGTAAGAATGACACGGTGCTGATAGCAGACACGGAACGGAAAATGCTGGATCTCGTGCAGAAGGTAGGGAAAGAAAGCGAAAAGTAAGGACTGAGCATAAACTTCAAGAAAACTAAATGTATGGTCGCTAACAAAAAGAAAACCCCAAAATACAAACTACGGGTACGAGAAACTAAAATAAAACAAGTAAAAATTAAATACCCGAGAAATGTTCTGACAGAGGATGGAACGTGCAACATTGAAATCCAAAGACGCATTGGCATGGCCAATGGCGGATTTCAAAAGCTAACCAGAGTACGAAGAAACAGGAAAATCTCATTAGAAACAAAGAGTGCTGGATTGATATGTGATATATGTCCTTCTGTATGAAAGCGAATGTTCGACGATCTAATCAAGAATGAAGGAGAAATTTGGTTTTACAGAAGAATGATGAAAAATACCATCCGGTGAGCAACGGTGAAGTGTTGGAGAGGATGCAAACGAAAAGAAAACTCATACTTAACATCAAGAAGAGAGAAATGAGGTTACTAGGAGCCGTAATGAGGAAAGAGAGCCTCGAGAATTTAATACTCACAGGACGGATAGAAGAAAAAAAGAGACAGGGGAAAGCATACTTGATAGGCTTGAGCAAATAGATGACGGAGCGGAGTTTGGGGGAAACACCAAGAGGAAAAATATTGAGAGTGACAATAGACTGAGCCAAGTAGAACTTCATGTTCGCCTACGTTCTGAAAAAACACAGCACATGAAGAAAATAAAAAGTAAAGAGAACAAAAGCAACCGACGCTGCCTTACTACTGTCTCCATCCACGTGACAAGAGGGGTATATATATATATATATATATATATATATATATATCAGCATGCGGTGGAGATACAGAAGAATCCAAAGGAGTATTCTGTACAACATACAGTGGTAGGATAACTCTCTAAGAGAGCTCTAAATATATATGTACATAAATACATGTAGAGCAAATATAAGAAATATATATATATATATATATATATATATATATATATATATATAGTTGGTAATAAACGTTATTTTTTAAAAAGAAAATTCAAAAATCTCACTTCCCTATTATTTTTTGAAAATCTTTTGTGCGAGATAAAGAGGATAGAAAATATTTTTTTTTAATTTTCCCTGTGTTCATTTTATTTTCTGTATCACGCTCTTTGTTTCCTTTGTATCTCTGTTTCTTTTTTGTTTTCCCATTTTTTTCAATTTCCTTTTTCTTTTCCCATCTTTTCTATCCTTTTTATCTCGTACAAAAAACTTTCCAAAAATAAAGGGCAAGTGAGATTTTCGAATTTTCTTTTTCAAAAATAACGTTTATTACCATCATTATTAGATACCTGATGAGACATTGTTTTTTCGATGTCAAAACAAAATGTTCACTTTTCTAGTAAATTATAATTTGTACATGTTCTAAACTATAACTTATAATAAATATTCATAACTCTATTTCTATATTGAACACTGTTTTAAATTAATGTTATGAACGTTGTTAATATTTTTTCGTTCTTTATTCAATTGGATATATATATATATATATATATATATATGTGTGTGTGTGTGTGTGTGTGTGTGTGTGTGTGTGTGTGTATATATATATATATATATATAAACATGTACACACACACACACACACACACACACATATATATATATATATATATATATATATATATATACGTACACAACGGTCTTTATTATAGAAGAGAGGATATTCTATATGTCAAAACACTGTCTCTCATAAGGAGAACATTTCTTATATATATATATAAACAATATTTATATATCTGCGCGCGTATGTATTTGTTTGTGTTTGTCTGCTAGAAATTTTAGGGAACGCAGATATAGTCACTGATCCGAGACACAAATTAGAACGATAATGTAAACTTCATTTTGATACATAAGTTCTAAAGAGATACTAGGCCTGGTGCTGGGAAACGATCCCCTCTGCAATGTGAAGAGATACTCAAATTTTATGTTAAACTGCTGATCCATACTTAAATAATTTCTACATTAATTTTTATAGATACGGTGATAATTAAAGTATAAGTCACGTCGCTAATTTAATCAATGTTTTGCTTTTTAACAAATGAACAGAACAACTAAACGTAAGATATCAATCCGACGTGAATATTTCTTAGAGGAATATTCCTACCCCGAGAGGCATATTCTGGTGAAGTGGGACGTGTTGTTTCATCCCACCCTTCCTGTTTTCCCTTTATTCTCTCTCCCGTTTTTCTTTTCTCGTGACAATAGTCAACAGGTGAAGTGATGCGATGTCCCCGAGGCTATCAGTCATTTCGTTATCTTCCGGATGATCGTACAGAGTCAGACAGCCAATGAATGTCTTAATCGATAAGGCCCCTTTCTCACAATCTCCGGTTTAATTAATCAAGAACCGGTGTCGATTTTCATCGCTTTGTTTTCCTGCTTCCAGTCGGCACTGGGAAAGAAAATTGAGGAAAATTTAGAAAACTCTTCCGGAGTATCATCCTGCCTTTGTCACCACTTGACTGATAGTCTATGTGCGCGCCAATAGCACGTTGCTAACGCAGGCAGTATAGGTTCGTTTTGGGCAGGAATTGTAACATCTTCGCTCAAAGCGGAGACAAAGAAGAACAATTTTTTTTTTCTATTTTTTACTAATGTTCTTCGAATACAATGCCTAAGAGACACTCAAGGTAGGGTTACTGTAAGGAGTTGTATCAGCGTAAAACAAAGGTAAAATGTGAAGTTTTGGGGGCTATGGAGGAAAAATAACATCTAACTCTAGACATGATGAGAATTAATTAGTGAATAAAATTTTAGAGTTCAGGCGGAGACGTTAGAACTGTGGTGTTAAAGTAGATTTTAGAAGGGACCAGAGGCCTAATCCTAAACAACAATGAACGAATAAACATCTAACCCTGTTCACACCGGGAAAGAGTTTAAACCAGACGATATAAAAACCTATCTGCTATTCGTGGGAGAGGAAAAATGATTAAAATTATTAAATAAAATTTTAAATTTCAGACAGAGACGTCAGAAGTACAGTGTTGAAGGAACCGGAAACACAATTCTAAACAGGAAACAAGAGATAAGCCTCTACTCCAGGTGAAAAGAAACTGCGATATTGTATGAACAGAATGATGCTCCTTTTAAATGTATATGTGTGTGTTTATGCTCTCACGCGGGTATGTGTGCCCGTAAGTAGACAATGTAGACAGAGATCAACACATCAATGTGATCTTGGTTTGAAGAGCACATTGAAGACACTAACACAGTGTTGATTCCTATGCCTACACAGTCTATAGCTATAAACGATCTCTCTCTCTCTCTCTCTCACACACACACACACACACACACACACACACACACATATATATATATATATATATCGACGCTTGTCTTGTAGGATGTATATTGCCAACAAAATTCTCTTCAAACATGTATATGTATATGTATATGTACAGAGTGTGATGAATAAATTGAAGGTTTACGAAGTAGTTAACAGAAAAGTACTCCCAAATATGTTGGTGAGGGCCTCAGACCCAACACGAAGGCCTACATGAAGAGGTAGTGCTGTTGGGTCAAAAGGGCAGCTGTTGGAAAATCCTATGTTTGGCAACCTGACTTTGCCACACAAGCATGAGAACTCACTCATGGCTATCAGACAATTTCTGTGACCACATCATCACTTACATGTGGCCACCTAACTCTCCTGACTGCAACATACTTTATTATTATGCGTGGGGCGCAGTTGGGCGATAGACCAACAAAGATCCTGTTACACTAAAGAAGAACTGAAGACAAGGATTTTAACGTCATTCACTAACTTAAACAAGGAGGCCGCTCAGAAGAAATCTATCTGTCTGGAGACCGTGGTTTAAGCCAATGGCTATTTTATTTTATAAATTTACTCTTTAGTATTTAAAGATATTTTTGTGTAATTTTGATAGATATATCTGTTTAAATGATATGTCAGTGTTATTTGAATTTTTGCGACATCTAGACGACAATTTATCCATCGCATCGTGTGTGTCTATCCAATTTTTTATGAATTGTTCAGCTTTTCGAATTACTTGTTTTATGTAATAAGTAAATTTACCAAATTTAATTTTTATTCTTATATTACTTGTTTTTAATTTATTCTTATTTTTATTTGTTCCAAATTTCTTTTGAATGTTGCAACATTTGTTTTTAAGCATTGTCTTTTGCCTATATTTATGTAACTATAAGTGGTTAATTAACCAACAACAGTGACATAAACATATTTGCAAGAATTATTTTTGCCCAAATGCATCCTATAAAATTGGTGATGATGCCTCAAATTACAGTTAATTTGGCGAGGTATAACGTTGTTAAGTTCTATGCTAACAGTTTCTTTCCTCGTATTTCACGCTGGTGGAAATCTCATCCGGCTCTATGCTTTGCAGCCAATTGTAATCTTCAATAACTTTAATGCAGTGTCAATCACTATCTTCGATCTCCCTGATTACTCGTCTATTGTTCTCGCTTCATAATTCTTCTACAACCAATGAATCCTTGTGTCTTTACAGATTTATTGCTTTTCTTGAAGTGAGTTCGATTCTGAATGCAAAAGTGGGCAAGTAGAGGGAAATTATTGATTGGAACCCGCCACAAACAAGGACAAAAATGGGTCCAATGTTACATGGCAAATGGCCAGATAATAACCAACACCTGGTTCCAATTGTAACAATATATATATCGCGTGAACGGAAAAATTATATTAGTTTTATTATTATTAATTATTACAGATAGAAAAGAACCAACTAGGAAAATTTTATTCTGTTCCAATATGAACAGAGGAAAAAAAAGAGGGATATTTTTTTGTTGAGAGACTGCATTTGCATAAACACCCCCGGTAATCGACGACCCCACACCAGTAAAACATGGACAAGCATAAATACAGAGCCTTGAGAGACAAAAGTCAATTCCAGTTTCGGTCCGAGATCCAGTTCAAAGTTCCAGCACCGTACGGAAACGTAATTGATTTACTGCCGCTGCCAGCCACCCACCATACTCAAAGACAACTCTTCGGCAGTTTCCGTGAAGCTTCGTTGTGAAGTGAGACCAAGTCAGCTGGAGTCGCCACAAACTTAAAACTCAGACCGGAGGTTAAGTGATATTGCCAATGAAAAACTTGAATTAATAATAAGAAGAATATTGCTTCGCAAATTATTACTTAGAGAAATTGGTCAAAACTTCAGTTCCGTCGCCAGATTGATAGGAACAGGGTTTGAGAAACAGAAAGATTGAATATCATAAATAAAATATATTTATAAAAAAGAGAATAGGACAAAAGACATGCTCATCAACAGGAAGAGTAAATCCAAAGACGAAAAGCTGATATTAAAGAAAGAAAAATATTTAAATAATGGGACGAATGCATCGGAGAACGCTTCCACAAGGAAAGAGAACAACCGATACATAGAAATACCGACGGGCCGAAAATATTAAAAACCGATGTGGAAGTTGTACTGGCCAAATTGAAAAGAAACAAAGAGGCAGGACCAGACGGAATTGTGATAAAGATGCTGACACATCTAGACGATTTTGGCGCAAACAAAATTACAGAAATAATAAACCGTTGTGATATACGGAAAACCTAAGCAGATCTATTTTGATAGCACTGCCTAAGAAACCAGACGCAAACGAATGTGAACTTCACAGAAAATTCAGCTTAATGAGCCACATAACAAAAAATCAATGATCTGAATTTTGATGAATAGAGAGCGCAGCAGAATCAGACCAGAGATAAGAACAGTGCGGGTTCGTCAAAGACACCGGAACATATATTTATGCTTAGAATGTTATCAGAAAGATTAATACAAATGTACGATGTGCACTAGTGTTTTATAGACTACGCAAAACGTTCGACAAAGAACTCCACAATTATCTGTTAGAGCTGCTTAGTTATCTTGACATATTCGGGAAAGACATTAGAATAATCAAAAATCTATATTGGCAACAAACTTCCTACATACGGACAGGAAATGTATTCAGCAGATATACAAACTAGACGAGGGTGTTAGACAAAGATGTATCTTCTCTCTGGATTTATTCAACCTACATATCGAAGCAATTCTGAGAGAACTAGAAATCCTGCAAGAATTAATCATTAGCGGCCAGAAATTTAACAAAATAAAATATGCAGATGACACAGTGATGATAGTAGATGCGAAAAGGAAATTAGAAAAACTCATACAGAATATAACGAAGTAAAGCGAGAAGAAACGCTTAAACATTAACTGCAAGAAGCCAGAATATATGGTCATCAAGAAAAAAGTGTGTTCAAAATGCCAACTATAGTTGATGCATACTAAAATCAAGCAAGCACAGAAATTTAAATATTTGGGAAGTGTTCTAACAGAGGACAAAAAAGTGCAACACTGAGATGCAAAGGTATATTGGGAAGGCCAAAACTGCATTCCAAGAGCTATTTAAGAGACATGACATAAATGTGGTTCCACAGAAAGATGTTGAGGATAACATGGACCGAACCTGTGAGCAACGATGAGGTTTTGGAAAGAATGGAAACGGAAAGGAAACAACAGAAAGAGACAGTTGAAGTTTCTGGGACACGTTATGAGGACGAAAAGCTTAGATAATCTGACACTCACAGGGTGGCCAGAGGGAAATATATATTCTGTTCTTTATTGTGAGAAAATTAGGATTTGATTATCTTGTCACTACTATCCCAAGTGGATACTTCCCTGAACTCTTCAATATTAATCTCTTTAAGTCTAGGCTTAATCGTTATCTATCCTCTATGCTTTATAATCTTCACTTCCTAATTCCTACGATTATATTATATCACACGCCATATTCACAAACCTTCAATCCTGAGTAGAGAGAGTTAGTATACATCTTGGTCCTTGTATAGGTGAACATTAGGATGAAAATAAGTAATGTTAAAATATTTCGTATTAATTTTTTGCTTATGTTGTAAATACAATTATGGTAATAATATTTCGTATTTCATTTATACTGTTTATAGTATATTAATATTCTTGTTCTTATACTTTGTTCATGATATTTATAATATAATAATGATGTTCTTGTATTTTGTTAATGTTATTCATTTATATAAACAAAACTGAAGATATGTTTCAGTGTTTGTGTGTCTGTATCCTTGTGCGTATCCTCACTGATTTTTATTAGCATACCCTTCAACAATTTTTATCTGATTTGTTTCAAAACTTACACACCTCTTGCAAAGTTACTATTCTACACGAAAAAGAAATTGCACGTGGCTCTTCAGTTTAAACTTTGTTTTAATTTCTTATTTTATTTTTTATTTTTCAAAGATAATTTCAACACAGTAACTTTTACATGGAAAATAACTCTTTCAAAATACAGGAGACAACTCCCGTATTTAATGTCTACAAATGCAGGTCGTATAAAAAAATAAATGTAGACTGCCAATGGCAATTTTTACTCTTCCGATCCCGTGCAACGCCGGGTAATTACAGCTAGTCATAAATGAAAATATTTTTGTGTTTTTGCTTATGTTATTTATGATATTATAATAATAATGTTCTAGTATTTTGTTAAAGCTGATTATAATATAATATTAATATTATTTAGATGTTTGCGTATGTTGTTTTATATATGTTGCAATGCTATATAACGTAATAATTATATATATATATATAATATATATAATAAATGTACGGTTTTGTAAGAGTTTTTGGAATGTTCAAACGTAATAATTATATATTTTGAACATTCCAAAAACTCTTACAAAACCGTACATTTTGTTTTAACATTGAAAGAACAGTACCTCATCAGACAGTTAACAATTATGATTACCATTGTGAATTATCTCAAGAGACATTGTTCTTTCAATGTCGAAACAAAATGTACAATTTTGTAGTAGATGTTAAACTGTTCTAACGTAGTAATTAATAAATATTCATTGCACTATTTTTATATTGAGCACTTTTTAAAATTAATGTTATGAACGTTGCAATGTTATTCTTCGTTCTTCTTCAGTAGTATATATATATATATATATATATATCATGCACACACACACACACACATATATATATATATATATATATATATATATATATATATATATATTTCCCTTTTGTCATGCTCATGGAGTGAAAGATAATAGTGAGACAGCGTCTGCTCAGTTCATTCTATTTATTACCAGTTATGAAACTCATGCTGACGCGCTCTTTAAGAGTGTCATATTATTTTATTTTTGCAATAATTATGCCGCCGAGAGAAAAAAATAGAGAAAAAAGTATGCTTATCCTCTCCTTTATAATAAAAAATATGCATATCCTCTCCTTTAAAGACAGTTGTGCATATATATATATATATATATATATATATATTATTATGAGCATGGGGAAACTGCAAACTGCTGCGAAATGTACATTTTGTTTCGGACTTAAAAGAACAATTTCTCTGATGCTAATAAACGTTTTATTGAGAAAACAAATTAAAAGCAACCATGAGCATGGCAGAAAGGAAATATATTTTTTGTCTGATATCTTAATGAAAGATGATTACTGGTAGTGATATCAATATATATGTTGCCGTCAGTTTATACCGAAGTGTAATCGGCAATGGCCAAATTGAAGAGAAACAAAGCAGCGGGACCAGACGTGATTGTAAGAGATGTTGATGTCCCTAGAAGGCTTTGGCGTAGACAGACTCACAGAAATAATAAATCTACAGAAGCGACAATATACTGGAGGACCTAAGCAGATCAATCTTTATAACACTATGAATCTAGGTGCAAAGAAATGTGAGCTCCATCGAACAATCAGTTTAATAAGCCACATAACAAAACTTATCATCCGAATTCTGATGAACAGAGTACGCAGCAGAATCGGCCCGGAGACAGAACAAGAAACAATGGGGTTTCGTTAAAGATACCGGAACGGGAAGTACAATTTTCATGCTCGGAATGCTATCTGAATGAGCAATAAAAATGCTGGAGGATCTTTATCTGTGCTTTATGGCCTACGACACAAATTACAAATTACGACACAAGAACTTGATAGAGATGCCCGACAACCTTGACATTTTCGGAAAATACGTTAAGATAATCAAGAATCTATATTTGCTGCAAACCGCTAGTGTACGGATAGGAAGTGAACTCAGGTATGCAAAAATACAAAGAAGCGTAAAACAAGAATGTGTTTTCTCACCAGATCTTTTCAACCTGGACAGTAAAACAATTATGAGAAAAATAAAAACATTAACAGGATTCGACATAGGCGGGAACAATCTCAACAACAATATCAGATACGCAGATGACACGGTGTTGATAGCAGACACGGAAAGAAAATGCAGGACCTTTCTACAGAAGTTAACGGGAAAAGAAAGGACTGAGTATAAACCTCAAGAAAACTGAATGTATGGTCATCAGCAAAAAGAGGACTCCAATATGCCAACTGCACGTCGGAGAATCTAAAATAAAACAAGTAAAAAAGTTCAAATACCTGGGAAGTGTTTTAACATAGAATGGAAAGTGAGACATGGAGATCCAAAATACGCATTGGCAGAGCCAAAGACATATTTCAGAAGCTAACCAGAATACTGAAAGACAGGAAATCTCATTAGAAACAAAGAAAAGAGTGCTGGATTGTGATATTTATCCTTCTGTATGGAAGTGAATGCTGAACAATCTTATCAAAATGAAACAGACGCTTGAAGCAGTAGAGATTGTGTTTTACAGAAGGATGCTTTGGATACTATGAACTGAACAGGTGTGCAACGACGAGGTGTTGGAAACGAGAAAAAAACGAGAAAAAACTGATACTAAATATCATGAAGAGACAAATTAGGTTCCTGGAACACGTGATGAGGAAGAAGGTCCCGGAGAACTTAATACTCACAGGTTGGATAAATGAAAGAAGAGACATCGGAAAGCAGCGTAAAAAGATACCAAGAAAAAATATTGTGAGCGACAAGAGACAGAGCCAAGTAGAAGTCCATGATCGCCTACGTCCTGAAAGGACACCGCACATATTTTGCAGTCATTTTGACGGCACGAACCCGCTTACATAATTATAATATTCTTGTGTTTTATTAATGCTATTTATTATATAATAATGATGTTTTTGTATTTTTGTTTATATTATTTATAATATTATAATAATAATGTTCTTGTATTTTAATTTATGTTGTTTATAATATAATAATAATAATATTCTTGTTTTTTGTTAATGCCGTTAATAATAATAATATAATAATGATAATAATGCTCTTGTGGTTTTGTTTATATTCTTTATAATATGATAATATTATTCTTTTACTTTTATATTGTTTCTCATATCATAATAGTAACGTTTCATGTTTTTTTTATTTATGTTGTTTATTATATTATGATAATAATGTTCTTTTTTCCATGTAAAATATCTTATTTAAAGAGGTGGAATATTATCTAGAAATAGTTCATTTGACAAAAACATTACTATTAAATAAAATCTATTCGTTAATAATATGAAAATATTTCCTTTTTGTCAATTTCCTTCATTTATCTTTAATATTGCAATATTATCAAATATTGCAATATTATCAAATTTATCAAATATTATCAAATATTGCAATATTATCAAATTACACCACAAATAATTACTAATCATCTCACACATCGCAGTAAACATTAGTCTGTTTGGTAACTTGACACATAAGATCCATAAAATATATTAAACTCGATTTTTAGACTAAAGATATTTATACACTATCTCATACCATATGTAATCATTCATTTTTCACATTAATATAATCAGTGACTCACGTCGAAGATAAAGTGATAGCAAGCCCATTCAATACACCTGTTGTCGACTGGATGGTTTAAATTCTTCCTAGAGTATCAATTTTCTTTTAACTCTTTTTGTCAATACATTCACCAGATTTCTTTTAGATATAAAATTTAATTATGAACCACATTGTTGTTGCTCTTGGAAAATTAAGTTTATATTTCAGCATTTATTCTCTTTCTGTTTTACCTGAAGTTCGTGATTTCTTTGTTCATAATAATATATGTCTAGCTCGGTTTATTCTGTCTGCTGTCTCGGAATCCACCTTGTTTATTTCCATACAATTTCCATACATAGGCTTTTTCTAAACTTGGTCCACTGACGTGCTCCGAGATTAAATTAAGTTAGTCAGTTAAGTGTTATACGTCATAGTCCCTTAGGAGATCATGTCTCGAGAGTGACATGACTGACTGGGCAGAAGATTTCCCGGCAGTAGGTTGCCATTTTTTTCTGCGGCAGACTGATTGCCACTCAAGTCTATAGGACCTAATTTGTCCTGCTATTTAACCCATAGCTGGAGAGAAAATGACGAATTAATACATTTTCCAAGTGCATGTAACGAATTCAACTGGAATTCGAACTCGGCTCTACGATTTCTCGTTCTGAGATCCACCGAACTATAACGCACATGAAATTAAGTTAGTCAGTTAAGTGGCATACGTGATGCACGCTTGGACGATCATGTCTCGAAAGAGACATGACTGACTGGGCAGAAGGTTATCCCGCAGTAGGTTGCCATTGCTTTCTGCGGTAGACTGGTTGCCGACCAAGGCTATAGAACCCAGTCTGTCCTGCTATTTAACCCATAACTTGAAGGAAGAGACGGATTAATACCGTTCCCAAGGGTATTTGCGCGAAAGTAAATACTTTTAAATTAAGTACCCCGCAAAAAAAGAAAAGATTATTATTTTAAATGTAAAAAATCAAGTTGAATTTTGTCATAAAGTTCGTATATAAGTGGATAAAATTTTGTTTCTACTTACGGTGTTTCTAAGTTGGAAGTTTTCCAACAATTATATAAAGACAGCTTGAAATTAGTATCTGTAATTTAACGAGTCTACAATTTCGTAGCCGATCACGCAAACTTTACGTAGAAAATGTATCAAATTTGTATTGGATGCTCGTAATTCTGCCTTAAGAAAAATTTGGGAAATAATTCTCAAATGGTCGAACCAAAAACATTGCCACTATTCCGAAATATTCCTTCTCTTTTATTTGACTTCACCAACCCTTTTTAAGGTAGCTTGGTTAATTCATTTAGAATATATTGAGATGAGTCAGAAGTAATTTCTATTTTGGACTATCAGTTTTAATAAAGAATGTATCATCCTCAGCGATAGTTTCAGCTGATGAAAAATGGGTTTAAATGTTCAACACAATAGGATTGACAAGGATAATTCTCCACAACCGAACCAAAAAGCTATGCTCCACGGAAGAAAGATAATTCTGCATATAGGGTAGAATCCTTGAAATATTATCCATTTAGAGTTAGAGTTATTAAAACGCTATGAATCACTCTAGGCTCATTTCTAGGATCAGTATCTGCAAGGTGTCCGTAGATATTTGGTTAAAATGCGCCTTGCGCTCATCGATAGGGAAAAAATGACATTCTTTTGCATGATAACGAAAATGCGCGTCGCACGCATCAAGATAAACTGAGGAAAAAAATTAGAAATTCAGTTGGTCTGTTCTACCGCACTCACAATATCCATCTAATTTTGCATCAACTAACGCTTACCTTTCTTTTATCGTTGTAAAACACTTTCAGGAATGAAATGCATCTTAAATAAAAACCAGATTCAACTATTTGTTGATAACTGATCAAAACCTACGGAATTTTATTCAAACGGTGTGCGAAGAGCTTCCCGATAAGGTGCAACAAGTCGTTAAAAATAATGGTGAATATATCAGTGCATAAAATGTTATTGTATTTTATATACAAAAACTAATGATTTTGTCCGGTTCACACTCCACCCTCGTCTTTTGAACAAGTGAAGAGGCTTATCCCTTGTTCCCTGTTTAGGATGTGGTTTCCGGCTTTCTTTTTTCCAATCTTCTTACTCTTTTCTTTTTTCTTTTCTTTTTTTTTTTCAATTGGAGTAGATAGACTAAACTATCGCCTGGTTCACAGTCCACCCATGTCTTTTGAACAGGTAAAGAGGCTCATCCCTTGTTCCCTGTTTAGGATGTGGTTTCCGGCTTTCTTTTTTCCAATCTTCTTACTCTTTTCTTTTTTCTTTTTTTTTTTTCTCAATTGGAGTAGATAGACTAAACGATCACTCGGTTCACACTCCACTGAAGTCTTTTGAACAGATGAATCTGCTCATCCCCTGTTCCCTGTTTAGGATGTGGTTTCCGGCTTTCTCTTTTCCAATCTTTTTACTCTTAAGTAGCCTCCTGCGCATCAGTGGCGTTACCGCCTTGCTTGGTGTGATATGATTAAAAAAAAAAAAATTATCTGTGACTTTTGCTTTGATATACGAAACCTGATCACCCCAGCAGCTTCCTTATTCGCGCTTCGCGCCTGTGGAACTCCCTTCCATATACTTGCTTTCCTAACGGCTGCAACCTCCAGGATCTTAAATGCAAAATCAATTCCCATCTCTTATCCACTTAACTCCAGCCCTTTCTAAATCACCCCATGATTCTTGTTCTTTGCCTTTCTCTCTACCTTCGCAACTGACTTTACTCCTGTGTTCACATCTTTCTCTTGACCTTTCTCTTTCACCTCAAGTAGCTGGTTCTCCTTTGTCTTCACTCTCCTCCTGCCTAAATCTTTAACTTCCCTATGTTGATCCCTGCACATCAGTGGCGGTACTGTCTTGCTTGGGGTAAAATGATTAAAAAAATCTATCGGGATTGTTGCTATAGCAACGGAGCTAAATCACGTAGAATGAAGCCGTTTGGCACAGAATTATTTTGAACACTTTCATGCATACACACTAAGTTATAATATTCCTATTGTTTCCTTTGTTTATAGCATTTCTTGGAATGAAAGTGTGTAGAGTGTGATTGCTTCAACACACCACTGATATTTCAACAGTGACCACGGCTTGTGCGGATATTTTTGGTTAAGCACAAAATTCCCTAGGTCTCACATTTTACGAATTTTTCCTCCTCAACATCAAATCCTTCTTGAAAGGAACAAGATTTGATTTCATGAGGCGGCGACTTGCTGTTTCAAAAATAAAGTTCCAGAAAACTTTCCACCAATGGAAACGACGCCGAATAAAGTGTGAAGCTTCAGAAGGAAATTAAATGCTGAATTTATATTTGCTGTAGTTTTATTTTATAACACCAGCCACGATACAATTTGATGTGACCTCGTATTTGGTCCAAGTGTATTTGCAACAATTAATTCTCTGTTTTATATCATTTTAGGTCTCCTCGGCTTATCATTGGCAGCGATTGTCTACAATAGTTTTTATCTATCCTTTAGATATTCCTCTGACTTTTGTTTCCTTATTTTATTTCATTTTATGTTCCTCACTATTCGTGTGTTGTCTTCTATTTTATCATGTCTTACACTGTTTCAAGCGATTTTCAAGAGAGAATAATTATCATTTTTAGCGGCATGCATTAGAGACAAATTGGTAACACTATCCGTTTACACGAGGATCCGAAAGAAACAAAACAGTGATTTTAAACTGCAGCATACTGATTGCCTTTCACATTTGCGATTATCACATTTTGTCTTCATCCAACCAAACACTTAGAATCGAGACGCCTCGCCACTCAACTTAATTTTTTATATCACAAAATACACAACAAAATCGATGAATATATCATCTGAAAAAAACTATTCCTAACTATAACTATTTATGCTACCTCTTTACCACAAGTCCTAACTTGAACTCAGAGACGCGCCCAGTCGCAGGCCTTGAGTCATAAAAGACATTATTCACAATGCCTGATTTATGACTATTCTGGAGCAGCCACATTCACTGTCTGGGATACAAGTTTAATTGCAGACCCAGCTCACTTGATGGTTGATCTGTTTGTCGATTGATCGAAACTAAAGCTGCCTTTGCGACGCCAAACCTAGATGGGTGGTGATACTTTAAGACCAACCCTGTTATTTAGCGTCCACTAAGCGAGGGCAACTGCCATACGAAAGAGAAAGGCTGATCCTTTCTTTCTAACGAAGGCGACCACTATCGCTGTTAATGTTTATATGACACCGCTCCCCTTAATAAGAAGATATTGCTCGCCTAAGTTGCTTAAAAGGCAAGCGTGGGTTATAGAATTGTCAAAGGTTCAAAATTATTTCGGACTTATTAATCCCCGTATTTCCTGGTTCGTTTTGCTATTTCTTTCTTTTCATCTTTGCCGCCGTTTCCCAGACGTTTTATCTAAATCTGTGATTGAGGATAACCAGGGAATTTTCTTCTATATTGCGTGTTATTTCTGGAAGTCGTAGATCATAGCGCTTCACAATTTTCTATCGCGTACATCTTTTAGTCTTTTATCATACTTTCCCGTCCCCGTTCAGCCATTCATTCACATCAGCTTGTCAACCCGTGGATTTCCCCTGTCACCATTGCCTTTAATTTGTCCTGTGAGGGTCAGATTTTAGTGCCTCTTCATCATTATGCATCCCAGAAATTTCAGGTGTCTCTGTCTGATTCTGAGCATTAATATCCTTTTTGTTTCCATTTTCCTTAATGCAGCGAAATGCGTGCTCAAAAATTTTTATGCACATACATTTCGCCATTGGTGCTTTTGACAAATAATAAATTATGTTTTTTGACAGAAAATAAATTAATTTTTTTAGTGACAACCAATAAATTGTGTTTGTTTTCATCAAATTTATATTTTGTATCAGCTGCAAATTATCTCTTAATTTAAATAAGAATTAATCTAGTTCTTAAAAACGTAACCGGGATTTCAATTAAAACAATCAGTAAAAACTGTTCTTTATATTTGCGAGAAAATCATATCACAATTGTTCTAGCTTGATCTTTTTTTTTAATCATATCAAGCAAGGTGGTAACACCACTCAAGCGTAGGGGGCTACGTAAGAGTGAAAAGATTGGAAAAGAGAAAGCCGGAAACCACATCCTAAACAAGGAACAAGGGATGAGCCTCTTCACCTGTTCAATAGACATGGGTGGAGTGTGAACCGGGCGATAGTTTAGTCTATCTACTCCAATTGAGTCTATCTACTCCAAATGATATTGCACACACACACACACATACACACACACACACACACACACATCTATCTAGATTTAGGCAGCACATCTTTATTCAAATATGTTTCATTGAATAATAGGTGCTTTTTGCCTCTGCTCGTAATGAGTGCAAGAGATCCTTAATGATGCTAAGCTGTTTGCTGACAAAATGAAGCAGCGTATAGCATACCGCAAGTTTGGCTCCAAAGACGACTAGCGACCCAGGAAAAGAGTATTAAATAACAGCAAACCCTCAATACCCCATTTAATCAATAAATTTGAGGTCCTCACATCTTCAGATTTTCTCGCAGATTGTCCACCATTTGATTCGTCTGGGGTATCCGTACCCGACTTCTCAACTAGAAATAAGGCTCGACTGAGTGACGTTTGCATTACTCACTTGCTCGTCTCTAACATAAAGCTTGACCCCCATAAAGCGAGAGGGGGCGACGAAATCCCAATCACTGTCCTGAAGAAATATGCCTCTGAACTCTCCTTTGTCCTCTCCAAACTTTACAACTACTTCCTCTCTACTTCTTGCTTTTCTGTCTGCTGAAAGTCTTTCTCTGTGGTTCCTGGATTTAAGAATTCTGAAGAACACTCGGACCCCTCTAATTATTGCCCTATCAGCCCCCCTACTGATATTTGGCAAATTGTTCGAGACTATTATTAATGCTGAAGTGGTTCAACATCGCACAGCCCACAGTCTCTTCTTTGACAAACAGTCTGGTTTCCGCTTCGTCAGGTCTACTGCTGATATGCTAACGACCATCACTGGGTATATATACCAGCTTCTCGATAAGAGCGGCGAAGCTCGAACTGTTGCTCTAGATATTCCAAAGCATTTGACAGAGTCTGGCATGCTGTCCTTCTACATAAGCTACAGGACTATGGTATAACTGGAGGATTGTTTGATCTAATCCAGTTCCTTTCAAATCGGGTAATGAAGGTAGTATTGAACGGACATGATTCCAGATAGTATCATACGAATACGGGTGTCCGCCAGGGCTCTGTTCTAGGTATTACGCTTTTTCTGATCTTCATCAACGATCTCCCTGATATAACCAGATCCCAAGCAGGCATCTACGCTGACGACACCACCATTTATTCCCGCCTCGATAAGAAATCTGCTTAGGCTGACAAAGCGAACCTCGCTGCTGAGCTTTAAAATGACCTCTAATTTGTGGTCAACTGGGGTAAGAAAAAGCCGGTGAATTTTAATTCTTTCAAAACAAAGCTGCTATATTTTAACCTCCATAGACAATCGCTCATACTCACCATCAGCATGGTTTAGGCTAGTGTCTCTGAAAGCAAAACTCTGCGCTTCCTTTGCCTAACTCTATCAGCCAAACTCAAGTGAAATGATTATATTGAGTTCATAGTTAAATCTGCTGCTAGCAAGGTCGGTTCACTGTATAGGGCCAGGAAGTTTTCCCCGTCTGAATCCATACTGCACATATATAAATCTACCACCTTCCCGTGTATTGAATACTGCTGTCACATCTGGTCGGGTGCTTTTGTTATTCATCTCGGGATTCTTGAAACATTCAACGGAAAATCTGTAATATGACCGATCCCGACCTGGTAGCGCAGCTCCAATCGCTTTCTCACCGACGTAATATGGTTTTCCTATGTCTCTTTTACAAATACTTTCACGGCTTCTGCTCCAATGAGTTTAGCTTTCTGGTGCCCTCTCTACATGAATATACTCGAGCTACTAGACTAACAACTAAGTCCCACCTTTTTACAGTGAAACCAATTAAATGTAACCACAACTTCTACTCTCTCGGCTTCTTTTCTCGCACTTCCCGCCTGTAGAATTCCTTTCAGTATACTTGTTTCACTGACAGCTACAATCTCCAAGAATTTAAATGCAATGTCTATTGACATCTCTTAACTCCTCGACTTGCATACTCTGACAACCCTTGTATCATGCATTTTTTCCTGTCTACTCTACTCACATGCAGCTCTCTTCCCACCAGGGTTCTCACCCTTCTCTTTCCAATTTTCTGATTCACTCTGTAACTTGTCATTCTTTATCAACTCTCTCCTCTCTGCGCACCAGTGGCAGTACTGCCTTGCTTGGGGTGAAATGATTATAAAAAGAAGAAAATATTATAATATTATTTCAAATTTTAAAAATGTTAAAATTAAGAATTAATTACAGAGCGAGTTCGCGCGTGTTTTTAAAAATCACTATTGCAAAGGAATGCATATTTTATTGCAGTTACTGTAAGTTTATATAGGTTGATTATGGAAAAATCGAAAGTACAGGGTTTAGAAAAATTACTTTTGACCTTTTTAAAAAAATGATTACAAAACTGAAATAGATTGCCGTATCCTGTCATATCCTTAATCAACGTTGATGTAAGACTGATTCAGCACATACAAGTCTTTAAATAAAAATAAATTAAATCGTACCGCGCTAGAGACTAGCTAAGACAAGCTTAGTACCCAGTCATTGCGTATACAGGGTCTGGGTAACCATTGCTCCTTTTGATTTTAGTGTAGGCGCTCGGGTTCTCAAGCTCAATATGTTAACTTGTGTTGCAACCGTCCCCAATGGGGAAGATTGGGAAAATACTCAGACCAGCTAAGTCAATCTTAGTACACAATACCCACGTATACGGGAGCTGGTTCATATTTCACCCTTCGTCCGAATGTACGCACTTTGGAACTCACATTAAATAACTGACCTTTTGTCGCTTTCTATCCCAGGGGCTGGGGCCTGGTTAAATAACCAGGCACCCTCACGCCACAACGCAGCTAAGACAAGCTTTGTACCAATCCCCTCGTGTTCCGGGACTGGGTAAATTTTGAGCATTGATCTGATTGTTTGTGCAGCTGTATTCTAAGCATAGACTAATAGTAAACTTATAAATATGTAATATTTATGTAATAGATTCTGGCGAGAAAAAACTGTCAAGTACAACAAAGTATAGCAATCTTCCGATCAGCAAACCTAGCAATCGATTCGATATAATTTTTTCACGGTAAAAGTGGAAAACGTTAACCTGAAAAGACGCAACGAGTCACTCTTCTTGAGGCCTGCACTAGCCATAGGGAAAAGCTGTGATAGTGGAACTTTCTCTTTACAGCTGCAAAACGGAAAAAATTGAATCACGTATCCACGCTGAAAAATTATGAATTAGTGCAACTTAGAAATATGGCATCTAAACTTTTGCCATGAAAAGATTGATAGATTAGCTACAAGATAGCGAAGTTGGATCTATGAAAAAGAGGCTGCAGAAAATACTTTGCCCCAGATTAAATACTTGATGGCATATAAAATTCTGACTTTGTATCCAGAATGAATAAAACAAATATCTTTTGAATTTCATATCCAGCTCAACTCTACAATACTGTAATATTAAATGTAAGTAATATTAATAAATCTGATAAATACTAATGTAAAACTACGATAATTATTATTATAAAAGTTAATTAAGTGCCATATGTGATTCACGCTTTGGGCGATCATGTCTCAAAAGAGACATGACTGACATGGCAGAAGATTATACCGCCGTAGTTTGCCTTTGCTTTCTGCGGTAGACTGGTTGCTAACCAATGCTATAGAACCCAATCTGTTCTATTATTTAACCCATAACTGAAGGGAAAAGACGGATTAATACCTTTCCTAAGGGTATTTGTGCGTAAGTGAATGCAAAGGATTTGACTGGAATTCGAACTCGACTCTCCGATTTGTTGTTTCGAGTTGATATCTATTTCACCATAACGCACATCTGTCTTACTCATATATACATTTCATACAGTATATATATATATATATATATATATATATATATATATATATATATATACTATTCTCGGACAGGTAATAATGTTGATGATTGGCAGTAGACGAATGTTAGTATTACTACCATTACCTTTGTGTCGTATGTCTGATCTTTGCCTATTTATTTTACTTTTTAAAGGGCGGCTATCAAACCTTCGACCCATCTGTTACTCTTTTTTTCTTGATAGATTTCATAATCATTTGTCTTTCTCTAACTTAAGCAAATTTAATAGATTTCGAGTATTCATCTGCTCTCCAAGTCATGTTCTCATACATAGAGTTATCACACGTTTATCTTATTCTATCGATCTTTGTGAGTTTTTAAGTAATATTTAAGCACACACACACACACACACACACATATATATATATATATATATATATATATATATATATATATATAATCATTTGTTTCTGATGAAGGGCCGAGGCCGGTCTGAAATATCAAATATAATAATAGAAATAAACAAATACTGTCGAAAAATACATTTTTAAACTTACAACTTTTTAGTAGTCTTTACTATATATATATATATATATATATATATATATATATAATTGAAAGGTTTGTTAAAATGACAGACATGGTATAATGGCTTTATTTTTATGTTATTTTTCCATGTCATTTTATGATTTTTCTTTTAACGAAATATATAAAAAATGGCCAAATGTTTTGGTAATCCGAGCACTTTCAGCTATACATTTACCCATTATCGAGAATGGATTTTATTTTACGTCTAACAGAATGTATGAAAGGTTATGTATGTTTGCAGAGTAGTTTGTATGTTTTATGTTTCGAACTCGGCAAACACGTTGTTACCGTGATTATATTTGATATCTTTGTGTCTTACGGTTTTCTTGTTTTTAACTACTAATACCTCCATTATTCTTGTCTATTTTTTTTACATGCAGATGTTGCTATGATATTTGTGTTGCCAACCATAATACATTGTCTGTCGTTTTAATAAAACCTACAGAAATGACTTTACTTGCTTAAATTTATAAAGTCTAGGTACCATAGCAAAGACCTCATCCGAACGGTTACTATGAAAGTATTTATTGTAAAAGCAAAGGAGAGCAACTTTACGGCGGCGCGAATGTGACTGAAGTAGGGATGCCAGGTTAGTATCATTAATATTACTGATTCTTCTTTTAATTTTATCAAAGATCTCTAAATTAGGATGTTCTATTAAGACGGATCGAAGTTAGCAGCAAATAAAACAGTGTTATTGGTGAAATTTAATTGATTTCACGATTGGATTATGTTATTTGAATCATGGACATTATGGCCAGAATTGAATGCTACATGTCGAAGATTTTTGCTTTAAACAGGATGATGCCACAAGCCACATAGCCAATGCAAAAATTGCTTCATTGAATGAGATGTTTCCAGTTCACATCATCACTCAAAACAGCGATGTCAATTGACCACCACGACCGCACGACTTGATGCCTTTAGATTTCTTTGTTTGGGTCATTCCAAAAGTAAGGTCTATGCAAACAGGCCAACAACAATTGAAAAGCTGAAGGATGAGATAATAAGTCATACTGGTGAGATCGAAGAGCAACTATGCAGAAACGTTGTCAAATATTTTGACCATCGAGTGGTGTGCCACCGAAGCCTTGGCAAGTATTTAGGCGATATTTTTAAGACATAATTGTCATAACTCAAACCACATGATCCAATGGTGAAATCAATATAATTTCACCGATAACATTGTTCTTTTTTTATGCTAACATCGATCCGCCTTATTTGATTTGTTGGTTGGTTGGTTGGTTTTTTTATTTTATGGCATATCAACCTCGGCGGGTCATTTATTGCCACATAAATTTTATTTATTTATTGCTGGTAATACCTTTTTCTTTTAACAATTTATTGTTGTTTTTATATAAGTTTTGTTTCTAGTAATATTTTTTTCTTTTTTGAGTATCAAGATTCATTGGGATTTGTTTTTAAGGTCAGGGTCCCCAAGTCCTACTCTTTTATTTAACCCATAACTGGAGGGAAGGGACGGATTCATACCTTTCCCAATGGTACCAGTGCTTAAGTGAATGCAGGGTATTCAACTGGAATTCGTACTCGGCTCACCGATTTCTCTTTCCGAGCCGATATCCACTGCACCACAACGCACATCCGTCATTTAACGTGTACAGCACCGCTTAATTGAACTCCTTATATATAGCAGAAGAACCAAGACATATGTGGCAGCAATATTCTATGCATGAATAAACGGTAGACTTATAAGTATGTAAGATTGATTTCTACAATAAAATTGTCTAGTACGACACAGTGAACTAACTTTCTTAACAGCTGATCTAGCAATAGATTCAATGTAGTTTTTCCACTTCATGTCAACCGAGAATATTCACCAGACAAGGCTCAATGAGTGACTCTCCTGAAATTTAGTAATACAAGAAATTCGAGAAAGGAAATTGTACGAGTAGGAGATATGGTTTTTGTTTAACTATTTCGACAGTAAAAGGGTGGGACCTTGATGCCAATTTTGTGGCACGAGTAAATACATGTAGTCGAGATACCAGAGAAAAAAACTATATCGAATCCATTGCTAAATCCGATGCTATGAAAGTCGGTTCTCTGTGCAGGACCCGGAAGTTTTTTCCGTCTGAATCTATCCTGCACATATGTCACCTTCCTTCTGACATTTCCTACACCTAACCACTTCTCCTCTTTACCTTCCCCCATGTATCCCCATGCGCAATAGTGGCAATGAAATGCCTTGCTTGGGATGAAATGATTAAAAAAAAAGACAGATGGAAGCCACATCACGTCGGTAAGACAGTGACTGAAGGTGGGCTTCCAAGTCAGGACTGATTATATTGCAGATCCTCCTTTGGACTTTTTCGAGAACCTCAATATTAATATCAGGATCACCCGACCAGATAAGGCAATAATATTCAATGCACAGATAAATAGTAGATTTATAAATGTACAAAATGGATTCTGACGAAAAAATCTTCCTAGGCCGACAGTTAACCCAACTTCCTAGCAATAGATGCAGCTTTGGATTCAATGTAGTCAATCTATTTGAGGTCATTTGAGAGGGTGGAGCAAAGGAGGCACAGCGCGTTGCTCTCTAGCAAACCAGCCTCATGAATTCTAATGGTATGCAGGAATGTGATTAAAGGTGAGCAGCTTAGTTTTAAAGTCATTAAATTTCCTACCCATTTTCTACCTCATTCAATCACAACTAGGAGGTCCTTTTGAAGTGCATTATCCAAGTTTACTTTGTCAGCCTTGGCAGATTTCCTACAGAAATTGTTTGTATTGTTTAATTTCGGATTAATGGCCTTATCTTTAGTTTTATTATCTCAATGTTTCGGTTGTAGCCCTGTCCGGTCTTCTAGAGGTTGAAATAATAACGACAATGTTAACATTAGTTGATTATTTATCGGCTTATTATTCATCAGCTGAAGCACAAAATGATTAACTTACACCACAGCAATTAAAACAGAATATAATTTTTTTGAAAATGTCTAGAATACGCTTTCAATTCTGTCAAATCTTTATTTGACCAATTAGTTAATATCGTATCCCCATCGTCGTTGTTTTGATTAGTATGTTGCCATGGTTGAGGTTTCATATTGTAGGGCTAAAGAAAGCGTTTATTTCCCTTTGTTGGAGATAAGTCACGTGGGTAACATGACTGTCGCTAACATGGCAGTCACTAAGCGGCAGTCAGTGACGAAAGCAGTTAATGAGGAAAGCAGCCAGTGACGAAAGCAAGAGTCAACTGTAAATTTTCTTTCTTTAACTAACCACCCTCTGAACTGGGCTTAAGTTAAATCTGCCCCTCCACCTCCAGCAGTTTACAAGTCCATGGCGCCATTTTCCTTTGGGGATATATCATTTCCAGAAGTAGACTGAAACTCCAGCTCGCAGTCTTCAATTTGCGAAAACCGAACCCTCCCTGCTTCTTGTTCGTGGAATATCTCCTCGCCTGGGTCATAGAAGAATCTACCGCGTTTGAATCTGAAGTTCTTCTCTAGACACAAGTCTATTACCGTATTATATGCAAGATCCTTCCTTTTTGTTTCTTCTTTCATACTGCTTTTCTGTGTAGATATATATTACATATTATTCTCCGCGTGGGACACTTGTATATGTGTCTATATAGTTTTTCACATGTGTTAGGGATACAAAAGTCCCTTTGAGAACAAAGCATGTCTGTCATTCTTTTTCTTTCAGCCAGTCTGTTCCATCCATGAACTATGGTGTTATTATATGATGGATATAATAATGCCCATAACGGGTTAAATGTAAATGGGAGAATAAACATTTCTTTTAATACTCTCTTCCGTTACACCGTTGTCTTAATTCTATACCATATTTTGATAAGGTTAACATTCGAAGCACAATTAGTAAGACAATAAAGGAGAAGATACTAGTCTGAATATATTTTAAAATATTGAAAACAATGCATCTCAAAATTTAAAACTATTTTAAACACGTCAAAAAAAAAAAACAAGCAAATACAGGTTTGTTTTTATATAGCGGTTGGCTAAATTGATCTTTTTCTTTGGTTATGTCACCTGCTTTTCCCTATGACATTAATTTTGACTAAAAATCGAAAACAATCTCGTCTTCAAAATTTATTTTCATCCGGACAACATCGATTAACATTGCCAGTGAAACTCGAGCTTTATCATCCCCAATGAAACTTAAATTCGTTTTTCTTTGTGTCAATGTCCAGTTGATTTAGACAAACTCGATGCGAGTTCCACTCAAAGTAACCCAGTTATTATCCAAAGTGTACTAAATTTTATTTGGTATATTTCGTCTTGCTCGGGAAGGACTTTCTGAATATGTCTGATACGCGATTCTGTCTACTAAATCTAGTTTGAGAGACAATGATGCGGAAGACCGATATTTGGAAGGCAACATATTTTCGCTGTCTGACATCGAATTTCATCTGGAGCATCTAAATTTTCTTCACACCAGTATCATTATATATGCTCGCAGGCATTTTACAAATGGCAGCTGAAGATAACGAATACGTACTTCATAGTATGACTAGCCAAGCACATTAAATTACAAATGTTTATCATTATTGAACTAGGCATGAGTTATCCAAATAGTCAAACTGAAAATATGTAAAGATCCAAGACTAACTGATCTGCATATTGCATGATAGGACCTGAATAAATGCCATTTTTATATCTTCTCGTTAAGCGAAAATTAGTTATAATTACTGAAAAGAACGATTATTGGCAACCTTGATTTTTTGATTATTAGAACGATTCTATAACAATTAATATTAAGTAATTTTTTTAAATTTTAATTTAATGTCCAATAAAAGACTGCTATTTACAGGATATTTTCAAGGAAAACAAGAGAGAGAAAAGCAGTGAATAACCTCTTAACGAGCTTGTGTAAATGTTTGGCAGAACAGGGTTTAGGTGATATACCGTAATGACAAGCTTTCCTAACCACTTCAAAGGACGGTGCCATTATCACCCACGTCCTCAAGGGACACAGCATATAGAATAAGAAATGTAATCATTAGGGTTTCGCAACGACGAATCAGAGAATAATGTTTGCTACATTAATATTTGAACTCATCCCTTGTACTCGTGATATGAGTTAAATAGCAAAGTAGACTGGTGTCTTCAGCTGTGGTTAGCCTAGGAGAAAGATTACTCTGAGTTAATAAGCGTACATTTGATAAACTTTCATAGGTGTAAGAAGGGATATTACTTCTTTTCTAATTACAAAATAGTAACAACCAGTGGTTTATAAAACAGATTTAAGAACGAATGCATAAATTTTGTCATATATTTTATAAACCTCTCATGCAATAAAGTCTTTATCGAGTGTGAAATATTTTTCTACATATCACTGGACTTAAAGAGCGAATCATTAATTTCGTAGTTTGATAGGTATTTTATTCACTAAATATTGATCTGTCATATCGAGTGCCTAATGTTTGATATACGTCATAAGCGTTCATCACAAAATAAATTGCATTGACAAAAGAGATTATGTCAGTAAATAACTATATGTGTAAAATGCATTCAACAAAAAGTACAGAAACTGATGCTATAAACAATCTTTGCATTCAGTTAGGCGCAAATGCCCATGGAAAAGGTATTAATCCATCTCTTCTCTCTCTAGCAATTAGGTAAATAGCAGAAAAGATTGGGTTCTGTAGCTTTAGTGCAAAACCAGTCTACTGCAGGAAGTAATGACAATCTGCTGCGAGAAAATCTTCCACAGTGTCAATCATGATTGCCCAAGCGTGTATCACGTATGGTGTTTAACTGACTGCTATTGATAAAACAACAACATATACCAATACGGCATTTAATCTCCATGAAAAAACTCCTCTTCAGACCCCACACATTCTATCCAGTGTTGTTTCCATAGATAGAAGCAATCTTGAATCCCATTTTGGGGGATAGTGAGTAGCTGCCTCGTCGCCTCTTCGTGAATTTCTTCGTCGTCTTGAAATCTTCTTTCATTAATATAGTATTTAATTTTTAAAGAGCAAAAGGTCGCAAGTGGCGAGCACTAGGGCATACAGTGGCTTTCTAACTTGAGGAATGTCATCATTAGTCAAAATCGCCCAAACAATCTCATGCTGACTGATGGAAACTGTACTGTGGTCAGACAACCACACTTTACACACTTTCCTTCCAAGTATTGCTGTATACAAGGGTAATGAGCAAGAACCCTATACCCTAACGTTTTATGAAATTTTAAAATACAAAGTAAAAGCACTACACAAGGTGTGACAGCAAATGTTTAAAAATTATTCACGATCACGTAGCATTTATATGAAACAAAAAGATATTTTCACAAATGAGTTTTTTAGGGAATAAGATTAATGAGTTAATAAGCGAAAATGTTATAAAATAGTCTAACATTCATAAATATTCAAAACTTGGGTGAATTTGCATTTTTTATCGATTATTATAGTTAACATTTTTAATAATTGAAAAAATTAAAACACTGATTTTATAAAGTAGGCATTTTTATTAGAAAAGTCGATATTTATTAGAAATTGCAATTTTTTATTATCAGAAAAAATTAATTCGCGAATCATTTGTGACAATTTGATTCAATTTTATATATGCTTTAAGGAATTTAGATCATAAGGGCCAATTTCACTAATTTTCATAAAAATATATATGATCTAAAATTACAACATTCGTGGCGCTATCTTGGCTATAAATCTTCAGAAAATTATACAGACTGCGTCAGAAATATCACCCAAATATATCTCTCAAAAATACTTACCACATAACAGAAAGGCATTAGTGGCAATGGAGTCTTTATCTTGCTAATGTCCTAGCATTGCATTAGCTTACGCACAAATACAATTAGGAAATATATTAATCCGTCTTTTCTCTCTCCAGATATGGGTTAAATAGCTGGAGAGATTGGGTTCTACAGTCTTGATTGGTAACCATAAAGTAACCTTGATCAGTCATGTCTCGAAAGTGGTTCTACAGTGTCCTGTTCATAAGCACATATTTTTTTTACAGTTGAAATGGTTAGATGCAACCGGAAGTTCTATGTTAACGGTTTCTTCCTTACTCTTTTCATTTGTTGAACTCTCTTCCGGCTCCATGTTTTGTAGATAGCTTTGATCTTCAAAAATTTAAATGCAATATCAATCGTTATCTACTGTCCCATGAATTATTGTTCTTTTAAAGTTCTCTCTCCTTAATAGTGTTTTTTGTTCATATTTTCTAACGCTATGTAACTCCCCTGCCTTGTTTACGGGGAAATGATTAAAAAATAAATACATATTAAGCAAGGAATTAAATCTGACATATTTTAAATTAATCTGTTTAAATATTATTTTTTATCAGATATTCATATTTGAGTAGATGCTCCGATTTTATTATTAAACAGTACATTTATATCTAGTGCAGTGAATATTCAAGAAATCTAGGTTGAAAAATACGGTATAATTCGAACTTACGGCCTCTCAGGGAACTGTCTATATATCTGCTGTGACTTAACCTCTCGGCTACCTAGCAAGTCTGATGACGAAGAAACTGAAAAGTGCTTTTCAACACACATTTCTCCTGATTTTTCGAAATATCAATATCTGTTTTGTTATGTACCCTAACGAAAACAAAGGTATTTTTTAGGAAATGGTTTAAATTCGACATATTTTCCATTTATTTGTTTAAATATGATTTTTACTGATACTCATATCTGTGTATGTTCTGTTTTGTCTTTTCTTTATATTAAACAGTATATTTATTTGTTGGCATCGATCGGCCTGAATATTCGAGAAATCTTAGAAAATATTTTTCTAACAAGATTTCTCGGTAGATGTAAATAAATAAATAAATTGTTTAGAAATAACAGAGTATCTACTCAAATATGAAAATCAGTTAAAACGTTTAAACAAATAAATGAAAATTATGTAGTCTTCAATGAATATATATATATATATATATATATATATAATTTATTTGCTTAAACATTATTTTTAATGTATACTAGTATTTTAGTAGATATTCTGTTTTGTATAATTATGCAGTATATTTATTTATATCTATTAGCTTGATTAATCGAGAAATTTTACTGGCAACAAGGTGCTACCCATTCACAGTTAGATCAACCAAATACAGCCGACAATTCTACACCATAAGCTTCTTTTCTTGCACTATCCTCCTGTGGAACTCCCTTCCATATACTTTACTTTCCTGACGGCTACAACCTTCATGAATTTAAATGCAATGTCATTACCCATCTCTTAGCCACTTGACTTCAGTTCTTTCTACATCACACTGTATATCTTTCCATTTCTCTCTACCTTCGCAACTGTCTTCACACCTCTGTTCCCATCCTTCTCTTGCCTTTTCTCTAACACCCCCTGTAACTCTTTCGTTTTTCTCTTCACTTTCCTCCTGTCTAAACTTTTACAATTATGTATCCCCCTGTGTATCAATGACAGTACAGCCCTGCTTAAGGTGAAACGATTAAAAACAGAAGGAAAATGTTTAGATTTTTCGGTTATTCATAATATATATAAATATACTGTTTAATTATACAAATTGGATGTGTGTTGTGGTGCAGTGGATATCGGCTCGGAACGAGAGATCGGGGAGCCAAGTTCGAATTCCAGTTGAATTCATTGCATTCACTTACGCGCAAATACCCTTGGGAAAGGTATTAGTCCGTCTCTTCCTTCCAGTTATGGGTTAAATAAGAGGACAGATTGGGTTCTATAGCATTGGCTGGCAACCAGTCTATCGCAGAAAGCAATGGCAACCTACTGCGGGATAATCTTCAGCCCAGTCAGTTATATCTCTTTCGAGACATGATCGCCCAAGTGTGTTTCACGTATGGCACTTAACTGACTGAATTATACAAAACAGTGTATCTAGACACACTTACATTATTATATTCATATTTTTAAAGATTTCAGCATCTTTTAACAGAACCGTTAGTGTAAAAGGATTTAATGTCTAAACTTGGCATGAATTTATCAGTCATATTTATTTACCTTACCTTTTCAACAAGGCTCTTTCCCGAGTCTGTGACGTTAAACGGGGTTTAACGCCAAGCGATTAATCGTAATCTTCAGACTCGACTGAAGAATGATGTTAGCATCAAACTGTTAATAACTGTCATATATATATATATATATATATATATATATATATATATATATATGTGTGTGTGTGTGTGTTTGTGTGTGTGTGTGTGTGTGTGTGTGTGTGTGTGTGTGTGTGTGTGTGGTTGATAAACGAGTTCTTTCACTGAAATTTGAACTAAAGTTTGTCACGCAAGAGAGGAGAGTTCGAATTCCAGTTGAATTCGTTGCATTTAGTCATGCACAAATATACTTTGGAAAGGCATTAATCCGTTTCTTTCTCCAGCTATGAGTCAAATAGCAGGACAGATTGAGTCCTGTATATTTTGTTGGCAACCAGTCTACCGCAGAAAATAATGACTAACTAATATGGGAAAATCTTCAGAAACAGACAGTTTTCGAGATATGATCACCCAAGCGTGTATCAAATATGGTACTTTACTGATTGAATGTCATTGCGCGTTAGAATTATTTTATTCAAAAATCTACACACAGAAATCGCAGGCACAATCGGTGCATCTTTTCACATTATCTACAGTGCTAAGATCACGCATAATTCGGAAATAAGTATTTTTAAATTACATGGATTGGTAGATCCATCATCTTTTCAAACTGCAAATAACATTCGGCTCACATGGATGCTGCATATGAAAAACTTATCCAATATGAATCTTTAGTTTCATATATCACACCCAAAAATTGGTAAGAAAAACTTAAGTTAGGGTAAGAAAAGTGGAAGTGATTAAGTAGCTCGTTAACAAATTATTTTAAGAGGAAAAACAAGATAAAATAGACTGACAACAACACTCATGATGCCGAATCGAAATTGATTATTGCTCTTAGGGACAGTATTTCAAAAGATCCGACAATGCGCTGCTGAGCTCAGTGTGGACACAAACATTCTCAGAACAGCTCTTCGTGATAGCTTATGCCTTCGGTCATAAGCCACTAAATCAAGGCATTTCTTGAATGAGACCAGGGGACTGCAAACGTGCAATAAAGTGCTCTAAACCATGTAACGTTAAAATATTCACTGACAATATATATATATATATATATATATATATATATATATATATATATAAAAAACAGTTTTTGTCTTTCTTATGTGTTTACTATGTCTGGGTATCTGGGCAGTTTACATTACTGCGAGACTTGATGTTTGTCTTTTGGAGTTTCTTTTTTCTTTCCTTGTTCGGAACTTTTCCTGTCAAAGGTGTTAAATTGTCTGAAAAGCTGCCTGTTCGTTAAACGAACATAATTTGTTTTTCTTAATATATATTAACATTCGGCTATTTTTCTCAATATGTATATATATATATATATATATATATATATATATATAACATTCGTTTCGTACAACACACCCAAGTTTGGTCTGAGAAATGAACCCTGGATGACGCTTGCATTTTCCGCTAGAGTCCCGGACGGCTATATTCAAAGACATACCTGTTAGAAAGGATTTTATAACTGAGAAGATCCATCCAGTGATTTCATAGCAGAAAAGCTTATGTCACAAACTTGTGTCACATTTTCGAGTGTGTTTGTCATGAAGAGTCTCACTAATTCTGTGGGTAATGGTGGTTAGGACATCAGCAATGGATCAGAATGATCTAAACCTTAAGCTTGACATCTTCCGCGTGTTTGGAATAGATTTCTCCTTCAAGCAGCGGTTGAATAACTTCACTAGGTTCGAGGATAATTCTTGATTAATATTCTTAAAACTGACCACTAAAATTTTGTCAGATCAGTGGTTTTTCTAGGGTCCAGGTTTTTGATAAATCTTCAGACTATGTGGTGTAAAGGAAAATAGTACTAGGATTGTACTCTGTGAGGCGTTGAGAGTTACGGAGGGAATGGCTTTTGTCATCTAACGTTAAGTTTGGGATAAAGTTAGAGGCTCATATCTTTATCATGTCTGTCGAGGAAGATATGACCTCAATGCCATTTATAATAGTAAGCACAGTCGGTTTCCCCCTGTTCATAATATGGTTGGTGATATACACCGCATCATATTTGTCTTTTGGGGGTTTCTTTTTCAGCTTTAGGCTAGACAACTTGTGAATAGCTATACTTTGCATCTTTCAGAACTTTCTTGTCGCAGTTGTGGATAGTTCTGAATACAATAACAGTCTAATTTCTCTATGTGATAGACAGTGAAGTAATTGTCTCGGTGAGTTATGGCTGCAGCTCTTTTAGTAAGAAACCAGGGCTGACTTGAATTTTGTATTTTTATGGGTGGACGTGTATAAAAATCATATTCTATTCCAGAAAGGATCTATTCCAGCAGTTTGAGATGCATCTTGATTGAGATAATTGAGAGAGTATCAAAAACTGTCCCTGTCTTTGCGTAGCAAAATATCGTTCTGTAGAACAGTAAACCAGGAATGCCTTTGGTTTGGCATCAATTTGGCCACTGACATATGACGTGCCTAGCTGTGGTGGGGGTGAATCTTTTGTTAGGTATTTATCAGGATATGATGCCAGAAAGAACTCGAGGAGGTTTGCCTGTTGTCCTGTCGCCTCCGGGACGCCGATCTGTTCTTTGATGATTTGTGTACTAGGTAACGGAAACGTCTTTGCAATGTCTGCTTTATTCATTGTTTTTTTTTTTTTTGAGTCAACTAACCAAACATTGATGCGGATATTGAAGTCACTGCGTATATGAATGCCAGCCGAGGAAACTTCAGTGAGGATACTGTCATTTCTCTCGGATATTATATTTGATATAACGGTCCCATCGTTCTGAGGGTGATAGAGGGCCAAGTCGAATGTAGTACTATGGATAAGTGTCATGCAAAAGTACATATACTGGAGATCATGGTCCTTGTTTTTGGTGTCCCTGCCAAAGGAAAATCCGTTCTTGATGTAAGCTCCGATTCCGTTGCCGTGGCTATTTAGGTGTTCGTGTTTGGCTATAAGGGGCGAGTATCACGGGATTTTGAGTTCCTGTAGTAGGATTAAGCTGCTGATGCTTGCTTCCGATAGACACAGGAGATAGAGTTTGAACTTAAGAAGACGGAGATCAGTTTCTAGAAAGTTAGAACTTAAACTTCTCACAAGGAATTAGAATTCTTGATGTTTACTTTTTTATATTGTGTTTGCTAGTATTGCCCATTTTCATTTTAATCGATTTTATGTGTGTATTGTTTTTTGGTTAGTGAAAGAGTAATAGGAAGTAAAACAGACCCACCCACAGGAGTTACATGCGTAAATAACATAGATTAAAATATCCAGAGATACAGGTATAGCCGTACCCTTCCTAACGGCATCGGAAGGTACCACCAGAGACTATTGCACGGTCCAGAAAGCCTCCACAAAATTGCAGTACACTAGCCCTTCTATTATACACCTACTGATAGGATAGCCTCCTTTTAAATTATTCGAGTGTTCGGATCTCTGCTTATCATATGAATAACGCCAACATCCAGAAGACATCTACCTTCAGCACCCTTAAGGAAAAGACAAATAACCCAGGAAATAAGATACTATCGTGATACTCCGCGTGTACATGCATAGCGGTTTACGCGTAAGAAAACGAAAAAAAATTTCAGCACAACTCTATTTCATTATTCAGCATTAACTTTCATTCAACTTGAAAGAAACAGATAACAAAAATCCTCAGGAAACGGTCACATAATCTTTTTTATTACGCTATAGAATAATTGCGTTAGTATGATAGAAAATAGGATGCGTCTACACAGGAGAATGTGTGTGTCACATATTTATGTAATTTTATGTATACGTGTAATTTCCTAGTATTTATCAGCTAATAGGTAGCTGTTATACTTCATCTAATATTTCTTTTGTTTATATTTAATAAATCTTTTTGTATGTTTTGTTTTTTATTTTTGTATTTCTTAACCCCACATCGTTAAGTCTTTTTTGTAATATAGTACAATCTTTGCGAACGAATAAACTTTAGATCTTTTGACTCAGAAGTTTATTAGTCAATAAATATTTTCCCAATTTTTAAGTAGGAAAAGTATTGTTGATCATCTTCTGTTCTGATTCCATACATTTTGAAGCAAATGATAAACAGTTGTCTGAAAATTTCAAAGATCTTCATGGCCTTACAATTAACTTCTCTAATTCGCTAATATACGCGAATGTGGAAATTCAAAATGGAGCCGAAAATTAGACAAAAATGAATTAATCTTGAATCTAAGTATTATAATTTAAATCTATCGCATTTTTTTTACAAATCTGTAATGGAATTTCACAAATATGTGTCTACCCAGAGGTCAAGGCAACAAATCGGTTCCTTGGGCCAGAGCCATCATACTTAACAGATACCTAACGAATCAAGGCATCTTGCTAATATACATGAGGACTAAAATACCCATTGGGAAATGAATGTAACAAAGGTTTATTGGATGTGCGTGTGCATCACCTATCCCTATTTGATTTAATATCGTAATATTGGCTCAGAGTATGTGGGTGCTAAGATATGCGATGGGGCGAAAGTAGTTTAGCTGAAAAACTCATACCTACCCGAATACGTAATGTATAATGATAGGTGTACTTTTTAGCCTTTGCAGTGTATGGTCTATCATATTTCAACATGTTCAATTTATATTTTTATCTTGTGCTAAAAATCCTTTTCCTGCTGTTCTTTTATGAAGAGATCGATATGTGTAGACTTACATTAAAGTAGCATGATAGCCGATGAGAGAGTGTAGTGCTTGAGGTATCAATGTAAGAATTTATTGTATATTATTATTATTATTAGTAGCAGTACTAGTAGTAGTTGTATTGTAGTAGTAGTAGTAGAGTTGGTACTGTATAGTTCCAATTCACAAATGTCCTGTTTTATTGATAATTATCACTTTGGAGGTTTTTAAGATTTTGTAATAAACGATAAAACTTATTTATGTATTTATTGCAGTCATTACGTGATATGTACAGACGAATTTATACTCTTAATGGCTTTTCTTGTCTGATTTATTGTAAGGATATAGATTAAGCGAAGTATTTTTTCTTTTTTGCTTTTATCATATTAGTTGTGTTGTTTTTTCAAAGATTCTTTTAAGCTAATTCTATTTTCTCATCAACGACATATTTTGTGGCATTGCTGTTAGCAAGTGTTTCCTTTATGTTACTTAACTCTGTATGAAATGTACGACAAAGACAATAATTTACATGATTTTACATAAGCAACTCTTTTATGATCAACTGTATTCAAATTTGGCTAAATCTTAATCTACTCCGCTTGACGTCATTGTGACGTAAGTAACTTGAAAAAAGAAATGGAAAACGTAAATTGAAGCAAAACGAACAACTAGAGGCACTATTCTACACTGTATGTTCTACTAACTTAGTCACATTGTAAATTTTACAATGATATTCACTATGTACAATGGTCAAGAGGCACTCGAGGTAGGTGTTTACAGAGAAAAGAAGCTGATTCCTAAAGAGAAAACTAGGGAGAAACCTCTACACTAGTTCATAAGAAGTGGGAACCGGATGATATTCGAGCCTATCTACTCAGTAAATAAAAGTAAATAAAAGTTCTGAATTTTAGACGTAGTTTTCAGAAGTATAAAGGTGAAGGAGTCTTTTGAAGGAACTGGTAACCTGATTCTATACAGTAAACAAAGGAAAAATCTGTAATAGTGTTAAAAAACCCAGGGAGGTGTGTGAACTTGACGATAGGCGAACCTATCTATTCCTATCAACAAAAGAATAAAATAATTCAATGGTAAATAAAATTTCAGAATCTTAGGCAGAAAATGTAGACGTATAGAGTTTAAGTAGACTTTAGAAGCAACTGTAAATATACCAATAAACAGGAAACAAATCTACTCCTTTTTAAACATCTTACAAAAAGATTTGAGTAACCAATTCACCAATTTCCTAATAATTCTTGCGAAAAAATAAAATAAGAATATACAAATAAAAAATAAAACAACTCGTCCGAAAATCCCAAGTTTCTGATAAAAAAGAAAATCGTGTAACTCGATTGGTCATTTTTTTTATAATAGCTATGTCACTCATGTGGTAAAGTTCACTTTATTCATTGAGTAGGCAAGAATATTTGGTTGTGGATCTTTAATATAGTAAAAATAGTAATCCAATATTATTATTGTGCACCAAAGAGTCCAAGAAAGGAATTATATTATATTATATTCCTAATTAAAATTAAGAACAAAATTTACCTCAATGGTTTGTTTAATGTTTATATTCCATCAAGTTTTTTTGCTAATATAATCAACTTCGAATTCGTTAAGCATCTCACTTCACACGGCCATCTTTGAGATAAACAATATGTCTTTCCTTTCTTCTAAATCAACTGCTGGTATGTTAACAGTCACTGCATTAGTATATCAGATTTAGAAAAGAACTGCAAGGATCTGCCTCTGGATATAGACATCTCAAAGTCGTTTGACAGTTTGGCATGCTGGTTTTCTTCAAAAGCTCAAGGGCTATCGTGTCTGGCCTAATAATTGACGGAATCCTATCATTCTTAACAAATCGTGTAATGAAGTTCGTATTGAATGATTTACTTTCGAAAATACTCTAGGCAAAGGTATGAAGCCACCTCTTCGTATGGGTTAATTAGTAATACTTTTATCACCAAACCAATATTATCTCTCCAAAATTCTTACAATCTAAAAATATTCCTCGCTTTAAATAAACTAAAAAATGTTGATAAGCCGTAGAAGACAAAAAATATCAATTATTACGTCATTTCTTATTACCATCAACGACCTTCTCGATGTCATCAACACGGTATTCATGCGAATGACACAATTATTTAATGCCGCCTTAATAGTAAGTCCGATATCGTCTGACAAAGTAAAACTGGCAGCTATTCTTGAAATTTATCACCAATCAGTTTGTAATAGAAGCAAAAAATGGCTTCTTAATCTTAATACATTCAAGAAAAATCTTTTAATCATCATAAACAACTATTTTTGTCTTCCATCTGCAAGGATTATAGAAAGCTCCAGAAGAGTATCTCATTGCACTTTCTTGGTTTCATGTTTTCCATTGACTTGAAGTGGAGTGATCATATTGAATCAATTGAGTCCATAGCTAAATCTGTTGCTAGGACTTCGGAAATGGCATGCTACTGCGGTAAAACGTATAAGAATCAGCATAGACTTAAGATACACCAGGCCAAAATGAAATGTGCTGGCGAACATGAGAAGGCACGACGCATTGGTGTTTCACCAAGTAAGAGGGAGGAGAAGCAAGGCCCGGAAACAAAACACAGTGCCCAGCATCATCCAGTACTGCCTCAAATATTACCAAACAAAGTAGTTTCTAAGCGGATTAAATGCCCCCTTCAAATAAAAAGAAAACTTGGCACGAATTCGACGAAGATTTGTGTGAGATCATCTGTATTAAGAGCAAACTCATTGTCGGCTATGCGTCAGAGTAATTTGGCTATTTTAAAAACTCAGCTGAGAAAGTCTACACCCGAAATAAGCGAGAAGAAAGGATAAAGAAATTAAGGCGAGAATTAAGATCTCTCAAAAACAATTTAGACGAGTCAACGAAGAAGAACGCCCAGCGTTAACAGAACTGCGAGGGGTCTTGTGGTGGAAACTTCAGTCTCTACGAAGAGTAGAAGGACACCGTCGTCGAAGAAAAAGGTGGGCTTCTTTTATTCCCTACCCACTTGGTTTTGCTCGGAGATTACTAGGAAGCAAAAGAAGCAGAAGATTGAAATGCTCAAAAGAAAATGCAGAGCCCTATCAAGGACCCAAAAAGTATGTTGAGTTGGGACATAACGACCGCCTTATTAAGCTTAATATCCTTGAAGTTGGATTCAATTTGGCAACACCAAGGTTGAGTGAGGTTAAATGTATAATTTCGGCGGCTAGTTCTGCCTCGTCATCAGAAGCAAGCAGGGTGCCTTATTCTGTGTACAAACGCTGCTTTCATGAATTTAAGTGATTTGGCGAAGGGGCAAACTACTGGAACAATGCAGAAGGTGTTTGGATTCCGAAGGAGTAGAACTTGAGAGATATCGAACAATTCTGCAACATTATTTTACTCAGTACGGAAAGTAAATTTTTTTTCAGTGTCATCTCCCAACAACTTTCTAATTTTCTTTTATATAATGGTTATGCAGACACGTCGGTACAGAAAGGTGGTATCTTTGGTAAGCCTGGCTACCTTGACCATACTAGAGTCTTATCCCAATTGATAAGAAACGCGAGAATGAGCAAAGGAGACTTAGCTGTCGTGTGGCTGGACCTAGCAAATGCGTACGGATACATGCCACATAAACTGCTTAACGAAGCATTAGTTAGACATTATGTACCAATATAAGAACTATACCTACCAATATAAGAACTCGAAAGATCCTAAGGTGCCCAATGCAGGTATTGAGATTCTGACGCGTCGGAAATTGAGTGCAGATAAAAATTAAAAATTGCAGAAGAAAACCTGAGAGTGAAATCTATTGTGGGATCTGTCATTAATGGTAGAGCAGGCATGGGTCTTATTCGTCCCAATTTCTCCCAAAAAAGTCACAATAAAGGAAGGCCAACAAATCATACAAAACTAAGTACAGACGGGGATGAAAGAAAGAAGAATGACCAAGATGGTCGGATATAGCCAACAGGGCGCTTGGACCAAATGGGATAGAATAGAAAGCTGCAAAGTATCATGGGCCTAGCTCTGGAAGAACGATTTCAGCTGTACGAGATTCCTAGTACAAATGGTGTATGACATACTGCCAATTTCGGCGAACCTTCACTTATGGGGTAAAATAGACACGCCTATGTGTCCTTTGTGTCTGGGCAACGGATCACTGCAACAAATTTTGAGTCGTTGCAAAACTGCTTTGGAAGACGGTCACTACCTTTGGCGGCACGATAAAGTGCTAGAAGCGACAGCTCTTATTATAGCAGAGGCTATACAAACTAGTAAATTTATCCCTAGTAAAAGAGTTATCACATTTGTCAAACCAGAGACGAAAGCCAGAGAAACAAAAACTAAAGACCATTCATTATTATCATCCGCTTCAGATTGACAGATAAGAGTCGATCTCAAGATACAATTAAACTTCCCAGCATACATTTCTACCACGAAACTAGGGCCAGACATAGTCATTCACTCAGATTTAACAAAACAAATCATTTTGATTGAATTAACTGTTCCAGGGGAAGAATATATGGAAGAAGCCTTCGGAAGAATGTTTAGTAAGTATCCGGAACTAGTAAGTTGTAGGAGTAATGGATGGCGCACATACTGTTTCCCAGTAGAGAAAGGATGTAGAGGATTCGCAGGCCAATCCATGATAAAAGCCTTCACCAGCCTGGGGATAACCGGTCACATTGAATGAGTGGTCCAGTTTGAGTTGAATTATGTTAATCATAATAAATGTACATACTTTCGCGAAAGAAAATAAAAGAAAGAAAAATAAAAAAAGGAGAGTCTGGTGGAAAAGGTACATAGGTTTGTAAATATGAGAAGCGAATAGTTAAGAAATCTTATCACTAGACATAGATAAACATTATTAATGTACGAATTCTGGTGACGATGTATATTACTAGTGTATTGTCAGACATGGTAACTAGCTTTGGATTGTCCAAATGTTAGCCTTAAATCAATGTATTAAATAATCGTTTCTCTGCTATTTTTATTTCTTGCTATATTTTTTAATCACTAGTGACACTTTTTTTATGGGTAAAATACTCACTTGACTGGAATGTCATGGATTCCCCGGGGTCCCACCTCATCATATTTTTTTTTGTTTGTTTACTTTTTTTTTTTTGTTTACATTTTTTTTTGTTCTTCAGTCAAGTTGTTAATTGTATCATTGATCGTATTTCTACGTAATTCATTCGATAATTAAAGACGAGATTCTTTACGTTAGACATTTTTAAATCGAATCATAAAGTTTATTTTTAGTTATTTTTGCGGCTTTCGATATTTACTATCATTTTTTTCTTTTATTTTTATCTCACTCTGTTCATAATAATCACAATTGTAAATAATGAAACAACCCGTTGTAACCTCGTTAAGAACAGTGTAAAATTGTATATATTAATATAATTGATTTCATTTTTTATTTTGCCATTGTTTACTCCACTACATTTTTATTACAATTGTAAATAAAGAATCAATCCATTCTCACCTCCGTCAAGATTAGGGCAATCCTTCATATTTTTTTCGTGTTGGGGTGTCACATTGGAGGTTAGTATATAGATTGATAGTTGAAAGGAAGAGGAGAAAAAAGAAAAATAGGGGAGTATGAAAAGAAATACACGGGTGATAGATTCTATCTTTTCCACATTGTGGTGTTCTTTCGACCAATCAGAATAGCTTAGTGTGGTCATCTGACCAGCCATTGAACTACTCCGCTAGAATAAATAATACGTTTTTCTGAGCGTAGCTTTTTGCCTCTGGATGTGGACCAAATGCTGATCACATTACGGTCGGGTCATCCAACGAAGAAGTATGTTGCTTAGCTCCGAAATTTCTGATGACTTGGGAGTAACAACACTTATGACATATCCGGAGGTAGCACTTGAAGGTGTATGACGACGTTCCCTGTGTAGAGCCATGGAAGTTTTTCTCGTCTGAATCCATCTTGCACATATATAAATCTACCATCCGTCCGTGTATTGAATACTGCTGTCACATCTGTTCGGATGCACCTGTTATTCATTTCGGGATTTTGACAAAATCCAACAGAGAATCAGCAATGTAACTGATCCCGACCTAGTAGCTCAACTCCAGTCACTTTCTTACCGACGTAATGTAGCTTCCCTCTATCACTTCTACAAATACTTTCATGGTTTCTGATTCGATGAGCTTAGCATGAAATTACTCGAGCTACTGGACTAGTTACAAGGTCCCATCTTTTTTACGGTGAAACCGATCAAAATGTAACCGCAACTTCTACTCCAACAGCTTCTTTGCTCGCACTTCCCACCTGTAGAATTCCTTTCAGTGTGATTACTTCCCTGATGGCTACAATCTCCAAGAATTTAAATGCAATATCAATTGTCATCTCTTATCTCCTTGACTCGCATACTTTCCCTGAAAACCCTTGTATCATATTCTTCCTTTCCACTCTGCTCTCATGCAGCCTTTTTCACACCAGTGTTCTCATCCTTCTTCTACCCAATCTCTGACACCCCCGTAGCTTGTTCTTCTTTCTCCTCACTCACCTCTATGTAACCCTCTGCGCACCAGTGGCAGTTCTGACTTGCTTTGGGTGAATGATTTTTAAAAATTGTTAAATTGAAAGTTGGTTTACACTATCGTAATTTTTCTCGCCAGAATCCATCTTGTACATTTATAAAATCTAACATTTTTCTGTTCGTTGAATATTGCTGCCATATATGCTCTACAGTTTTTACTGTATATCTAAAAAAAGAGGTCCGTAATGATATCATAACTCCTGACCTGGCAACAAAACTTCCGTTACTTACTCCCACCCGGTGCCTGGCTTCCTTCTGTCTTGTTTTATGCCACTTTCATGACAATTGTTTTAATAAGCTCTTCTCATTCGTAACTTGACTGCATAAAGCTAGGTGCTCTACTAGATTGACAACTAAACTTCATCGTTTTACTATTTATATACATACATAAGTTATTTATTTGTTCGTATAATATATATATATATATATATATATATATATATATATATATATGACAGTGAATACAGAGTGGTTTTCTCACAGTTCATGTATAAATATGGGGTTCTACAGAAGTATGATGAGAATACTATGCACGGAAGATGTGAGAAATGAGTAAGTGTTAAAGAAAATAGAAGATTTTGTTACTAGAATCAGAAAGAGACAACTAAAATGCCTTAAACATATAATAAAGAAATAATCCTTGGAAACTTCGATACATACAGCAATAATATATATATATATATATATATATATATATATATATATATAGGACAAAAGGTAGCCTAGGTCCTAATATTATAAATATAAATATATATATATATATATATATATATATATATATATATATATATATATTCTAAACATATGCTGTTAACTATAAGAGACAATGAATGTCTATTATGTTTAATCATGAGCCGTTCCAAATGTCGTATTTTTGCTTTAATTTCAGTTGAAAATAAAGACAAAAATTCTCCAACATTTGGAAAATTATTTATTGATTTTTTCTAAGCTTTCGGCTCACATGAGCCATCTTCAGAGAGGTTTTTTATACTGAAATATTATAACATCCACCATCACCGACGATTTTATTTTGTGTTGGCATAAAACTCCGCTTGGCAACGGCAAGTTAAAAAAAATAATAAACGCAGTTCTTAAATTTACGATGCGGTTTTATGACTTCACACCGCGTGATAGCGCGAAATGACAAGAAAACCATGTAGTCAAATGCAATGTAATATGTTATTTCCGGATTTAAAGTTGATTTTATTGTGTGTCGGTTGTTTAGATTTGATGTACAGGGCTTCCAGTATCTGCAGGTTCCTCTTACTGTGTGCATGAGTAAGGATCACCGTATTGTTGACAAACATCTATCTGATATTACCTACATGTTTATGTTTTTCAGAGAAATGTTGTTTAATAGTACTCTGACACGCTGTTGGAAAGAGAAACAATAGGGAAGTAGCGTCGGCTCAGTTCATTCTCTTTACTGCTAGTTATTACACTTTACTATCAGTTATGAAAGCTCTGGTCACGTGTTTGCTCTTTAACAGTGCCTCATTATTTTATTTTTTCTGCAGTAATTTCTATTATCATATCGTCTAATAGTGAAGAGTATTTTCCAAAGTCTACCATTCTTGCAGAGTGCTCAGTCTGAGTGTGAGAGCGTGTCCTCTCTATTATAATAAAACCCGTTTTTTAAATATTCGCATTTGCAGACTACAACCTACTACAAAATTGTTAATTTTGTTTCGTCATTGAAAGAACAATGCCTCATCTGGTAGTTAACAATGATTTCTTTCTCCTAGTAACCACTTTCGTCTGATGACATTATCGTCTTGCTCCAAGCTAACTGAATTCCCCTTTCCTGTTGTGTCTATGTGACAAATTTTAATATCAACTCGTTAACGATCCGATGTTCAATTTTGATTTTACATCGAAAGTTAAATGAAAATTCTTAATACTGCAAGGAATTTGTTATTACTTTTAGGATAATATTGACAAACAGCGCTTGAACGGTAAGAGGGAATACGTGATTGTTTGATTTTGTTTGGCGTCATATAAAATTTTATGAGTATTTAATGCTGAAATATAAATACTATGAACACAATTTTATGGTTTCAAGTAAATATATTTTGAACGCAGCGAGATAAAATGTATTGTTTGCCATTTTGCTATAAAATGTATTCTTGGTAATTCTAGTACAAAATGACTTCATTTTAGATATAGATTGTTGGCAATTTCTCTATAAATATATATTGTTGCTAACTTTTTATATAAAAATGTATTTCTGATATTTTTACTATAAAAATATATTTTTATACTTTCACAGTGTTATGTTTATGTTTGGCGGTTCACTGTTTTCCCATAGCGGGGACCTTGGGTCAGGGTGGAACTGGGAACAACAAAAATTAAAATGTGGTGGCACGTTTCTGAACACCTCTAATCTTCCGATCAGAGGACTTGTAGCTGGATGTAGTTTCCCGTCATACCCAGGACTGACAAGAGAGAAGATTTGTCGATTGAATATGACTGGAACTCCCTCCAAAAAGAAATTCTGCTATGATTTGTTCTTGAAAAAGGTTATAATGATTGATTTGAATTGATACTATATTTGACCGTAATCTGAGAATTGTTTTAACAAAAGACGGAAAAGGGAACACCGAAATCAGAACGCTCATTAAACTAGCTTAACTGCCATCTAATATAAATCCTCAATTATGACAGTGAATGCGGAGCAATTTTCTCGCAGATCATGTACAAATATGTGGTTCTACAGAAGTATGATGAGAATACTATGCACGGAAGATGTGAGAAATGAGGAAATTTTAAAGAAAATAGAAGATTTTGTTACTAGAATCAGAAAGAGACAACTAAAATGTCTTAGACACATAATAAAGAAATAATCCTTGGAAACTTCGATACATACAACAATATTTCAATTACTAGTTAAAATATTATCTTCAGAGAGATATTTTTAAAAAAAGGAATTTGTAGACCAGCAATGCTCTAAAGTAATTGGTACTAAATTTTGACAGAATAAAATATATCTTAATAATACTGAATTTTATCACTAAGTATATTGAATTCACGACAGTAGTAACCTCAGTAATGAACTTGTGTAAATGAATGTTTGAGCAGGAAGTGGTAGTAATAGTAAAATAGGAAATATTGCTAAGTGCTGTAAGATCCCAAGTAGGTTTGTACACCGATGACACCACAGTTTACTCTCGTCTTGATCAAAAATCTGGTATGGGCGATAAAGCTAACCTTGCAGCCGAGCTTGAAAAGGACCTCCAATCCGGAGTGGACTGGGGTAAGAAATGACTCGTAAATTTTAATGCTTCTAAAACAAAGCTACTCTCAATTAACCATCATAGACAATCGCACCTACCTCCCATTAGCAGGCTTGCCTCCCAGAGAGTAAAACACTACGTCTCCTTGGTCTCACACTTTCAGCGGACCTCAAGTGGAATGACTATATCGAATCTATTGCTAAATCCGCTGCTATGAAAGTCGGTTCTCTGTGCAGGACCCGGAAGTTTTTTTCCGTCTGAATCTATCCTGCATATATATAAATCTACCATCCGCCCGTGCATTGAACACTGCTGCTACATCTGGTCGGGTGCCACTGCTATTCTCCTCGGGCTTCTTAACAAAGTACAACGGAGAGTCTGTAATGTGATCGATACCGACTTGGCAGACCGGCTGCTGTCTCTCTCTCACCGGCGTGACGTGGCTTCCCTGTGTCTATTCTATAAATACTTTCACGGCTTCTGCTCCGATGAACTTAGATCACTGGTGCCCCCTAGATACTAATTTCCACTCTTTTACAGTAAAACCGATAAAATGCAACCGCAATTTCAACTCCAACAGTTTTTTTTTATATAGCACTTCCCGACTGTGGAAGTCCCTTCCACAGGATTGCTTCCTACAATCTCCAGGAGTTTAAATGTAAGGTCAATAGACACCTCCTAACATACTAACCATCTTTCAAACACTCTTCTCATCTACCCAACACCCAGCCTCGGTATCCTTACCCATCTATCACACTCCTTCTGACATTTCCTATATCTAACCACTCTTTCTCTTCATCATCCCCTGTGTAACCCCATGCGCAATAGTGGCAGTGGAATACCTTGCTTGGGAAGAAATGATTAAAAGAAAAAAAGAGATATGAAATTGTGGTGAACAATCATCATCTACATTTATGTTATATATACGTTTCATGTCAATTTTATATATACGTTCACATGTATGTGCGCTTTTGTTTAATAATGTCTATAAGCGCATCTGTGTATGTATGTGCGAGGTTGCATATGGATGGATGTACTTGTACGTATATGCGTATAGTTTTCGGCTGTGTAATAAGCTCTTGTTTAGGATTTATGCCATGTTTTCGCCTCTGTTGTTGACAGTAACGATTGATGAAATAGGAAAACCAATTGACAGAATTTTTTTCAATGATTTTAGTTTCAGTCTGTTGAATATTTCGGCATCGGTGTGAATGTTATTAAGTTTCTACGTACATGAATTCTTGATTCGAGCGTTCATAAAATTTGAAAACAAAAGCATACATTTTCGTCTGAATTTCTTCCAGAAGATACCATTATTTACACTATTTATATACGGACTATTATCCTCATCTTTGTTTGTTTTGTTTTGTTGTTTTTTTTTTTCACAAGATCCTCATGTTAGGCAATGAGGAGCTCATTAGTAGACATAGGATATAAATAAGCTTAAAATGGGAGCCGCTAATAAAGAAAGACGAATGGCAGTAAGATTTCAACATCAACGGCAGCAGCAATCAAAGCATGACAACCAGCAGCAGCAGTAGCAGCAGCATAAATAGCAGCAGTAGCAGCAGCAGAAGTAGCAGCATTGGCAGCCTATTCATCAGTGAATGACGTTTAAAGCTCTAATTTTACTCCAGCCGCTGTTTCGTTGGACAAACCTAGTGGGCAAAAAGCGTCGATTTGTAAATTTGGTGACTGTGGTTGTGAGTTCAATCTCTGAGTCGGACAGTGTGTATTTACTCTTAGTGGAAACAGGCAAACAATAGCTTAACAGTAATGAATAAGATAAGATGGTGACAATATATCGCTACAACTGAGCAGTTGAACGAGAACAGTCTAACCCCATAAATTAAATAAAGAGTGGAGTTTGGAATTCCTGTATGTTACCAGATCGATATACACCTGAGAATATAACGTTGTGATAAAACCGACAAAAATGAGGACAATTGTACATAAAATCACATATTTCATAAATCTTATAATCTTCTGGTGTAATCACTGCAAGGAATGCCTTCATCTTGCATAAATTGTTTCTCTTCTTTATCGGCTATACATAGAACGAACACATATTTGATAGCACAAATTTGATCTAAAATATTCATTATATAATATTCGAGCTATCTGATAGTTATTTATTTTTAAATTAATTTCTTCGACAAAGAAAGAGATTATGTTGAAGAATATTTTTATACAAGATAAATGCTTTTTTCCTCATTAGGCGAAGGGACTACAGATTTGCATGCTTACATCACTAGCATAGGCAAATGTCACGTTTTATTAGCTAGTCAGAATTTTATATTGAAGCTTGCTCTATATAGGAAAATATTGGTTCGTTCTGGAATCAATCTATTTTTTTACTTTTGTTTGGGGTGTGTGTTGTGGTGCAATGGATATCGGATCGGAATGAGAAATCGAAGGGCCGGGTTCGAGTTCCATTTGAATTCGTAGCGCAAATACCCTTGAGAAATTCATGTCTTCTCCCTCCAGCTATGGGTTGAATAGCAGGACAGATTGTGTTCTATATACTTGGTTGTCAAACGGTCTACTGCGGAAAGAAATGGCAACCAACTGCGGGAAAATCTTCTGCCTAGTTAGTCATGTCTCTTTCGAGACATGATCACCCAAGCTTGTATACGTATGGCACTTAACTCACTCACTGATCAAAGATTATTTCTGAAACCAATCTATTGCTTACTTGTGTGCTTCAAATTCAAAGTTACTTCTTTCTAGCAAGAGGAAACAAGTGATATATTCTCAGATAGTCTGCGACATTTTACTCCCAAGGTACATCTTTGCTTAATGTTTATTTAGGAAATATCTATAACAATAAAGGTGACGGTACAATACTCTAGGTGATTAGTAAGTAGATAAATGGTGTTGAGTCTATGTCGTCTTTATCCTCTAGTTCAATTCACTAAATTTGCATTATAGTCCAGAACTGACATGGTTCAATAAATATTAATCCTCAAAGATAAAAGAAAGTTATCTAACAAGAGGGTAGCAATGGAAATTATAAAAGCTTAGCAGAAGAAAATGACAAAAATACATTACTCACATTAATTTATATTTCACTTGGTAATAACGTAAAAATACTATAAAAAACACTTATCTTTTATTATTATATAAGCAGCTTATGTAACTTGCGTTCGATTTAATAAAAATGTTTTCATGCACTCTTTAAGCACTCAAAGAAAATGTTTTTATTTAGCGGCAGAACGTTTGTATATTTTAATAAACTCTTAGTTTTCTACTTCTTCTACGTGTCATCTCCCTTCAGAATGATAACGATCACGGCTCCCCACAATTTCCCATCCTTTGTAGTTCTTATTAATTTTCGTCTTGTTGCTGTTTCACCTTAACCCTATTTGCCAACTATTTGTAGAACCTCGCAATCTAGATTATTCGCTGTTTTCTCTGTTTCTCTTACTTTCAATCTGTCTTGTGAACATTGAAATTTCCAAGCCCCGTTTCCTTAGTACCTATATCATGTTAAGTGTAAAATATGTATACTTTTAAAGATTTATCAACAAGTCCCGTTTGGTAATTGAAGCCAAAATATAATTCAAGAAAAACTTCAGAGACTTTCTAGGAAGGACCAAGACAGTGGCTGCTGCTTGAATAACGCTGTTTTCATTAATGATGCTAATCATATCTTTCGATGGCTGCTATAAACAAGTCGTTGGATTTGAAATGCAGAGTGCGATTATCTCTCCTTTTTGAAGACTGAATATATAAGGATCAGATGATGACTAGGGACTGATGTCTGAAAGTGACAAGGGCTGACAAACACCAGTAGACGCGGCAGTAAGCGAAACAATAAAAAAACACCTGGTCTAGAAAAATAACATACATCACCAGGCTTGATCGTTTTCCCGCGGAAAATATTACAAGATCACCTTAATTTTCTACCATTCACACTAATTTTCTATCCATATATACTATAGTTTTTCTGTATGGAAGAAATAATTACAGGTGTATGTATATCTATATATACATTTCAAGTAAAATGCTTATTTGTCAGTAATTTTTTCGGCGTATCTTTCTGTCGTGTTAAGGTGTGGCTATATTAAAAATACACTAATGCCTAATATGGGCATTGTAGCTTGAAGGTAAGAAAATTATTCTCTCTTTCCAAGTACTTCATTAGCATTATGGTGCAACTCGCGTGTCCTTCTTTAGAAGGTGTTTCGGATGTTCAAACATGTTTGAAGTAAAATAATGTTTCTCGATGAGTAACACTTTGATTGCCTTGTGACATGTAGCAAAGGGAACATAGAACTTGAATCAAATCTTTGGATCCAATACTTTACCATCGTATTTAGCACCTTGATTTGTGTAATGGCAATTGGCTTTGAGTCCTGGCTAGAAGTGCGGAGACATGACATATCCCTTGTTGCTCATGTGCTGTAAGACCCTAACGGAAAATATAAAATTGGTGAATATTAATGTGAATACTTATGAAGATTCTTAACAAAAGAATCTATAGTTCTTTTTGTTCCTCTTCTCGTCTTAGTTTATACAAATAACCAGAGAATTCAAATCTCTTATGGCTTTGGACTTATTCAGCAAATGCTTAGATCAGAACAGCCAGTTATATTTTGCATCCTCGATACGAAAGACTCATCGAGTATTTTCCTTTCACTATTAACCACACATTATTTTCTTATAGTTAATGGTTAATCCTTTTGTCTTGATTCCACCGGCTATAATGTATAATTCTTTCAGTTTTCGTTCTGAAATGTCTTCAAATTTTGCGATCAGTACCTGGGACAAGTCAAAAATAGTTCTCGACCTGCTTAAAAAACAAAAAATAAATATATTTTCCCTCGGCCATGGGTTTTGTGTCTTGTGTTTGTTTAAAACAATAGAAGTAACTTCTGGTAAAATTCATGAAATAGAGAAGACGTGTCTTAGGCACATTCTTTCACTTGGGACGTGAGTATTAATTTCGTGTTTTTGTTTCTGCTCTCTTTGGGTAGATATGTGGAACTAAAATCATTTTTTATACTGTGATTGTCGCAGCATTCATTCATGTCTTTTTAATTTTGAAACTGACTGAGACCTTGCAAATGCTCGGTGTCAATGAGATATTCTAGTCAGAAGAAGAGTAAATTGCAAAAAAATCATTTTTTGTTTTGACCACGGGATCAGCCAGGGGACCGTTATTCTTCAACTTTTCTCCCCAATCAAAATAATACTCTAGGGATATGGAACATCATAATGTTTAACAAGTATGGACAGCTAAGAAAATGACAAGCAGGGGATGAGCAGGTTGAATATCAACATCTTAGTCATATGCAAAACTAGGCGGCCAAACAACGAATATTTCATCAGTGACAGCCACAGAATCATATACGCATATATGACAAAAATAATAAAAAAGGAGCCGATTTGAGACTAGACCAATGCGTTCTGAGTACTGCCAGTTATTCTAGAGGTTTGTTGTTGTCAATCTGAAAGGAAAGCCTTTCAACATAGCTGTTGTATTAGTGTATACACCGACAATGCAAAACACTGAAGAGGAAATAGAATCTCTCTCCTCCATATGGGGCAACGCCAGTAACAAAACACATGAAATTAGAATCATCATGGAAGACCTGAATGGAAATCACAACAACAGAAGAAAAATGGACCCAGTGAAACACAGCAAATGATCAGGTAACACCCAACATCCTTATGAACATGGAGAAGCCCAGAAAAAGACACGAAAAACCAACGCGACTATATAACAATGAACAGAAGATTTAGGAATGCGCTTGTTTATAGTAAAACTTACCCAAATGCCGTCTGTAGAAGTAACCACATTCTGGTTATGTGCAAACTAAGGATGAAACTTCGGATACTGAAGAAGCCTATGGCAGCACCTAGACAGCAATACAAAAGACATAAACGACCTCAGCCATGCAGGAAAAATACATAGATAATGTGAAAAAATAAGAGGGACAAATTGGAAACGGAAACTTCAAATGGGACACGCTAGAAGAGGCGTTAGTGACACCAGCAAACAACATCATCCCAGAGGAAAACAGACGTAGAGGGAAAAATGAGTGGATCAAAGATGAGATTCTAGGAATGATGCAAACGAGACAGAAAACAATGCCAATATATGAAACACAATACAGAAAACTACACAAGGAAATAAAGAGCAAATGCAGACAAGCTAAAGAGAAATGGCTCAACGACATATGTGCAGAAATTGATATTGAGCATGGGAAATAAGAGAGACGTATAAACTATCAGAGAACTAACGGGATAAAAAACATACTAACCAAAAGGATGTATAAAATCCAAGGATAGCATCCTCATATTCTTCTTCTTCTTCTATGTGCCATGCACCTTCAGGACGTAAGCGATTATGGCTTTCCACGTTTCCCTATCCCTAGTGGCTCTGAGCACGCATTCTCTTGTTACACCGTGCAATCCTCGTTCTGTCATCCACCTGATTAGGTCCTTCAAATACGTTATCAGTTGCCTTCCCCTGTCTCTTTTTCCCTCTATCTGGCCTGTTAGTATCAGGTTCTCTAGGCCCTCCTTCCTCATTGCGTGTCCTAGGAACTTCAGCTGTCTCTTCCTGATGCTCAGTATTAATTTCCTTTTCGTTTCCATCATTTCTAAGACCTCATCATTGCTCACATGCTAGATCCATGATATCCGCAGCATCCTTCTGTAGAACCACATATCAGTTGCTTCAAGATTTTCCTTCATCTTTGATGGTATTGTCCAGCATTCACTGCCATATTGAAGGACGGACATCACGTAACAATCCAGTACTCTCTTCCTAGTTTCTAGTGAAATTGTCCTGTTTCTTAATATCTTACTCAACTTCATGTGGAATATGGAATGCTTCATTTGTCATGCCAATTCGCCTTCGGATCTCTGTGTCGCACTTTCCGTCTTCTGTTATAACGTTTCTCAGGTATTTAAATTTTTGTACCTGCTTGATTCTGGTATCCCCGACCTGTATTTGGCATTTTGGGCAACCCTTTTTCTTATGGCCATGCATTCAGTTTTCGTGCAGTTTATTTCTAGTCCTTTCTTGTTACTTTATTCTGCTACTCTCTGTAAGAGGTCTTGTAGTTTCCTTTCTGTGTGTGTTATCAGCACTATGTCATCTGCGTACCTTAGGTTGTTTAAATTGTGGCCTCCTATTACGAATCCATGCATAACTTCTAGGATCCTCAGAATATTCTCACTGTACAAGTTGAACAGATCCGGTGAAAAGACACATCCTTGTCTTACGCCCCTTTCTATCTTTGTATATCTACTCAATTCATTACCTGTCGGTATGCAAGTGGTTTACTGCCATTAAAGATTTTTTATTACTCTCAAGTCTTTTCCAAATATGTCCAAGCTGCCGAGCATCTCCATCAGTTCTTTGTGGCGTATTTTGTCAAACACCTTTGCGTAATCAATGAAGCACAGGTATATGTCCTTCTTCATTTGAATTGCCCTTTCGGAGAGTATCCTAATCATAAATATGGCATTCATTGTTCCCGTGTTTTTAACGAAACCACACTATTCTTGTCCTATCTCTGGCCATATTCTGCTTCTTGCTCTATTCATCAGGATTCGGACGATCAGTTTTGTTATATGGCTCATTAAACTGATGGTTCTGTGGAGTTTGCACTCGTTTGCTCCTGGTTTCTTAGGTAGTGCTATGAAAATAGACTTGCTGAGATCATCTGGTATAACCCCACTATTATATATTTCATTTATTATTTCAGTAGTTTTTTCAATACCAAATTCTTCCATGGCTATCAGCAGCACTATGACTATGCCGTCTGGTCCCGCTGCTTTGTTTCTATTCAATTTGGCTACTGCAGAGTTCCACTTCAGACTTTAATATTTCCGGTCCGTTCTCATCTTTGCATAATATTGGTTGCTCTCTCTTGTCGTGGAAGAGATATTTTATATATTCTTCCCATCGTTGGAGTATTTGCCTTTTCTCCAAAATAATTGTTCCATCCTTAGATTTTAGACATCCTGTTGAAGAGCAGGTTTTTTGTCCTGTCAGTTCTTTTATTTCCTGATGCATGTCTGCTTTATTATTCCTGCTCAATCTCTCTACTTCTGCACATTTGTCATTGAGCCATTTCTCTTTAGCCTGTCTACATTTTCTTCTTATTTCCTTGTGTAGTTCCATGTCTTGATATAATTTTCTGCCTCCTTTGCATCATGTCCACAATCTCTTCTGTCATCCACTCGCTTTGCTCTCTGCGCCTATTTTCCTTTGGGGCAATGTTGTTTGCTGATGTCAGTATTGCTTCCTTTAGCGAGTCCCATTTCGAGTGTCCTTTCCTAGTTTGTTCTTGGTATTTGGTTTTCAGACTGTTAGTGTATTCTTTCATTAGTTTAAGGTCATCCACGAATGCGTTGTTGTTTTGGTGCTGCATTAGGCTTCTTCAATCTCCGGAGTTTCACTTTTAATTTGCAGATGACTGGGACGTGGTCGCTTCCACAGTCAGCACCTGGATAGGCTTTGGTTTGAACCACTGTATTTCTGAATCTGCTGTTAATGGTTATGCAGTCTATCTGTTTATTTGTGTCACCCCCTGGGCTTTTCCCTGTCCATAGATGTCGTGGGTGTTCTTGAAACCAGGTGTTATTTATTACCTGGAAAATACGTCAGCGATAGGAAAAATATATAGAATATCTGTTCTATGACAAGAAAGAGTAACCAACAATACATAGAAATACCGATGGTCCAGAAATATTAAAATCTGAAGTGGGGGGGATGAACTGGCTACATTGAATAAAAACAAAGTAGGACGACCAACCGGCATTGTAATAGAGATGTTGACACCCTTAGATGATTTCGGCGTCGACAAAATTACAGAAAAAATATATTAAATCAATGACAGTGGCAATATACCGGAAGACATAAGCACATCAATTTCCATAGCACTGCCTAAGAAGCCAGGGGCAAATGAATGGGTACTCAACCGATCAATCAGATTAATAAGTCACAATACGAAACTCATCATCGGATTCTGATGGATAAAGCGGGCAACAGAATCAGACCAGTCTTAGAACAAGAAGAGTACGGTTTCGTCAAAGACACTGGAACGAGAAACGTGATATTTATGCTCAGAATGTTATCAGAAAGGACAATATAAGATGCAAAAGTTCGTGTACCAATGTTTCATATACTACGCAAAGTCATTCGATGATCTCCCTCACAAAGACTTGATATAGATGCTTGGCAACTTAACATATTTGGGAAATACATTAGATTAATCAAGAACCACTACTCGCAACAAACTACTTGCATTCGGACAGGAAACCAGTTTAGCAGATACAGAAATATAGAAAGTAGTGTCCAATAAGGACTTGTCTTCTCACTAAATCTATTCAGTAAATACAGCGAGGTAATTCTGAGAGATGTAGAAGTCCTGCCATGATTCGTCGTTGGTGGCCACAATCTTGAAAATATAAAATACGCGGATGATACAATCCTGACAGCAGACACGGAAAGGAAACTGCAAATTTTCCTACAGAAGGTAGCTAAAGAAAGCAGAAAGTAAGAACTACATATAAACTACAAGAAAACTGAATGCATGGTCATCAGTAAAAAAAAAGGAGACAAAATACCAACTACAGGCAGGGAAAACTAAAATCAGGTAAATACAGAAATCTAAATATCTAGGAAATGTACTAATAGAGGATGATAATTGCGACACCGAGATCTAAAGGTGTCTTGGCATGGTCAAAATGCATTCTAAAAGCTGGGTTGAGACAGGGAAATTTCGTTGGAATCAAAGAAGTGAGTCCTGGATTGTTATGTGATGTTTATCCTTCGATATGTCAGCAAATGATGGACAATTTAATTAAAGATGAAGGAAAGACTTGAAGCAATCGAAATGTGCTTCTTCAGAAGGATGCCGAGGATATGATGGACCGAGCATGTTAGGCTTTGGAGAGTATAGAAAATAAAAGGAACCTGATAATTAACATTCAGGAAAAGACCGCTGAAATTTCTAGAATATATAATGAGGAAAGGGAGCTAAGACAATCTAATACTCTCAGACTAGAAGAAAAGAGAGACAGCAACGCATGACATACTTGATGGGCTTGAGCAAATGGATGAAAGAACAGGTTTTGAGGATGGCAACAAGAGAAAGGGCGTTAAGTGCTACAAGGGATAGGAAGATGTGGAAGACCATGATCGTCTTCGTCCTGAAATGACACGGAATAGAGAAAAGAGGACATTCTATGTAAAATGGAAGTTATTTTATACTAGTATAATTTTATGTGTCACTGGACATTTTTGGGTTTCATTTGGGACATGAGACAAAAAAAATTGGGAAGCTTTGGCTTAAATGATCAGTGCCCACTTCTTCATAATTATGCATGTATATGCAGTTTTATTTCTCTTCTTAAATTTATAAAATACATTACTGTTTCTTGAAAATAGAATCACTAAAGTTCTTAATAAAGAATTTCTTGTTCTATTTATAGTTTTGTGTCATATGTCATGAAAACATATTTCTTGATTCTCAAAAAATTTCTGTTAGTCAATAGAGAATTTTAGAAAACCATTCGGAGTATGATAATCCGAGATAGTCCTAAAACTCCACCCACGTCTATTGAACGGTTGAAGAGACTCATCCCTTGTTTCCTGTTTAGGATGTGGTTTCCGGCTTTCTCTTTTCCAATCTTTTCACTCTTACGTAGCCCCCTGTACATCAGTGGCGTTACCGCCTTGCTCAGGTTGATATGATTAAAAAAAAAAACATATGAATTATTGGGCATTGAATTTAAAAATATATTTGTTAAATTAACAATGCATCTCCGCGCAGGAACTCGAATTCGCTCAAATATCTATTATTTAGTTCTCATCTTTCTGCTCTTTCTTTCAAATTCCTTTCTTTCAATTCGTATAATCCTTTCCTTCGTTTCTTCCCTCGGCAGTACCTTCTAACGACAACAATATGTCGCTCGTTCAACCCTACCGCTTTGCCTCGTAAATTAGCCGTCATTCCACCCCATTACCAACGAGTCGTACGCGGCGAACAAGTCGGACACTCGCTCTCTCTTCTTGCTTTCTGTACTCACCTCAGAGAAGAACGATGTATAGATGATGTTGCTGGGGTTGGAGAGGAGGAATCTAAAGGAGGTCATTAATTGTTCCCAGGGGACAGTTTATCATCGAATCTCTGTCATTCGTTCTCACCGTCCAACTATGATTGAGCGTTGCTGCGGCCATCTTGGCCCGATCGACAACGAATGTTCGACGATTCCTTCAGTCAAGCCGACTTTTCTCTGCTTAAATGATCATACATCGTCACTTATGTTGGAGGGGACCCTCTTCTCTCCTCTCGATTCCCTTTCTACCTTCTTACTTCGTTTTCTTCATACCACGTGACTCGTCCATGTCAATCGCTTTTTTCTCCTTTATTTTCTCCCCAGTTGCAAAGTTTTTCTTACGTTCATTCGTTCGTCTCTTTAAATTACTGATTATGTACTTCTTCCTTGTAACAATTTGTTCTTTTATAAGTGCCACTGAAGTTTATTGTTTTCTCTTCTAATAATATATATATATATATATATATATATATATATATATATATATATATAGGTGCATGCGTGAGACTAACTTCGAATAATCAGTGCATGTCAGTTTTGTTTATATGTATCGATTTCGTATTCACGAATAAGTTTCTTGGTATGAGAATTAAAACAGCAAGAAAATTGTAACAGTTATTGTCATTAGTTTTATTTTCTCAAATACTTTCAATCTTATCAAAGAGCACCTTCAGGGGGTTGAATGTTAAGATATAATTAATGTAGTTATGAATAGTCGTCCGTTATGAATATCTTTAAGAGTTTTGAGCATACACGTAAGAACGTTCAAATTATATGGTCTAAGGAAGCTACTTAATTTTATATCTTTTAATTTTCAGCAAAAATTACAACTATTATGTTGTTCTTACAAAAATTACAACGTAGATAATTTAAAACTTAATGTTATAGGAATTTTTTTAATCATATCACCCCAAGCAAGGCGGTGACGCCACTGATGCGCATGGGGCTACTTAAGAGTAAAATGATTGGAAAAGAGAAAGCCGGGAACCACATCCTAAACAGGGAACAAGGGATGAGCCTCTTCACTTGTTCAATAGATATGAGTGGAGTGTGAACCGGGCGATAGTTTAGTCTCTCTACTCCAATTGAGAAAAAAAATGAGAAAAAAAAGTGAAAGAAGATTGGAGAAAAAAAAAAAGAAAGCCGGGAACCACATCCTAAACAGAAAACTAGGGATGAGCCTCTTCACATGTTCAAAAGAAGTGGGTGGAGTGTGAACCGGGCGATAGTTTAGTCTATCTACTCCAATTTTAAAACATTATTATAATACACATAATATATTATCTTTAGTGTCGGTTTTTATTTATTTATCTATTTATTTTATAAAGATTTCCTCCTCGAATTTGAAGTGTTTGCATGTTATTTTTATGTCGGGGTGTGCATGTATTGTCAGTTAATATTCCCTAAATCTTGAATGTGGACAGGAATATTAAATTACATGTTGTGAAATGGATGTGTGAATCAAACACATATGTAATGTAACTATTTTTGCTAGCATTGTTGTTGTGTAACCAATATATATATATTTGTTTATTTGTCAAAGATACAATTACAATCTTCCAAAGGACTTTTAAACTGTTATGATTTTTTTTTTCAAAACGTTAGTTGGTGGAGAAGAGCTATTGCGGATGATTAAGCTGGTTGTATTAGACTTTCATAATTAGGAAAGTCATTATTAATGACGTATTACCCCGAATATATATATAAACAAAGATAACTAGTACAAAGTCGTGCACTCTCAACTATAAGAGTGAATGTCTTGACACTTACAAAACAGCGACTATACAAAATTAAATAAACCGCGTAAAATTTAAGTCCTTCACGGAAAAGCTTTTCTACACTGAATTAAAAAGCATTAAAAAACATAGAAGAATAAACTGATATATGTTTTTTCTTCTCCTGTAAGGTTAAAGTTTAAAAAAAATCTTTTTACTTTCCTCAAATGAACTTCGCGAATTTGTTACATTAACCGTGAGTTTGTTTTTCGTAAGTTTTTTTTTTAAATCATATCACCCCATGCGAGGCAGTAAGTATAAAACAAGTGGTTACTAAGTGTGAAAGAATAAGAAAAAAACGAGATATCATTAAGGAGAGAGAACAATAGAAGAGCAGTCGAGAACACAGTGGATAACGACGTACATTGCATTTAGATATTTAAAAATCAAAGTTAGCTGGAAAGCATAAAGCTGGAAGTGAGTTCTATAAGTTTTTTTTTAATCATATCACTCCGAGCAAGGCAGTAACGCCACTGAAGCGCAGGGGGCTACATAAGAGTGAAAAGATTGGAAAAGAGAAAGCCGGAGACCACATCCTAAACAAGGAACAAAGGATGAGCCTCTTCACCTGTTCAATAGACGTGGGTGGAGTGTGAACCGGGAGATAGTTTAGTCTATCTACTCCAATTGAAAAAAAAAAGAAAAGAGTGAAAAGATTGGAAAACAGAAAGCCGGAAACCACATCCTAAACAAGGAACAAGGGATGAGCCTCTTCACCTGATCACTAGACGTGGGTGGAGTGTGAACCGGGTGATAGTTTAGTCTATCTAAAGTGCAAGAAAAGAAATTGTTAACATCAAACTTCCTATTACAGCTCGTCAATCCAACTGTATATTTAAAAAAAACATTACCGCCATAATACTAATGCATTTAAATTCATAAAGCCTAAGTTCTATAGAGGAAATTTCATCCTAAAAATTACCAAAATATATTCATAGAAAAGGAACAGTGAAGTTATATACAGTCAGTTAAGTATTATTCGTCACACGCTAGGGTGATCATGTCTCTTTCGATCTATTACTGACTTTCCCCCAGTTGGTTGCCATTTCTTTCTGTGCCAAACCCATCTCTCCTGTTCTTTAATCTATAGATGGATGGAGAAGAAATTCATTAATACTTATCACAAAGATATTTGCGCGTAAAAGAATTCAGATGGAATTCGAACTTGGCTCCTCGACTTCCCATTCCGAGTCGATAACCATAACACCATAATGTACAGACATTAGGTTTGTGAAAAGTCACTCAAGCCGAGAAACCAAACCAACAATAATAAGTAAAATTTGCATAAAATAAGACATTCTGATTGTTCTTTCCATTATAATGAACAAGTCGGTCACTTATCTGTTAGAAATATTTATAATTATCTATTTTGTCACTTTCTCATTGCTGTAGCTTCACCCTGCCTTTTCTATAAATATTTTCATGGTAATCGTTATGATGAGATTTCACTTTTGGTAACTAAACTTTATTAATATAAGCACATTACTAGATTGGCGGTAAGGTCTCATTATTTTACAGTTGAAATGGCTAGACCAAACTGTAAGTTCTATAATAACAGTTGCTTATCTCATAATTCTCGCTTGTGAATGTCTCTTTCAGCTTTTTGCCTTCCAGTCAACTTTAATCTTAAAAATTCAAATGTCCATCGTTATTTTAAGTTGTTCTTATTTCCGTTCTTTTATTTTTATCCCTCCTTCATAATGTTTTCTATTTCGGATTTTTTCAGAAAAAAAGCTTCTTGCATCTTGACGGCTTTATTGCCTTACTTTAAGTGAAATGATTAAAAATGTATCTACGAATATATCTCAGTCTTTGTATCAATATATCTATATATCTTTTGAGAGCAACATTCTTGCTCGTATCACATTTTATATGTTTTTTGTTTTTGTCTTTTGTTTTTTTCGTGGGAGTTCGCAAACAGGCGGAAGATATATAATTTTGTTGTATGGATATTCGATTTTAATTTGAATGTGTCTGCATCATTTCTTTTTCAATATTTTTTTCCTCGGCGCTATTTTTCTACAGCTCTTCTTGAACAATTTGTATTTTTCTTCCTATTTTCATCTTCTGCCCTTAAGAAATTACTTTTTTCTTTCTCTTTAATGTTTTATCTCTCTCTTCAAAACAGGTTTCTTTTCTTACCTATTGTTTTATTCGTCTCCTGACGCTAACCATATGCTTTGTATTTTTCTTATTTGCTTTACGATCCAAAATTTTCTTTATATTTTTGTTCTATTTTATCCCTGGTTTCTTTTTTTATTTCCCATTTTCTGGCACTTTTTTCTTGGCCGATGAGGGCTGTTTTTTTTTTTTTTATATTTGCTTTCCATTTTATCATTTCATTTCTATTTATTTACCCTCAAGATATCGTTATCGTTTCCTTTCATTTAGTCCTATCTCACTGATTCCATCTTTATCCTAACCGCCATATTGTTTCTCAAAAGATTTCTTTAAACTATATTCCTTCGTATATTTTCTTATACTATACCTCCTTTTTCGCTTTCAAAAAAATCTTGTTTCTCTCTTTGATGTAAACACACCAAACATATATGTCCTCTATTTGTCTGTAAATTCCCAGCACAGTATATATATGTATATATATATATATGTGTGTGTGTGTGTGTGTGTGTGTGTGTGTGTGTCTGAGTATGTGTAAAATCTAATGGAATAAAAATTCGCAGTTCGAATCATTTATTTTTTAAAAATGCTCGATAAGTAGTACAGCAATATTCATTACCCTATCCATCGTTAACTTTCTCTTGATTTATCGTGTCTAACCTATTAGAACTCCGTCTACTACCTCTTAACTGTCTAGAGAAGGTAATATTTGGTTTTAAATTTCTATATATATATATATCATTCTCTTACTCTTGTAAGAGTAAATTGCCTGTTAAAGTACTATTAATAGTACCGAAACAGGAGAGTTCTTGTGTATTGGTGAAAAAAATCTTTCTATTATGAATACCAATAATTGAAATATGGCTATATATATATATATATATATATATATATATATATATATATATATATATATATATATACGCTCTCGCACCCTGATTAAGCACTCTGGAAGAATGGTACACTTTGAAAAACAGTAGCTACGCATCGCTCATTCAGTAATGGATTAGAGCACTATTGGGCGGGTATAATGACAATATACACGCTAAAAAAGTCTGCTTTCTTCTACCGAACGCCCATAGACCAGGGGTAGAATCGCCGACTGACACCAATTCGGTCGGGTTTCAATCCTGGGTTAAAAGCTATCGGAGTCTAACCGTACTGATGAGCTGTGATACAGCGAAACAGATCTGTCTGCGATGACTATATATATATATATAGTCTTTCCTTGACGATCCGTAGGGTGAAACCGCGGTAGGTTGTGGCTCACTTATATATTTTTAGATTTTTCGTGTGTGTGTGTGTGTGTGTGTGTGTGTGTGTGTGTGTGTGTGTGTGTGTGTGTGTGTGTGTGTGTGTGTGTGTGTGTATATATATATAAAAACCGTAATACAGACAAAAGCAGTAAACAACCGTTCCCAATGGTATGTGCCCGAAGACACCTCACGGTAGAAATCCGTGTAGCCTGATGTTAAACCTCATAATATAAACCTTAATTATTAAGTATGTGTGAAACCTTATATTACAAAACTTAATTATTAAGTATATATATATAAATATAGCGTTTGGGCACTACATATGTTTTTATTTTTCAACATAAAAGTTTTCAATATCGTTCAGTCTTCTAGGCTTTATCTCATTTTATTCTTTCTTTTAATTTATTCTCAGCATTTCTCATTTCGAATTTTGACTAAGTTATCTCCCTTTATCTTACATAACTGTGCTTGTATTTATTACCTTCTTTATCTCTTTTCTTTCTCTCCATTTCTGTCTACAAATATATAAGATATGTGATATATTTATTTTTATTCTTAAAACGCATACCAGTGGAGACTTTTGTTATTTTATTTTTTTCTGAGCAGTGAAGGAAATTGCACATGTTCAGATTATGTTGCAAGCGAAAATGATTGAAAGAAATACGGAGCATAATATTAATATTTTATGAAAAGATTGTCAAAAGTGAAAGTAAATGACTTACACTGAACGTGATGGAACGAAATCGCATATTTTATATTAATTCAAGGTAATTTAAGCAAGAACGACAAGATTTGTACGATAACCCATGAATTGTATTCCCAAAAACTTATAGCAAAAAACTGAATGTAAAATGGCGAAAACTATGGCATATTTTAAAAGAGGGATTTGGAAAAAGTTCGAGAGTTTCTGACTAAGAAATCCATTAAAAAATGAGCCATCTTCCTTGTTCACCAAAACTTAGCCGCCTGTGATTAAAAATTAGCTCTAAAAGACAATTATTTACTAACATCTAATAACATTCAGCAGCACCTGACTGACATAGAGTCCGGAATACGAGCCCAAAGAATGTCTCCAGCAAAAGAGACAATAAATTAATAGAGGTAGAACTTTTGAGGTGATAGGATCATTCCGGGAATGAAATTGTCACACCTCGTATTTCAATGTCGTTGGATAGTTTTTCTTTTCTTTTTTTCCTTCATTCTCTTACTTTTTTTCCCATTTCACAATTTCATCTCTCACAGATTTTCTTTTTCCTACTTTATATCACTTCTACTTTCTTTACCTCCCACCCTACTATTTTATCTTTTTTCCTTTCTTTCTTTCTTTCTTTCTTTCTTTCTTTCTTTCTTTCTTTCTTTCTTTCTTAAATATAACGTCTTTTCGCCTTGTGTACGTGCTCAACATGTACAATGAGTTGTATAATACATCACTCAATAAATCTCGGACCTTTTTCAAACATACGCACCGTAGTGGGGGCGCTAGAGGGTGTCATCAGTGATGTCATCGCGAGGATCACTAGGGGGTTTCGGGTCTTTCAACATCATACCCGCCTCACCGCACCGACCCGACCAGAGATGATCAGTTTCTGGTCCACCCTCGATAAGCGCTTTCAGACACTGGAAAAATTAAGTTTGGGCCCGGTACGAAACCTTGCAAATGCTTCTGATTGGCGACAGTCAGAGCCACTTTCCATTTAGAGGCGAACTGTACATGAGCTCGTCCGAAACATTAATTTAAACTTATTTATACATTTTATCTTATTTACGAGTACTAATAAAATGAAGAGAAATCAGAAATGCAGAATTTCGGGGAATTTTAGCTCACAATTTGTTTTGAAATCCAAGCACTTTCTCTTTTGATCCATAACCAATTAGCTGTTCTTTCCGCTGTTTCGGTTATGGACTTGAGTGCTTTCATTTTCTTTACTCCAACTATCCCAATGTCTGTTAAGGTTTTGCATAAGGACCTTGCTGCAAATCCTCTAGTCCCCACTTCTATAGGAGTGCAGCTAGCTCTCCAGCCTTTAATCCTGCAACTCTCCAGTAGTTCGTCGTATTTTAACTTCTTCCTTTCATGGGCTTCTTCTGCGTTTTCTCCCCAGAGAACCGTCAGTTCCCACAAGACTATCTTCTTCAAATTATGTGAGAAGAAAACTATATCTGGGCGAAGTTTTGTGATGGCAATTTGCTCTGGGAATTTCAATCTTGAGCCTATATCGGCCCTTAGTTCCCAGTCTGTAAGGGCCGATATAGGCTAACTAACTAATAAAACAGCAACTTTTAGGCAAAAATCGACTTCATTCGTCAACATAGCCTTCTTCTCGGGAGATACACTGATTCCAACGTTTCTCTAACAATTCGATGCCTTTTTTGTATAACGATTTGTCTTTGGTCTCAAATTTCGCCTCAATTTCCGATATCAGTTCTTCACTGAGACCAAATCTCTTTCCCTGAAGCCTTCTTTTGAAATATTCAAACAGTCAGCAGTTGCTGTAGGCCATATCTGGAGAATAGGGTGGTTGCGGAAGCAATTGAAAGTGCAATTCATGTAGTTCTGATATCGTTGCAATCGAATTGTGACACGGTACGTTGTTTTATTGAAAGATCACTTTTTCTTCTTCATTTGTGGCCGTTTTGGGCGATTTTTTCCTTCAAACGCGCCAATAAAGTTATATAATATTCGCTATTGATGGTTCTTCCTTTCTCAAGTTAATCGATGAACAAAATACTTTGCACATCCCAAAATACGGAGGCCAAAACCTTGCCTGCTGATGTTGTGGTGGAACCATGTTTCATCCATTGTCACATATTAATGCAAAAACTTGAAACAGTTGCAAACAATGCTCTGAATCATCGATGCGTTTTTGTTTTTGATTGACTGTGAGCAAACGGGGCACTCACTTTGAACTCAATTTTCTCACTGAGAAATGTTCATTCACAATGGTAAATACACTGCTTTCTGATATGTTCATCTCCTCTGCTATCTTACGCAACTTCGATTTACGATCGGCTAAAACGAGTTTGTGGATTTGTTAGTGTTTTTCGGGACAACTGCCAATTTGTGCCAGTACGATCACGTTCAAAATCAGCATACCATCACTTAACCGTAGTTTCCGACGGAGCAGAATCCGAATGAAACTTATCAAGGCATTGCTTTGCTTGGACAGTATTTTTCCCATCAGAAAGCAATGCTATATGAACACACGAAATTCAGATTTTACTGTTGTTTTTGAAAATTTACAGCAGCAGCTTCACTTAACTGTAATTTCTAAATTAATAATACGATTGACCCCAAATTTTGTCACCTGCCATTTAAAGGTTAGTATATCATAAAAATCAGATGAAATTTTTATTAATGGCCGGGAACGTATTGACTGATGTGTTATTTTTTGCCATTACCAGTATTCACTTTTCAAGCATATGTTAAATACCAAGATATCAAATGCTTATTTCAAGCGAGGAATGACCATATATTCAAGAAATTGACGCCAAATAATTTTCCTATACAACGATAGATAGATAGATAGATAGATAGATTTTTTGCAAATGATTCATCACTTTAGCTGAGCAGTTAACCTGGTCAGTTAAAGTGACAAATCCTTTCCACTAAAACTATCAACGCTCTAACTTTACCTCGATATCGAGCACTTTACGGTAAATAACGTGCATGCCGAAATAACTTTTATCTGTAAAACTACTGAAAAAACAGCAATAGCAATCTTGTCAACAAACATTATCATAACTCAACACACACACACACACACACATACACACACACACACACACACTCTCTCTCTCTCTCTCTCTCTCTCTCTCTCTGAGCACTCTGGAAAAATAGTAGACTTTGACAAAGAGTAGCTACTCTGGCATGTACGTATCGCTCATTCAGTGAAATGAATTAGAGCGCGTTAGCTATTGGGCGTGTATAATGATATGCGCTAAAAAGTCTGCCTACTTTCACCGAATGCCTATAGCCCAGGGTTAGAGTCGCCGACTGACGCCTTTTCGTTCTGGTTTCAATCCTGGGTAAAAAAAAGCAATCGGAGTCTAACCGTACTGATGAGCTGTGATACGGCAGAACAGACCTGTCTGCGGATGACAATATATATATTTATATATATATATATTCTTTAGCTTCCTACTCCGCTTTTTGGTAGAGGGTAATTCCTGTTCTTTACTTTTTAATTTTTTCCTCCTCTTCTTTTAAAATCTCTATATAAGTTAACTCTTACATTTAATATTTGGTGATACCTCTTTTTGTAGTAGAGATGTCGACCAGTTTTTCTATAATTGTTAATAAGTTTCAGTAGCGAGTGTCATGTTTTACCATTCTTCTTGTCAAGGCTCACATAATTACCTGAGATTCTTGAATGTACTGCCTTCTTTGATTTGAACCACAGATTTTCTATTGGATTTAGGCTAGGGCTTAGTAAGTTCATTTTGCGACTTTTTTTCGAATCAATTCTTTTGTGAAATTGTTTTGATGCTTCGGTTCAATATCCGTTTGAAGGTCTAGCTCTCAGTTAAATTAAACTTTAGAACCAACAGCAAGACATTTTCGTTCAGAATTGTTTGGTATCATCCAGGACCCATTGTGTTGTCAATGCGTACTATTTTAACTGTTCCTGCTGCAGCAAAGCACCCCTAGGTCATAATCTTGCCACCATCAAGTTTAACTGTGTGCACCATATTCTTTCTCTAAAAGCCGTATTACAAGCCTACTGGACATATCGCCTATTATTCCTCTCCAAAATCTCTAGTTTTAATTCATCCGATCATAAAAAAACATTTACCTGAACTTTTCTATGTTATTGATATGAGCTTTAGCATAGTTGAGCCGAGCTTACTTGTGCTTTTGTAGGCAGTGTCTTTTTTCTCGGTATTCTGCTTTGAAGACCGGTATCGTTCAGATTTTGTCTTAAGTCAGACGTATTAATTCTGACATAAATTAAATCCCCCCCAAAAGACCTCGTTTGGACTCATCTAGCCATAAAGAATTGTAGTCGTTTCTAGAATATTAATATGAGCTTTGGCATAGTAGAACTGATCTTGTTTGTACTTTTTCGTAAGAAGTGTCTTTTTTTCTGGGCATTCTGCCATGAAGACAAGCATCGTCTAGATTTTGTCGTCCGTTGAAGTATGCACATTGATTCCTACATTGGCCAAGGAGCGTTGGAGAACGAAAGAGATCACAGCAGGATTATCCTGGACTTGCCAAGCTACATGTCTATTTGCTCTTTCAGTTATTTTCGTAGGTGATCATTTCTTGTTTTCAGTGTCGTCATATCAAAGACCTTCCCTTTATAAATAATTTGTCGTACAGTGGAGACGTTCTCTCAAAATCATTTTGACAGGCTTTTCTCACAATCTCTATTATTATATGTTTCAACTATGCGATTTTTAAAAACTTCTGGAAGTTCTTTTGATCTTGAAATAATTTTTTTCTTTTAATATCGATCTGCACCTATTTGCATACACAAAGTGTTATGTTGGATAATTGCCGTATACACAATTTACCCCAAAATAAAACGCGTGTCATTTTGATTTTTACACTTGCGCAAATAATTATCTGCTCTGGAACCCATGTGAAACAAAAATAAAGATTGTAAATCTTAGGAGCCAGTTACTATCACACATCTTCATTTTTTATTTTTAATTAGTGTTTTTATTCCAGTTTATTTAATATTTTTAAGTGTGTGTAATTAATTTAATAAGTATGGCCTACCTTTTGAATGCGGCTTACTTTTTGAATGTGATTAAAGAAAGTCTGTCACTGGTATAATATGTGGCCTACCTTAAAATCATATTATAAGAAAGTATTATAAGTGTCTAATAAGAGTTGGGATTAGGATAAATAATTATACCAATAATTAGCCAAAATATTTATACCTATAAATATAATGTTTCTGAGGTTGGACACATTCAAATCGAGTAAGCCACGTCCTATACCAGAATCAATAAAGTAGGCCACATACTATACCAGAAATTATGAGATAGGCCACATACTATACCGGCATTGGTTTTTCTTCATAAATGTATTACTTAGTTAAGACTTTTTGATTATCTGGACAAAAGAGACATTTGTCAATATTATCTAAGAGGTTCACTTACGTTTGCGCATCACTGTATATTTATTTGCAGTATATATATATATATATATGTGTGTGTGTGTGTGTGTGTGTGTGTGTGTGTGTGTGCGTGTATTAATGATATTGTTTGTTGTTTAAATGTGGGAGCATAATTTGGAAAACAAATTTTTGTCTGATCATATGGATTTAGTTACACCGTATCTGATATATTATGTTTTTTCCTGTGTAGTTATTATTAAATTTTGGACCAAGAAGGCCAATCAAATCACTAAAACACCAGTATTTACTGAGTGTGAAAGAATAATGAAAAAGTAAAAACATTATTAAGGAGAATGAAGAATGAAAGCATAGAAATTAAAACAGAAACTAACGATTAATATTTGATTTACATTTTTGAAGATCAAATTTGACTGGAAACGAATAGGAAGGAAAGGTATTCCACATTCACTTACGCACAAATACTCTTGGGAAAGGTATTAGTTCGTCTCTTCCCTATAGCAATCGGTTAAATAATAGGACAGATTGGGTTATATAACCTTAGCTGGCAACTAGTCTACCACAGAAAGCAATGGCAACCTACTGTGGGATAATCCTCTGCCCAGTCATTCATGTCTAGAAAAAGACATGATCTCCCAAAGCCTGTATCACGTATGGCACTTAACTGACTGAGCGATGAAACTGTTTGCATAGAACTCACGGTTACATTTAGAAATTTAATCTGTAAAATCCTGAAATCTAGCTGCTAGTCTAGTGCTTCGTTTTATGTTCCGAAAATAGCAGTAAAAATAACGGAAGGTCATCACAATTAATTACCAGTAAAGTGTATTTTAGGAAAAGACACAGGATGTTCTCTACTTGTGTGCATATGTCTGCAGTAAAATCCGATTCACTTGGAACAACACAATCTTCTAGGAGGACTCTATATATTTGTGTACTTGCAAAATCTACAATACCTAAACCATATAAATACATAACCACGTATCTATTTACTTTGCGTGTTCTTATATTTTATTACTAATCAGTTTTCTTCTTTCAGCATTTCTACTTCTTTATTTCTCGAGTTTGCCTCAATCTTCTCGTCGCCATTATCCTTTATTTCTCAACGTCACCATCTCTCTGTCACTAAAACCCTCTCTCTCTCTCTCTCTCTTCCTTTCTTCATAACTCTTCTTCTTTCCTTATCGTTTTTCTCTCTCTCCCAGTTCTATCATTTCCAATATTTATTTCCTTCTATCTCTCTCCTTTATTCGCTATTTTTGATAGGCTTCTACGACTTGACCGCACGAAAGCACCAATTACGATGCTCAAGGGGCACCCGTAGCGACAATTCGGTGATTTCTTTAAATACTCGCCAACGATCTGCCGATCCGGCAGGCTTAGGTTAAGCGAAAGAGTTAATAGACAAATAAGTGCTGGTCGAGCTCTCCGTTTTTAACGTTACACCCCGGGGCCGGAACCCGAATATATAATTCATCTAATTCATGTCATTCAAACAAAACCTTCAGCGCCCGTCAGTCCACGGTGATTGGACAAAGACAATGACACTGACAGTTTTGTACGCATGCGTGTAGATGATCACGCAATGCTGCATGTGCAGACTCATACATAAGTTCATATGAGACAGGTATGGAAACTTGTCTGGCGACGGTGGCTGTTCTTAAAATTATATTTTTAATCTCGAATGTATGGGCGAATTTATAAAGCTTGATTTATTCTACATGTCAGCTACTGTCAATAAATTTGGGTGTAGTCTGCCATAGCAATTATTATAAACATATGTTATTATAGACATATAATATTAAATATTGTTGTCACATCTGATCTGGAACTTCTACATATTATTTAGAAATTCCCGACAATATTCAAAGTAGAATCTGCAATTTTGTCGGTCCTAATTTGTTATCTCGGGCTTAGTCACTTTCCCACCGAGGTAACGTAGCTTCGCCGTGATTTATCTATGATTATTTTCATGGTACTTGTTCTGATGAGCATTTCTCTTTGGTATCTTTAATTTAATAGGCGTACTACTAGATTGGCACGCACGAAAGCACCAATTACGATGCTCAAGGGGCACCCATAGCGACAATTCGGTGAAAGTTGTTTCAAAGTTGTTCTATGCTAACGGATTATTTTTCGCACTTGTGAAACTCTTTTGGTTTATATTCAAATCAGACGTATCATTTTGTGGTCATCTATCAGATCAAGAAATTCAGTGGTATCAGAGCCTCGAAATGATTTCCAATGAAAGAGAAGAGGAAGTCTCATTGTGGTTGTATTTTTTCTGGTGTGCATTAAATTGTGATGTACCTCATATTTTGATGATACATTTTTGATTCCAGACTACCTTCATTTAATTGAGAAACTTGGTATTGGGTTCGAGGAGAAGGTAAGTTATTTTCAAAAGTTCAACCTCAATGTCAAGCGATGCTTTTTTATTTATTATTTTTTGTAAATTTCTTAACTTCATTATCACTAGGTTCTTTATTGCTTATTTTTGGAGACAGACCTTGTAATTATTGGATGTATATTGGTCTATTTTTTTTATTTTCGCGGGTATATTTAGATTTTTTTAGACAGGGTTGAAATGTAAGAGACAGATGGCTTTGAGACGATGACATTTCTTCAATCTCGGTTTCGATTGTATTATGGTATCGAGATTTTTATTCTTCCGCACACTTCAACATGTCGTCTCTTTTTTTTTGTGGGGGGAGGGCTTCCTTGATTTATTCTCCAGGTTTCTGCAGACATTAACCAGCTTGTTTGTTTTTTTCAGTTTTCTTGATTTTTTCTGTCAAGTTATTTTTTTAAATCTCCCCACCTGTTTCAGCTAACAAATATGTTTGCATTATTTTGAGTTCCCATGTTACTTTGTTCAAGATTTAAGGATATCAAATTTGGAATATTTCATCACAGAATTTTAGTATAGCATATTTTCTTAAGGTCTTGGATCTTATACCTCGGAATCTTCAGGGTGTTTATTTTTTTTTTTTTCTGTTAGCATAGCCAGATATTTTGTTTGATAGTGTTGCCAGCTCTGTGATAATTAATCCTTGGTAAAATCCAAAGTAGAAGCTGTATACCTTATCAGCTCTCACAAACTACTTAAGCTAACAGTCAGCAGCTCTTTTGATTAAGTTACCTGTGATATGCCACGTGCTACGGTGTTTAATAGATTAGCAGAATCATGCGTTTAAGATAGAATATTGTTTTTAATAATAAAAATATAACAACGTTTCTCATAGATGTTTTACACTTCGGTATCAAAGCTCCATACCGATTAAAATCAAAGGAACAGTGTCTTTCAAAAATATAAGAGGTCACAATGAAATATTCATTAATACAAGGTTTTCTGGGATTTTACTTAGTAAAGCTTAGTAAATTCTGTGTAAAACACTTATTTGTCGAATCAACTCATATTGCCTGGATTCAGGAACAGCTAGGTCGACAGCCATCTATTATTCTGACAGATGTAAAATATTGTGTTACAATATCTAATAAATTGCGTATAGCTATTCCAAATTCGTGTTGTCGTCTATCTTTTAGGCCAATCTAATATAAGCTGTATCCCAAATATGTAATCAAAACTAGTTGATGCACTTACTGCAAAGAAACCGCATCGAGGTTTGCATTTTTATAAAAGGAAATGCATTTTAAATCACCTAACTCCGTGCATAGCTAAATATGAACAAATATTTCAACATATAAATTAAATATAAGGAAAATTATAAAAGGTATATTTAAAAATATAAAAAGAAACGTATTCCATATCCAATAACGAAATGTGTTATCAATTATTATTACTACTACTACTACTACTACTACTACATTTCTTCTTTTCTTCTTCTTCTTCGTCATGTGCCGTGTTCCGTAAGGACGTGTGTGGTTATGACTCTGTTCAACAAAAAGCAAATGTTTTTTTATGTTTTACTTACATTTGAAAGATATCTGATTTTTTAGTGACTCTTCGGATTTCGGTGTCATATTTTCATCGTCTGCTAAACCATTTCACACATATTTTTATTTATTTTTTTTATTGCTTGATTTTGGTTTTTCGAATTTGTAGTTCGCATCTAGTGTTATAGCTTTTGCTGACAACCACATATTCTGGCTCCTTACAACTAATGATTAGTCTTTTTCTTCCCAGTATCCTTTTGTTTTGTTTTTGTTAGAATTCCTATCGTTTCCTTTCTGTTTCTACTGTCAACACCGTGTCATTTGCATAAACAATTTGAATTTATAAATGATTTGTAATAACAGATGTCACAGTAGCAACCATAATAGTACAATCTAAGAAATAGTCTTTCTCTCAGAGATACTGAATGCATTCTTAGTAAAGGTTACAAAGCCACTCGTAAAGCGGTACAACATCCTCGGCTAACTTTTAGTTTGAGAGATTGTAAGCGGAAGAAAAGTACCCCATGAAAAGATTTTCAAACATGTTTCAAGCATAACTTTAGGAATGGTAAAGAATTGTGGTGCAGTGGATATCAGCACCGAACAACAAACTGGAGAGCCGAGTTCAAATGCCAGATGAATTCTTTGCATTCACTTACGCGCAAATACCTTTAGAAAAACTCTTCCCTCCAGTTATGGGTTAAATTATAGGCAGTTTAGGCTTTTCCAACCAGTCAACAGTAGAAAGTAATGGCAACCTATTGCGGGAAATCTTCTACCCAGTCAGTTTTGTCTTGAAAGAGACTCGATTGCCCAAGCGTGTATCACGTATATAACTTAACTGACTGACTGAAAGAATTTACAAAAAATAATAAATTTCTCAGCACCAGAGACAACAGTTATTTCTAAATATGACCGTAAGACATTCATTGCTTGCATTTTTTTGTAGATAACGAGAAATATTGTTTCTTACAAAAATATACGACACATCTGAAATTGTGTTTAAGTAAGCCATTTATCTATAGTAAAATAATTTTTATTCTAATGAGACTAAGTTATATTTTTTCGGTTTAAATTCATATTGTCAAGTTTTAAACAGGAATGGACACCATCCAAGATGTGAAAAATAAACGGGCTATGCAATGGTGGGCAGCTGTACTCAACAAGAATATATCGAAAAGGCCCAGTTAATTAATCTCTGCCCATAAACTATTCTCAGTCAAGCAGTACGGCTTCCGCTTTGCCAGGTGTACGGCCGATATTCTAACGACCATCACAGAGTACATATACCAGGCCCTCAATAAGTCCGGCTAGGCTCCTGTTGTTAACCTGTATATCTCCTGTATATCTGATAGGGTTTGGCACGCTGGCCTTCTACACAAGCACAGGGTTATTGTATCACTGGACGCTTGCTTGATCTGATTCAATCTTTCCTATCTAACCGCATAATAAAGGTTGCCTTGAATGGGCATGCCTCCACATCCTACCGCACGAACACTGGTCTCCTCCAAAGATCTATTCTAGGTCTGACGCTCTTTCTGATCTTCATAAATGATCTCCCAGACGTGATCAAATTCCAAGTAGGCATCTAAGCAGATGATACCACAATTTACTCCCGCATTAGTAAGAAATCTGACAAGGCTAACACATTTATCCTCGCTGCTGATCATGAGAAAGAATTCCACTCAGTGCTGGACAGGGACAAGAAGTGGCTTGTAAATTTCAAAGCTTCTAAAATTAGACTGCTATCTGTCAACCATCACAGACAATTTTTCATGCCCCCCCCCATAACAATGGACCAAGCAAGTCTGCCTGAAAGCAATATGCTGCGCTTCCTCGGCCTTACTCTATGTTACTACCTCAAGTGGAATCATTACATTGAGGCAATAGCTAAATCCACTGCTAGGAATGTGTGGGTCACTGTGTTGGGCCAGGAATTTTTTCCCTCCTGAATCCATCTTGAACATATACAAATCAACCATCCGACCGTGCATAGAATAATGTTGTCATATCTGGTCTGGCACCCCTGCTGTTCCAGGCTCCAAAGGAGAATCTGTCATGTGATAGGTCCCGACCTGGCAGCTCAACACCAGTCACTTTCTCACCTGCGGGATGTGGCTGCCCTCTGTCTCTTCTACAAATATTTTCATGGCTTCTGCTACGACGAACTTAGGTCACTGGTGCCCCCTACTCAAGAATTTACTCGTGTAACCAGACTAGCAACAAGGTCCCACCCATTTACAGATGGATGTACCAAATGCAGCCGACAAATCTACTCCTCCAGCTACTTTTCTCGCACTTCCCGCCTGTGGAACTCGCTTCCATATTCCTGCTTTTCTGATCGCTAAATCCTCCAGAAATTTAAGTGCAATGTCAATTCCCATCTATTATCCACTTGACTTTAGTTCTTTCTACATCACTCCGTATAGCTTGTTCTTTTCCTTTCTCTCTACCTTCGCAACTGTCTTCACACTTGTGTTTCAATATTGCTCTTGCCCTTTCTCTAACACCCCACTGTAACTGGTTCGTCTTTCTCTTCACTCTCCTCTTGTCTAAACTTATACTCTTATGTAGCCTCCTGCGCATTAATGGCGGTACCGCCTTGCTTGGGGTGAAACGATAAACAAAAACCTGAATTCGAGTGAAAAGTTTTGACCATAATTGTACGCCTAATAACTAATGAAGAACGGTCCAAAATGCTAGCAGAAGGATGATTGAACCTAATGGATACAACTGGAGAATGTAATTGCGAACAAAATATTAGGTTCCGTTTAATTCTGTCTTGCGTGAAGCATTTATTAAAACAATTAATTCATATTTTATAATCTTATATAAATGTAGCCGTTGAAATTTTTGCTATTTCAATATATGGTATAACTTTATGGCAAATAATATATAATTAACTAATGAAATAAACTGATTTAGAGTTGCTTGTTGAATATTAATGGATGTACGGTTTCTGTAACGATTAGCGTCGCGAAATAAGAAAGCGGCAAAACGAGTTAGAATTGCGGCCCAGTTTTTGCATTTAGATTCGAAATAATAGTCATGGAAATGGTAGGCATCTTGTACTCTTCTCTCTTTAGAAGAAATGGGTTAAATAATAGAGTAAATTAAGTGTTATATTAGTGTGTCATAGCAAGTTTAATAACAAGAATCTTTTGAAATTTAAAACTATGGAAAAGAAAATGGGAAGGCACATCACTATCTTTCCAAAGATGTCACAAAAATTACAGATAATAAGGAAACAAAACTAAAATATGTTGTGATACATGATCGCTTGATTTAAGCAGTCAGCCTAAGTGCCATACGTGATACACGCATGGGGGATCATGTCTCGAGAGTGTCATGACTGACTGGGCAGAAGATTATCCAGCGGTAGGTTGTCATTACGTTAGATTGATTGCCAGCCAAGGATATAGAACACAGTCTGTGTTGTTGTTTAGTGCATAACTGGAGGGAAGAGACGGATTGATACCTTTCCCAAGGGTATTTGCGCGTAAGTGAATGCAAGAAATTTACCTGGAATTTGAACGCAGTTCCCCGATTTTTCGTTTCGAGCCGATATCCACTATACCACAACGTATATCTGTCAGTTTAAATAGTACATCGGTTTATAAAATAGTAAATATTTTAAATAATTTCTTCAGTTACACACAGGTACAGAATTAGATAGATAGATAGATAGATAGATAGATAGATAGATAGATAGATAGCATCATAATGGTATCCCCATAAAACTTCGAAGTCGGATATGAACCTGGCTCAGTTAAAGCAACCAATTTTGTACTCTAAAAAAATATATATATATATGTGTGTGTGTGTGTGTGTGTTTGTGTCTATGTCTGTGTGTTATTGGGTGTCTGTTTGTGTGTGATTGTGTGATATAAAATAGCTAACATATATAAACATATATAATCATGGAGTATTCTATACGATTCTTAGCAGGTTATTTTCGTGAACTAAGTTTATTTACTGATCATATTTTACTTCCTCTTTAACGAAAATTTATTTTTTCAATGACATGACAGGTTTAAAATAATTCTGTTACTGACACAAAATCGAAGTGGAAGATTAAATTTCGTATTTGTTCAATTATCATTAAATCCTAAATTGTATAAAAGTTAAATGTTAATAGATTATGAAACATTTTTTTTTTGTTTCATTTTTACTTTAAATTCTTAACTTCACATTTATAACATCGGATCGAGTTTACACAGAATTGGCTGGTGATTTACGTATAGCAAAATAGTAATGTTTAAGACTTAAGTTTGTTGAAATAGTTAATCTCGTAATCTTTATTGTTGTCATCACAATGCTTCTGCTGTTGTATACTCCAATTTTCCTCAGATGTATATAAATCTATAAGTCATTCTGAACGAAACCCTTTATTTAATCTACGAAGGTTCTCATTCCACTGCTCATGCCTACAGATATCGACTGGTTCTCATTTTTAGTACTGTGCAGTTATTTCTCGCCCATTTCAACTACACTGCCCAACCCAGGGATTGAGCCACAGTCGCTATGCCACCAAATTCACGAACCAGCATTTTAATCCATTAAGCATTGTCTCTGGGTCGGGAAGTATGTAATTGGACATAGTGGAAATAGGCGTGCAATAACTGAGCAGAAGTGAAAATAAGAACTATACGATATCTCGAGGGATGAAGAGTAGAACGAGAACGTCTACTCCCGTAAATTAAATAAAACGTTCAGTTCAGAATTTCCAGTAGATCGATTTTTTTTTTAAAAATTGCCATGCGCGATACACGCTTTGGGCGATCATGTCTCGAAAGAGGCATGACTGACTGGGCAGAAGATTATCCCGCAGTAGGTTGCCATTGCTTTTTGCGGTAGACTCGTTGCTGACCAAGGCTATAGAACCCAGTCCGTCCTATTATTTGACCCATAACTGGAGGGAAGAGTCGGATTAATACCTTTCCCAAGGGTATTTGCGCGTAAGTGAATGCAAGGAATTCAACTGGAATTCGAACTCGGTTCCCTGATTTCTCGTTCCGAGCCGATATCCACTGCGCCACAACGCATAGCTAAAAAAAAACGAAGAATACAACGACCAAACGATGGAATAACAACAAATAACATACCTAGAATAAACAGAACAATAATTCGAATATATATAATGTAACTAAATCAAAATTTAAATAATATTTTGGCTATAATCTGCTTGGTCTAATGCTAAACTTAAGAAGAGAAACTCACTATAACTTTTCTGTTTAACAGCTTACAACCATATCATGTTGCAACACCGGCTTATGCACAACAACTGAAGTCAAGTAATGTTGAATTTGGTCAGTACGAAGTAGGGGTGGAACGATTATTATTAAGAACTGTGCAATTGATTTTGACATCCAATCGCTTTCCTGCTAATTCTTCAAATATTTGTTTGTTATAATATATAGATCTTATTGAATCATGTTTTAAATGTTTTAATTCCGAACACAGTCAGGATATTGTGGCTGTGATCAAATGTATATATATTTATGTATACCTATATTTACCTGCATTAATGCACGCTCATCTATCTGTGTATATACGCCTGATAATATGTATCTTTCTCTTGATAAATTTTGAACCTATCTTTTCTCTTTTTTTTTTTTTTTTGCATATTTATGACTTATAACCATATTATGTTGCAACACCGGTTCCCGTATAGTTACCGAAGTTAGGAAACGTTAAGCTTTGTTAGTACCTAGATGGGTTGCTACTTGGGAATAGCAGGTTCTGTAAGCTTGGAATGTGCGAATGATCTAATACATAAGTCCTCAGGCCTCAAATGGAACCACTATATTGAATCCATAGCAAAATCGACTGCTAAGAAGATTGGGTCACTATGTCGCCAGGATGTTTTTTCCACCTGAATCCATCCTGCATATATAAAAGTCAACCATCCGTCCGTGCATGGAGTACTGCTGCCATTTATGGTCAGGTGCCCCTGCCGTTCTCCTCAGTGTTCTTGACAAGCTCCAAAGGAGAGTCTGTAATGTGATAGGTACTGATCTGGCGACTCAACTGCAGCCACTTCCCCATCGTCGAAATGTGGCCTCCCTTTGTCTGTTCTATAAATACTTTCATGGCTTCTGCTCGGACGAGCTTAAGTCACTGATGCCTCCTCAACAGGTGTTTACTCGTGCAACCAGACTGGCAACTGGGTCCCACCCATTCACACTCAGGTTAGCCAAATGCAGACGACAATTCTACTCCTGCAGCTTCCTTCTCTCGCACATCCCGCCTGTGGAACTCACTCCCGTATTCTTGCTTTCCTGACGGCTACAACCTCCAGAAATTTAAATGCAAAGTCAATACTCATCTACTAACCACTGTCCTCTAGCTCTCTCCCCACCCCCGTATAACCTTCCCTTTCTCTCCACCTATGTATCTGTCATCGCACCTGCTTTCTCAGCTTTCTATTGTTCCTTTCTATCTAGTTTGTACTCCTCACTCTTTTCTAATTAATATTTTTACATTTATGTAGCCCCCTGCACATCAGTGCCGTTTCCGCCTTGCTCGGGGTGAAATGATTTTTAAAAAAAAAGGTGGAGAGCCGTCAAGTTTATTTATATTCACTTTATATATTTTGTGTGTGTTTTTTAATTTATCATTTATTCACTTTTATTCACTACGAAAGTAGAAAACGGCAAATGAAAACAAAATAAAAACAGAAGGAAAGTACAAAATAAAAATCAAATAAAAATGAATTTATAAATGTAGTTAAACTGAAAAAAGATGTTTTTAGAAATAAAAAAAAGAATCGGGGGAAAATAAAGAAATATGGAATAGAGAGGAAAACGAAAAGGAAAGGAACAAAAAATGAAGAGAATTAAAAAGAGGAAAGCGAGGAAATAAAATAACAGAATAAAAAATTAAACACAGAAGAACGAAAGATAGAAAGATAGAAAAAAAGGTAGAAAGAAGGAAAGAAAGATAGAATGTCATGTGAAAAGCAAAAGAAAACGAGAAAGCAGCATGAAGCAAACGGGCGTTGTTTGTGGTCGATGATGGCACAAGGCGCGGTTTGGCAAGCCCCTTTAGTAGATAATAAATGTTGGTGAGGAATTAATTGCTAGTCGCTACCAATGGCCTCGCAGTTATGGCGTCAATAAACTACAAGAGATCAACGCATCTGACACGTAGAAATTTGTTCTAAATGAGAGGCTATTTATCGATCTCTTTTTTATACACCGTCCAATAAAGCATTCACATCGACTTTATGCGTCGCCCTGAATCTAATGACATGTTTGTAAATGTATATGTACGCGTATCAACGTCTGCTCAAGATGGGTGGAGATAGGTACGGAGAGCAGGATGGTGAAAGGGATGGAAGAAATGTACGATAAAAAATATACTCTGATCAACAGATATAGACGCGCAGGCTAATGCATACATATATATATATATATATATATATGTGTGTGTGTGTGTGTGCGTGTGTGTGGTGGAGGGAGAAATTTTTGCGATATACGAATTTGTTTCAAACCAAAGAAAGTTCCTTGTTAAGGATTTTACAAAAATGTTTATACACTTCTGATCAATTCTGGGTTTTTGAATACAAGATTGCTATTATTTTCGTAATTTCGACTATCATTATTCATTATCAAAGAGTTTCGCCATCGATTTCCTCATTTTTAATGTATCACCTTCTCTTCCATGTGTTCACCTGCTAGGTCGTATCTTCATATATATATAGTATATTTTGGGCAGAAAACTCTCTTTTATGCAGTTTGCATTAAAAATAACGGACAAGGTATTATGCTTAAGTGTTTTGGGTAATTATTCATGTGATTTTATGATTATTTTGTTTCTTTATATATATATATATATATATATATATATATATATATATACATATATATATATATATATATATACATGTATGTATGTATATAAAGCTCGATGATTTACTTAACAATTGTTCAAATCCTCCTACTTCTTCTTCTTCTATGTGCCCTGTCCCTTCAGGACGTAGGCGATCATGGATCTCCACGTCTCCCTATCCCTTGTGGTTCTTAGTATGTTTGCTCCTGTTGCTCCTGGCAACCCCCGTTCCGTCATCCACCTGATCAGACCCTGCAAATATGTTATCCGCTGCCTTCCTCTGTCTCTCCTTCTTTCTATCTGTCCAGTCAGTATCAGGTTCTCCAGGCTCTCCTTCCTCATTGCATGTCCCAGGAACTTCAGTTGTCTCTTCCTGATGCTCAGCATCAATTTCCTTTTTGTTGACATTCTTTCTAACACTTCGTCGTTGCTTGTATGCTCAGTCCACGATATCCGTAGCATCCTTCTGTAGAACCACATTTCAGCCGCTTCCAGTTTTGTCCTCATTTTCGATGATATTGTCCAGCATTCACAGCCGTATTGAAGAACTGACATCACGTAGCAGTCTAGCACTCTTTTCTTCGTTTCTATTGAGATCTTCCTGTGTGTTAGTATTTTGCTCATCTTCTGGAACGCGCCCTTTGCCATGCCAATTCGCCTTCGGATCTCCGTGTCGCACTTTCCATCTCCTGTTAGAACACTTCCTAGGTACTTAAATTCTTGGACTTGTTTGATTCTGTTATCCTCCCCCACCTGTATTTGGCATTTTGGGTTGTATCTTTTGCTGATGACCATGCACTCAGTTTTCTTAAAGTTTATTTGTAGTCCCTTCTTGTCACTCTCCACTGCTACTTTCTGTATGAGATCTTGCAGTTTCATTTCCGTGTCCGCAATCAGTACTGTATCGTCCGCGTATCTTATGTTGTTCAGGTTGTGGCCTCCAATAACAAATCCTGGTGTGTCATCTAGGGTCCTCAAAATATTCTCGCTGTATAGGTTGAACAAATCCGGTGAAAAGACACATCCTTGTCTTACGCCTTTTTCTATTTTTGTGTATCTACTGAGGTCGTTACCTGTCCGTATGCAGGCCGTTTGCTGCCAGTAGAGATTCTTGATTATTCTTATGTCTTTGCCGAAAATGTCGAGGTTGCCTAGCATTTCCATCAATTCTTTGTGTCGTATTTTGTCGAATGCTTTCGCGTAATCAATGAAGCATAGGTACAAGTCTTTCTTCATTTGTAATGCCCTTTCAGAGAGCATCCTAATCATGAATATGGCGTTCCTTGTTCCAGTGTCCTTGACGAACCCGCACTGTTCCTGCCCTATCTCTGGCCTGATTCTGCTTCTCGCTCTATTCATCAGGATTCTGACAATCAGTTTTGTAATGTGACTCATTAAGCTGATAGTTCTGTGTAGTTCGCACTCGTTTGCACCAGGTTTCTTCGGCAGCGCTATAAATATCGACTTGCATAGGTCGTCTGGTATTATTCCGCTGCTATAAATTTCGTTTATTATGTCGGTAATCCTTTCTATGCCATATTCTTCTAAGGCTGTCAGCAGCTCTATCACTATGCCATCTGGGCCAGGTGCTTTGTTTCTTTTCATTTTGGCCATTGCAGCTTCCACTTCGGATGTGTATTCTCGGTTGTTCTCTCTTGTCGCAAAAGAGATCCTTTATGTATTCTTCCCATCGCTGGAGTATTTCCTCTTTCTCTAATATGATTGTCCCTTCCTTGGATTTTATGCATCCTGTTGAGGAACAGGCTTGAATTATATCTCTGCGCTTCAACCACGAAACACGCTATGGATGTAGCGGCTTGGTTGCGGAAGTCATTGCTTGGGAAGGCACTATCCTATGGGCAAAGGAGCTTGGATTAGTTCCACCACGGAATTCGTGAGGAGCGGCGCACTTCATCGAGCTTAATTCGTTACCTCTTTGTCCCCAGGGCCCGTGGTACTGTTGGTATAACATCAGCTTAATAACCAAGACTGTCGGGGTTCGATTCCTGGTAGTGGATGCGCACTGCTGATGAGTCCCAAATATAGGACGAAACATCCAGTGCTTTCTGCATTCTGTTGAGGTCGAATATGAAGCTCGATGATTTACTCAATATATGTAGATATATATATATATACATGACGAGACGACCGAGCATATATAAAGAATACAACCTATATGTGTGCGTGCGTGTGTAACATCATAATTATTTACACATTTTTGTATTTTTCTATTGATTTTTAGGCTTTGTTTGGCATGATACAAGATATAATTCAGGTATTTCAACTCCTTCAATAACAAGATGATTTCATATCCAATGTAATAGCAAATTACGTATAAATTCCATATACATAGTGGGGCACAAAAATAAGGACAAAATAAAATATCGTCTGGCGGTTTGGTTTTGTTGGTTTAAATTTTGCGCTTAAAGAATCAGCACTTTGTAGGGAAACAGTTTCAAATCAGTGTGGATAATTCGGCGCACAGATGTTCTGGAAATACCCACTTGCTGTGATGAATTTGCAGGACGACTGTTAAAATTGATCCCTGAGATCTTGAACATGAGCCGGCGTCCTCGCTGTGATCTTTGGGCCACAATAGCCTTTATTATTATAAACTTTACCCCCAGTGTTTCTAAAGTTTTCCTCTAAACGTGTGATTGTAGGGCAGTGAAAATTTTCCTCTCAAGATATTCGCGTCGAAATTGTTTCTGATCAAGTGAAGATGATTTTGTTGCAAAATACATTTCCAGAACCTTAGTCCTCTCTTCAATCAAAAACTGAATAATCAGCTCGTAGTGGTTCATCTGGGCATCAGATAAAACCTACAGGTATGCTACGCAACTCACCTAAAAAAAAGAAACAATTATTTCTTTAGAAATATGGGCCTTTAATTTGTCCGTGTTTTGTGACCCACCATATATATATATATATATATAAAATTCTGAATTAATTGTATATTGCGACACAAAAAATTTCTATGTTTCAAGATAGATTCACTTCATCAGGCAATGTTGAATTTTGTTTGTGTAAATGATTTACATTTATATTAAGCTCTATAATATTTATTATATTGAGCACTCTTTATAATAAAATAAATGCCGGGGTACTCAAAATAGAAAAATCTTGGGTCCCTTTTACTTGGATATGAACACAAAAGCAATCGTACTGATGAGCTTTGATACAGCGAAACAGTTCTGTCTGCGGATGACTGTTAGAGCACTCTGGCTATTGGGCGTGTATAATGATAATATACATGCTAAAAGGTATCCCTTCTTATACTGTGCGCCCATGGCCCAGAGGTTGAATCGCCGACTGACGCCACTTCGGTTGGTGTTTCAATCCTGGGTGAAAAGCAATCGGAGTCTAACCGTACTGATGAGCTGCGAAACAGATCTGTCTGCGGATGACTAAATATATATATACTTTTTCCCCCATATATAAAATGTTATTCAGTTGAAGTTCCAACTTGATGCTTCTCTACATAGATAGAAACTTTGAGATAGATAGATAGATAGATAGATAGATAGATAAACAGTGAGCCAGAGGACAATATTAATTTAGTCGTAAATTTGTCGGACGTTATTGACATTCCACTATCTTCGGTTCCCTTTGTCTTGCAGCCCTCTGTTAAATCTAAAATAAACATACTGATTTTAACAACCATCTTCTCGATGGCATGACAATTTCGGTATCACTGATTCTACAAAAACCCTCATTTATTTAAAATCGTTTGAAATTCTTGGCTCCTACTTTACTTTTACACTCTTGGCTTTCAGATATCAGGATGATTTGCCTTCTACATCAACATTTTTAATTCTTTATGATTTATGTTATTTTTCTTTTTAATTTCTATTCTACTTATCAATTATTTATTGTTATCTTAATATTACAGATATGTTTATAAACAAAAGTTTAACTTTGTTTGTCACAAGGACAAAGATGCATAGTACCCAGTGACGACTGTTCTCGCTAACAGTTAATAGAGATTTGCTGTTTAGCTATCTAACTCGACGCCAAAGCGAACAAACTTTAAAATTTATAGGTTTGTTCAAAAATATTGTTTTTAACAATACATTACTTTGGTTTTCTTCACCAGTTTTTCTAATCAGTAATCACCTTCTTTCAATCGTTTTCTTTTAAATTTAATTTATTTTGACAATGGCAATTATTGCAACAATCTATTAAATCAAACTGCAGTAAATTAAAAAAAAATCTTTTATGGGCCATGTCACACCTCCTCACCGTACAATTTCATATAGATACCCATTATATTTATTTTTATTTTATTTTATTTTATTTTATTTATTTATTTTTTTTTTTTTGCAATGATACTCACCCTATGCATGGCCTAAGAGCCACACGGGGTTCCAGTGTAAAAGGCACATGTGACATCGAAAGTTTAAGGAAAACAGACTTAAAAGGGAACCGGGTACCAAATCCTAAATATGAAACAAAGGATAAATATCTATATTTATTTAAAGGACTGTGGAGGAATTTGTGGAGGAATTTGAACCGGACGATAATTTAATGTATCTACATCAATTTTTTTTTTAATCATGTCACCCCGAGCAAAGCGGTAACGCCACTGATGAGCAGGGGGCTACGTAAGAGTGAAAAGATTGGAAAAGAGAAAGCCGGAAACCGCATCCTAAACAGGAAACAAGGGATAAGCCTTTTCCTTCACCTGTTCAGTAGACACGGGTGGAGTGTAAACCGGGCGATAGTTTAGTCTATCTACTCCAATTGAGAAAAAAAAATAAAAGAGTGAAAAGATTGGAAAAAAGAAAGCCGAAAAACATATCCTAAACAGGAAACAAGGGATGAGCCTCTTCACCTGTTCAATAGACACGAGTGGAGTGTAAACCGGGCGATAGTTTAGTCTATCTACTCCAATTGAAAAAAAAGTGACCTGCTAAGTTTTAACTTAGTTAAAGTCCACTTAAAGGAATTTCTGCTTAAAACAAAACCAATCCTTCAATTAAAGTTTTAAATTAAGCAACATTTAGGCAAAAAACGAACAAAAATGGCTTACATTTTACAATATTCATGACTGTTGAATCCAGCCCGAAAACATGATTCTGCCGGTTGAGTTGAAAATAAAATAATTTTAACTTTTGGTCAGAGTTCTGGGGCATGGGAGAGTAAACTTAAATAAGTAGTAAATAGAGTTTTAGACGAAGACGTAAGAAGTATAGTATTGAAATAGAATTCAAAAAGAAGCGGAAAATCAATCCTAAACAAGAAACAAGGAAAACATTTTTACACCTGTTCAGAAGAGCAGGGCAGAGTTTGAACCAGATGAGAAGAAATCGTATACTCTGCTCTTATATTTAAACACGCTGTATCCCCAGATATTCATAACTTTTACTTTATGAATACCTTAAATCTATATATTATCTATTATCACACACACACACACACACACACACACACACACACACACACACACACACATATATATATATATATATATATATATATTGAGGTAACATTTGATTTTTCGGGTTTGAAAATACACTTTTTAATTTTTACAACTGACGAAATAAAGTCTGAGTTTATAACCGTTTAATTACCTTGATTTTTCTTCAGCACATTATATATATATAGTTTTGTGTGTGTGTGTGTGTGTGTGTGCGTGCGTGTTTGAGAATAAGAATTTGATACCACAAAGCATAAATAACGATTCATTTATGCAAGAAGCCATTTTTTTATTTAATCTTTATGAATCTTTTCAGGCAAACATAATTTCAGGAGAAATCGTTAGCTTTTTTGTTTTTTTTTAAGAAAGCAAAAGATAAATGATTACAGGGAATAATAAATGAGGAGGGTAATGGTAGGAACACGATTAAAAACAATTTATTGATAAAAATAATTTTCGAATAAAGAATATTACAGATTCGAATAGAGTATAAAAAAGAAAATTGACACTAACATACTCCGAATAGACAATGAGAACGAATTAAATTCTCTTTCTGTCTGCATAGGACCTACTGGTGTAACTTGATGCGTATAGCTTCAATTACATGCATTCCTAAAGGATAACTAAAAAATAGCTTCTTACCTAATTAATTATAAGTTATATATATATATATAAGAAAAAGAAATAGTGGTGTTCCAACGAGAGAAATTGGTATAGAATAAAAAGTGTGAGAGGCCGTGAACGTTTTCTTTAAAGTGTATATTCATTGTTGTTGTTATAATACGTGTTATGATACATTAAGTGTCCATAATGGTGTTTGTGACGCTACACGTATTTCGAGTCTAAAATTGACTCTCTTCAGGCAAATAAATTTGTGGCTTTACGTATCGAGTTCCTTTTGTTTCTGATGGCGAAGTTGTTCTTTTATAAATAAGTAAGTAGAAAAAATAAGAAAATAAATAAAATCAGTTAAATAAAATGACATAAGATAAAACAAACCAAATGTTGGCACGTTGAATGGTCTGTGCTTTTTCACATCAGCACGCGTATAAATGGAATAAACAGATAAATAAATGAACAGATGAATGAATCAAGTGCTTACCCCATTTTGAAATGATATTGTTCTGGGGTTACTTTTTTTGTATGTTAAAATTATCTAATGGCCTTTGTTTAACTATAATCTTTTCATCGGTCAGTTGATTATCCGTTTTTATTGCTTTGACGGTGTTTTGAATTTGGTGTGTGTGTGTGTGTGTGTGTGTGTGTGTGTGTGTGTGTGTGTGTGTGTGTGTGTGTGCGCGCGTGTGTGTGTGTGTGTGTGTGTGTGTGTGTGTGTGTGTGTGTGTGTGTGAGCGTTTTTTTATTTCGTCTTTATGTTTTAGAATTGTTTTTATGGGTCATCTGGTTCTTTTTTATTGTTTGCTGTTATCTTTTGAATATGGTGTGTGTGTGTGTATGTGTGGGTGTGTGTGTATGTGTGTGTCTGTATGTTTTTCGGTGTGTGTGTTTTTTTCATGTTGTTTTGTTTTTATGAATCTTTATTCCTGCATTATTACTATTTCGTAATCTGTGTTTTGATATACAGGTATAACTTTGAATTTGCCATCACT